>CM077225.1:12633499-13053499 GCA_039654775.1 Spinibarbus caldwelli
ATTTTGAGGCAATCAGCCTAGAAATGGCTTCCTTGCTTGTCTCTGCATATTAAGTTATAATATGAGAAAATATTTTAATAGATTATACGCTACAGCTTTAAAAAGTGTTTATAGCAGATCTATGTTCAGTATTTACCCCTTAGGAGTACCTGACTTCATATGCATAGATTATAAATAACCATCCACGTCAGCTTTTTTTTTTTTTTTCTCACACTTCCATAATAAGCATCTTTAGACTTCTCTTTTCTTTTCTCATTAATTTATCCCAGGTGTACCAAACACAACCAGATGGACAAAAATTGGCAGTGCTTAGTTGAGGATTTTCATGCAATTAACCAAAACACTGAAGTGCATAGATAATAACAGAATCAATGCAGCTGCTTCATGCCCAATCTGTGGTGAGTACTCATCTGATACCAACATACACTTTAAGTAGGCAGTACTACTAGTAAAAATACCATGTTTCTGAAATGGGGCTTATCCGAGAGTAGCTCAAAGGGAATGGGATAGGTGATGACTGTGAGGAAGGCAGACCTCTTTAAAACGCTTGGTTGAACTTGTCTTTGTGTTAGATTGATTTAGACTGGAGAGATTAATGGTATTGTATTTTTCATTAGGCATGGTCCAGCCACTCCTGAACAATGTCACATCCAGGTGAACCCGAGATTACCAGGTAATTGAGATCATTTTCCCCCTCGTACAGACAAAAGACCTTGCTTGTGTCCCTCCAATAAGTGTCAGAATTTGTTTAAAAAGGAATCTCCATAACTGTATTAGCATTCAGCTACTCTAAGGATGTTTTCTAAAAAGGATTGTCAGTTAAACAGAATAATAGCTGAGGTCAGTCATTATTATTATTATTATTATTATTATTATTATTATTATTATTATTATTATTATTATTAATATTTAAGAATTTAAAATGGGGGAAAATCTCATTATGAAGTAAATGTTTTTCGGTCACACTTTATATTAGGTGGCCTTAACTACTATGTACTTACATAAAAAAAAATAAGTACAATGTACTTATTGTGGTCATATTGTATTGCAAACACTTTTGCTGCTATTGAGGTGGGATACGGGTAAGGTTAGGGACATTTTTGGTGGTATGAGTAGGTTTAAGGCTGGGTTAAGGTGTAAGGGATGGGTCAACAGTGTAATTATAAATGTAATTACAGAAATTAATTACAGATGTAAATACATATGTATTTTTTAAAATATAAGTACAATGTAAAAACATGTACATACACAATAAGTGCATTGTATCAAATTATTAATTTAAATGTAAGTACATAGTAGTTAAGGCCACCTAATATAAAGTGGGACTTGTTTTTTCTCTAATACACGTTGAACACAATTAACAGTACCCTTTTATTCAATACTTTTTGCAACCTCCTTTTGCCAAGATAACAGCTATGAATCTTCAACTATAATGCCTGATAAGCCTAACTTTTTGTTGTATAACACTAAAACTCAAAATTGCAAATGACCTCAGACTTATTTGTGCACATACTTTATGCATGGACTTAAAGTCATTCTAACACAAGTGTCTTCTAATGAATATCTCTAAACTATAAATGTAATATGCAGACACTCTGTTGCACAGGAACACTCGGAAAGTTAAGAGCCATCCAAGTTAATTACAGTCAGTGCTTGATTAGACAAGTGCACCACTCCACAAAATTATGGCGATAGTGGCTCTAGCCATGTTATAGAAAGTGAAGTGCAAATGAGTAAAACCACAAGATATGAAATGATTAAAACAGCACTTTTCACTTGAGCATTAACACACTGCGACTTTTCTCTCTTAAAAAAGACAAACTGGGAAGATATTAAATTCCAAGAAGCAATGACGGTTAAAGTCTATAACAAACAGCTAAATCCATACACCAAAATAACCAAAAGCCAAAATAACAGTTTCAGCACACTCTTGATCACACTGTAATATTTATGAGGGAATATATTCATATAACACTTTTGATAAACAGCTTGTGTACATAAAAGTAAAATCATCATGGAATTGCGTTCTGTATATCAATAACTAAAATGAGAAACATCTTATTACTGTATGTCTGTGCACACAGCAAGGTCTTTTAAACTCTTATACACAAACTATTTCTGCACCAATGACAGTGGAGAAAATACCAAAAGTTTCAGTAAATTAGGTTCTAAATGATTCTATATCTGGGGTTTGTGTTTTCACTAAAGCTATATTCAGATAAATCACAAACGCCCTGGATCATATTATGAATCATAGCTCCTCTCTAGAAAATAGAATGTTTATGAGTTGCCACTGAATTTTAGTGTTGTTTTCTTTATATAACTTTAACATTTATTCTCCACAGGCTAATGGACTTCACTCAAACAATTAGTCATGTTGTTTTATATAAAGTATATGGTTTCTATAGGCACTTAAAAATAGTGGAAAATGGCAGTGGAATAAAATGTCAGACTACTTTTTCTTGCTAAGGCAAATTTCATAACTAGCATTTTATGTATCATAAATATGCACAAATATATATATATATATATATATATATATATATATATATATATATATATATATATATATATATATATATATATATATATATATATATATATATATATATATATTTTTTTTTTTTTTAATTTATTTATTTATTTATTTATTTTTTTGCATAATTGAAAATTAAAGCTCCACTGGAAATTATGCAATAAATAATAAGAATAATATTATTTTCACAAGTACCTTGATTTATCTTTATGTACCTCACACATCAGGTCGTATATTTCATCTCAAGCCTACTTTAAGATTGAAAGTCTGGCTCTGGAACAAGGGTACGACAATAAAAATACATAAAGGCATTTGAAAATTAGCAAAAATAAATCATGAGGGCAAGGTTAAAAGACACTTTTTTGACCTTCAACTTACCAACTAAATAACTAACTAACTAAATAAATGTATGAATAATGGATGAATGAATGAATGAAAAAATTAATGAATGAATGAATGAATGAACGAACGAACGAACGAACGAACGAACGAACGAACGAACAAACAAACGAACGAACAAACGAATGAATGAACGAACAAATGAATGAATGAATGAATGAATGAATGAATGAATGAATGTACTGGAAGTGGAACAATGGCAGAGAATAAACTGAAATAATTTATTTTTCTCTCCGTTAACTGATGAGAAAGTGTTTATGTTTAAATGGAAACTACTGAAGCAATGAAAACCCCAAATGCTTTTCCCAAATTATAGCAGTGATTGCTTGCAATATGCAAGATCGTCTCTGTGTGATCATGTGTGTGTATGTGTGTCTGTGTGAGTGGGTGGGTTGTAGTGGTGTTCATGGGGTGTATTATTGGAGTCCTGCTGTTCTCCACCTGTCTTTGTTCTCTGTTGTGAAACATGAAGCCAAATCACTGCTGAACCTCAGAGCTCACAGCAGGACACACACACACAATCAGCTGATCTGTGTTTACTGTCTTAGTTTCAAGAAATACGACCTGACACAAACACACGGGCAGCAAAAATGTCAATATGAATTCCTTACTCAATCATTCTTCATTCTTTCAGTTCATTTAAAACCACAAATATCATCAGGCCAGGCATTAAAGGCGACAGCCGTTTTGATTCATGACAATCTAAGGACTGCTGCCAGTGCAGCTGTACAACATTATGGGACACACTGGTTGGTCAATAAGCCTAGAAGACACATAATTGCACCTGTTTGCTTCTTGCATGCAGGTGCAGTTTCTAAGATTATCTTACTTACATATTGATTGCTGTTGGCTCTATACCTAATGAGTTAGCATTTGTAGTTTAGTGTTAATTCTTGTCGATTCCTGAGTAATACAACACATGTTCTTCCCAATGGGAATAAATAAGGTTTATTCTGAGGTACAGTACAGTTGGGGAATGTTACTTGTAACACATTGCATTATATGTTAGGTCTGCATATTTATTTTGACACCCATTTTAGCAGGTTATACTATTTACACTGTGTGGCAGCATATTTTTGCCGCACACAGCACACTGAACTCAGCAGAAAATAAGGAGATGCAATGTAAACCTATTTATCAACACTTCACTTCAGTCTTTTGCAATATATGCCTTTATGAAACAATAAAATAATGGCGTGGGCTACACACTCACTGAAAGATGTCTTTTTGGTATTAAGCAGTAACAAGAAAAAAAAAACAGTAGTTTCTGTTCAGTAAATCTGACTGAATCTTGATGATTTCAGCAGGGTTGAATTACTAAATTAGTTTGATGGTGGACCAATTTGACCAATATGATCTTTCTGATGACGCTAGTTGACCAGGGGAGGCTTGCTGGTTAATCTAGTTCAGAAGCCTAGTCGGTACACCAGCATAACAACATCCAAAACAAATGCTGGTCACCTGAAATGTGTCCTCTCAAAAGATTTAAAGATTTTAAAATGCAATATAGTAAAAAAAAAACAAAAAAATCATGCATTTTTGGTTACTTCCAGGATTTCTATGAAAGCTTGTTTACTGACATGGAATAAAAAAATAATAAGGTAATTGTGACTTTTTTTTTTTTTTTTTTTCTGAGAATTGTGAGACAGAAACATATAAATCAAGACACTATATAAACTAGACATTCTGACTTTTTTCATAACTGACTAGTCAAACATTGACCTAAGTTGCTGTTTCTACCTGATCTCATGACAAAAACTTACCTGTGGGAACTTTTTTGCAAAACACGAAATACGTACCAATAAGTACATATCACTGCAGTTTACAACAGAAATTAACACTAGAGACGGTAAAACAGCAAGCACTTATAATCGTTTTCGTACACAGTTATGATTACAGCTCCATATATTTTGCTTTCCGGACGTAACAAGCTTGCTCAATAGCTCAGCCGGCATGGAAAAACATAACTCACGATGAAAGAGCTGAAAGATGAGAGATCGAAACACAAGCTAAATGTTAATGTCTTTTAGTGTCACACAGTGGACATTTCACATCGAATGTATCACAAAACGTACATTGTGGTACGTATTCCGCATCTTGCGAAAAAGTTCCCAGAAGTACGTTTTCGTCATGAGATCTGGTTGTGTTGTTTTGTGAGTTCACATCTCACTATTTTACTTTTTTTTCTGTGTTTCTGCCTTAATTTTATCTCAAACTTCTTACTTTTCTTGCAGTTGCAAGATAAAAGATAATTTTTCACAACTGCAAGATAAGTCACAATTACCTTATTTTCCCCTAGTGGAAACAAACTTCTATAGATTTCTCTACATAGACAATGATCAAAAATCATCTTTTGACACCATCTGACAGGTTTTAGTGGATAAACCTTAATTAAACTAAAATTTAGTTGGAAGTCTGTGGTGTATGAGCTGTGATATATGGACAATTTGAATGATTTGATTAATGAACAATGTTGAATCACTTCATGCAAAGATGCAAAAATAACATTAAAATGTGAAGTGAGGAGGCTATGAAACAACCAACGATTAAAATGATTCAAAAGGCTGTGAGACTTATTTGACTAATTAATTGTCCAATTGACTCACACAAGTGAGCGCTGTGTACAGTGTTAAAGGCCCTAATTAAAATCTGGAGCTGATAATGAAGTGATTTAGGAAAGGATGTTGATTTACAGATGACAGATTATGAGAACCACTTGAGAATGATGTCGATGTGTAAGGTTATATACCTTCTGAGTTACACGAAAACAGTAGCATTTATTAATTAATGACAGAACAGGAATAGTAGATACGTGTATATAAATGTTTTGAAAACATCCACACATTCAGAGCAGAAGTCACTGCATGGGCAGAGACAGAGCAGCGAGTGTTAATATATAATTCATCTGCTCTGCTGTTCTCCTACAGCACTCTGCCTTTCTGCTTCTCTTCTGTCACACATTTCTAAGGCCAACTACCTCCTACAAATATTTCATCAGGTGTTTTTTTATTGTTTCATGTAATATATCTGACTTTCATAAGAAACATTTAATGACAAACAGGATTTTGCTTGCTGTTTTAAGAGTTCGATGTGCAACTTGATAAGCATAGAAAATACATGCCACAAAGAAATATAGGGTAAAATACTACATTTTTGATTAAACTGAACTATTTTTATTAACACTCTTCATTATTTTAATGCAATATGTTTATTTATAAGCAACTATCTTGCATTTATTTTTCCATTGATTTATTTTCACAAGTGCAAAAACAAGGACAAATTCGAAATTGAAACTTTTTGTTTGTTTGTTTCTAATATAAATTATAATGTGAATTAAAAAAAATAATTAAGTTTGATCTAAGGCTGGCAATCCACATTTTGGAAATATTTATGAAATATATCATTTAAGATCACTTGTTTAACATTATAGGTGGACTTACAAAATTGAAAGAATAAGTATATAAAATAAAAATAAAATAAAAATTCCAATATACTACTTCATATTTTCTTGTCCTGTCTCACCGTCTCTTCTTTTTTGTGTTTTTTTCTCTCTGTCTCTACCTACATTTTCTCCACGACTTAATGACTTTTTCATTTTGTTAGTACTTCTCACCTCTTCACACATCCACACTTGATTAGTTCCTTTCCTTGTCTCAGTCATGTGAGCTCTGTCTTTTCTCTCTTGTTCCTTAGGCAAACATGCCTTTTCAAATATTTCATCTCTTTCTCCCAGAATCTTTCATCCAATATGGCTGAATTCTCACTCTCTTTGCAGCCTCTCCTTCTTTTACTTTGTTTCACACGCACTGCGCATTTTGTTAAAGGTCTGTATTATTTCATTCTTCTTACCTCTGATTTTCCTTTGTTTCCCCCCTCACTCCCACTCTTCCACCATCTATGCTGTTGCTCTCTCATCCCAGCTCCAAAGCTGACAGGAGGCCATGCTACAGGAACACTGGGGTTTGAAATCTGTCTGTGTAGGATGTTGGCTGCTCAGTGACAGTACTTCCTTTTATCATCTCACAGTCAAATGCACACAACTGGCATGTGTTCCTGGGCATATAATCTGCTCACAAACATCTAACTAATAATTTATGGTCTTACAAGCATAAACCAATGCATATTTGAATGTGCCACTAGGGCTAGGATAAAAACAGATTTTAATTTGAATGATCGCAAGATCAAGAACAGATAGCTTTCACCAAGATTTTCACCCTAGCTCTTGCATAGTTTTATAAATATAAACAACAATAATTTATGTGTTAATAATTTATATTCTCACCAGCCATTTTATTAGAACTGCCTTAATTCTTCGTAACATTCCTCAGCGATTCTGCTCCATATTGACATGAAGAATTCACATCAGCAACAATACTCGCTGTGGTGTTTAAACAATGCTCGATTGGTTCTAAGGGGCTTAAAGTGTGCCAAGTAAATATTCCTTACACCATTACACCAGCAGCAGCAGCTCCATGCCTTCATGTTGTTTGTACCAAATTCTGACCCTACCAATTCTGACCCGCAACAGAAATTGAGACTTATAAGACCAGACAACCTTTTCCTAATCTTCTATTGTCCAATTCTGGTGAGCCAGTGTGAACTTAGCTGACAGGATTGGCACCCAGTATGGTGTTCTGTTGATGTAGCCCTTCTGCTTCAAGGTTCGACGTGTTTCGCATTCAGAGATGCTCTTCTGCATATCTCGGTTATAACGAGTGGTTATTTAAGTGCTGTTGCCTTGCACCAGTCTGGCCTTTCTCCTCTGACCTCTGGCATCAACAAGGCATTTTCGCCCACAGAACTGCCACTCAATTGATATTTTCTCTTTCTCGGAACAATTTCGGCAAACCCTTGAGATAACTGTGCGTCAGAATTCCAGTATATCAGCCATTTCTGAAATACACAAAGCAGCCTGTCTGGCACCAGCAACCATGCCTAACCCAGGATCATTGGAAATACGTGCTTGTGGTGATGTTTCCGCAGCTCCGATATTGCATACCTTACTGCACGTTTTCCAGCAGTTGAAAAGTGAAATGTCTTGTGAATGTTGCTAAAGTGTGCATTCAATACGTGACCATGGCCAAATTTTTGGTACAGGCATTGTTTTGCTGTGGTTTTATTATGTTGCTTCATGTATGTATTGTGACGGTTCAAATTCAAATGTCTGGGAAGTGTTGCAAAAATCATTGTTGGAAATAACCCCTACACCAAACCTATCCGATAGTGTTAATGAATGCAAAAGTGTTATGAAAACACCTTTGTCTATGCGGTTTTGAGCTGTTTTGTCAAACCGCAGTTTCACAGAGCGCTTCAGTTCTTAAGTGCATCGCTGTGTCGTGTGAGCTACTGTACTGAGCAAATCTGAGTTAGAAAACCCATACCTATAAAGCTGTATATGTGATGCTAATGTTCAGTTTATAGTCACAACACAATATTGTGCAAGGAATTGTGTGAAAATTAGGCTTTCTTAATTTAAACTCTCACCCTATAAATAAATCATACTTTTCCTGAAAAGGAATAAAAGTTGTCAGAGCTTTACTGCCTTTAGTGTTTAACTGTATGTATAGGTACTTTTTTGAGTTTGCATAAATGTATGTAGAGGTACGTATTTACAATGAGCCTGGGTATAGACAATGCCACATTCAAAGTCACTTAAATCACCTTTCTTCCCCATTCTGATGCTTGGTTTGAACTTCAGCAGATCGTCTTAACCATATCTACATGCCTAAATGAGTTGCTGCCACATGATTGGCTAATTAGATATTTGCGTTAGCAAGTAGTTGAACAGGTTTACCTAATAAAGTGGCCGTTAGTATATATTAAATAAAATAAATAATTATTAATTATAACTATTAATAAAAAACTATTATTTTTTATAAAGAATTTGATTTACAGTTGATGAATGTTTAATTAAATTGAATTAAAATATGTAAAATATATTACACTATTCATTTGAAAAATAAAATATTTTTTACATATAATTTAACTAATGCATTTACTTATTTATTTTTTGTTAAAAGAAGCTGATTTACAGTTAACCTTTTTGGTCACACTTTATTTTATGGTCCAATTCTTGCTATTAACAAACCATAAACTACGACTTTTGCCGCAATAAACTCCTAATTTGCTGCTTATTAATAGTTAGTAAGGTAATTAAGTTAATATGGTTTTGCAGAATATGTGCTTTATAAATACTAATAAACAGCCAAAATATTAATAATAGGCATGCTAACAAGCTACTAGTTAATAGTGAGAATTGGTCCCTATACTAAAGTATTGCCCTTTTTTTTTAATGTGGAGAAATTCTATCATCTATGCTCTGTTTCTTTATTACAATAGCTTTGTATGTTAACCTGTGATCGCCAAAATATTTTTAATATGCAAATGTGAAAATTAAGCATAAAATATAATGTAAAACAGTCCTAAATTAATTGATATAGAAATTAATCTTTGAGTCATTTATATTATTATTATTAGGGAAGCGGATTTGTTTTTTGTTTTTTTTTGTTTTTTGTTTTTTTTCCCCCACAATATCTGATAAAATGTTGAGAATTACTATAATCTGTCTATGCTGTGTTGCTATGTTACTTTAGTCTTTGTGTTGCTATGTTACTTTAGTCTTGTATGTTATGCCAAAATATTTGGAAATATGCAAGTAAGAAAATAAAATGTGAAACATTCACAAATTAATTGATATAGAAATGAATCAAATTTGGAAATCAGTGTCAATGCCAAGCCTTTCATGTTACCTGTGCAAGTTCCAAGTCTGGCAGAGATGTTTAATATCAACACCTGATTGCTAGACTGAAACACAATGTCCCACACACTGCGGCAGCTATCAACACACAGGCTGCCTTTGCACATGAGTACAGGAAATGGCACATGTACTAATTAATCTCCTCTACCTAAAACAGATAAGAAGGCTGGCTTTGATTAATGTCAAATCCAACTGCACTCATTAATATTCAATTATGGACTCGCCTCACATGAGTTTCAGTTCATGCTCCCAAACTAATTAGCTTCCACACCGCAAATGAAATCTGTGTTAAGCTCTGCTATCCAATTCAGCCTGAGTGGCACGGGTTTGCACTCTGCCAATGTTAGGAAAGTGTTTGCCAGCATTCTGCTAGCATGAATCCCTGCAGTCAGAGCAATGGAGTGCAGCCCAAAATCATATGTTGGGGAGAAAGATAATTACAATGTCTCGAAATAGAAAGAGCTTACATTTATATTCTATTCAGCCTCAATCTTTACTCTCAAACAGAGCTGTTAAGGCAAATAAAGTTAATAAGAGAATAAGAAGGAGTTTTACAGCACACATATCCACTATTACATAGTCAAACTCGCCTAAACCCAATCTGAGAAACTTTTGATGTAAGTAACAACCCTTTAATCTTGAAATAGCTGCCTTTAATGTTGAGAAACTTGATGAAATGCAAGATCGGCCACTATTAATTTGAAAACCACTGTACCGCTGATTGTGGCATGTGACTTTAAAGTCAGCATACAACTCCATTTGTAACTTATTTTATTTCTGATTTACACTATATTTACATATTAATCAATCATCCAAATTATTTTATTCATATATAAATGTAAAATATTGATAAAAGTATATTTAAAATAAAATTAAGTCAATTTTGTACAACAGCGTTTTAGTGCCACGCTAAAAAAAATAAATAAATAAAATAAAAATAAAAAATAAAAATTCTAAGATTATGAGATTAAAGTTATAATATTAGTTATAATATTTTGAGGGAAAAAAGTCAAAATTACAAGAATAAAAGTCATAGCAATACAACAATAAAGTCAAATATTTTGAGAATAAAATCAAAATTACAAGAATAAAGTCAAAATATGTCAACATAGTTTAAATATTTCGACAATAAATAAAGTCAAAATTACGAGAATAATGTCGAAATATTGCAAATATAAAGTTGAAATATTTCGAGAATAAAGTGGAAATTATGAGAATAAAGTCAAAATTACAACAAAAAAAGTCAAAGTAGTTTGAGAATAAAGTCAAAATTACAAGAATTAAATCATTATTTTATAAAATTTATTCAATTAAAAATATTATAACTCCCGGTTCCCCTTTCAGTCGGTCACTCCGAGTCACGTCGGATGACCGACGAAACTGGGATCTCGCCAGAGAGACCAATCCACTTCGAGTGTAACTAAACGAGCCAATGGACATTGGCATGCGATTATTGCATCCAGCTGCCGCTGATCACAGCGTGAGCATAAGAGGCAGCTGATGCACCGCATCAATTATCCTTTCGCTTCGGAGCCGAGCGGTAGTGGTTAAAGCTACTGCTCTCCCTTCCAAGAGAGTGTTCTGCGAGCGAGTGCGGGCGTTACGGCGCGGCAGCGGTGGTCACGGTGTCCGGGAGAGAAAGATCGTCTTCCTGCTGACAGCCACACTAGGAGTGTGCGGTGGCCAGCTCCCCTGCGTGCTTCAGCACTAAAAGAGCATTTCTCTGAAAGATCAATTTCTCTAAAAGAGCAACACGGGTGATCGCGTCTTTTTAAAGATGTCTTTTCACCCGTGCGTTTCTGGGTGTGGTCGTTTCCTGGCGCCTCAGGACGGTCACGATCGCTTCCTCACGTGTCTGGGCATTCAGCACGCTGAGGTGGCTTTCGTGGATGGTTCATGTTCTTCTTGCGGGGACATGACCATCTCGGAGTGCGACTCTGCTATGTCAAACATGGCAGAGTCCCTCTGCCTGCCGTGATCCGGCGTGCACACTGGATCCGGTGGAGTCAGAGGTGATTGAGGATTACGGTGAGGGCTTCCCCAAGTGGAGCTCCTCACCCCTCAAGCACTCCGCAGCCGGTGGAGCTGCCGAAGGAGCGCGCTGGCCACGCGTTTCCTTCGGTGCCCCCTCTGACGACCAGATGTCGATCACTGCATCGGAGGGCGGGCCCTCTCTCTCCGGGGATGATGACCCGGCTGCGTTGCCCCCTTCGGGTGTGGTAGCGTTGTCCGTGCCAGACCCAGAGATGACGGCTATGCTTTCCCGGGCCGCCGAGAATGTCGGGCTCGTGTGGAATCCTAAAAAGCCACCGTGTCCCGATCCTTCGAGGCTGGGCGAGTGGTTCCTCGGTGGGGGTGGCGCTGGTTCTCAGCGCCCCCCTCCGGTGCCATTCTTTCCGGAAGTGCATGAGGAGCTGACAAGATCGTGGAGGGCACCTTTCACTGCCCGAAACACATCTTGTAGTTCTTCCGCTCTCACCACCCTCGATGGTGGAGCCGCTTTGGGGTATGCGGGCATCCCCTCGGTGGAACGGTCTGTGGCCATGCAACTGTGTCCAACAGCCGCTTCCACCCTGCGGGGTGATCCGTGTCTCCCCTCACGGGCCTCTAAGTATTCGTCAGGTCTAACTGGCAGTGCTTATAGAGCCTGTGGGGAGGCGGCTTCCGCCCTCCACGCTATGGCGTTGCTGCAGGTCCACCAGGCCAAAGCACTGAAAGACCTGCACGAGGGTGGTCACGACCTGGCGGTTCTACATGAGCTGTGTGCTGCGACGGACCTCGCGCTACGAGTGACGAAGGTGACCGCACAGTCTCTGGGTCGTGCGATGTCCAGGAGCGCCATCTCTGGCTGTGTCTCGCTGACATGAAGGAGCAGGAGAAGGTACAGTTCCTGAATGCTCCCGTGTCACAGACCGGCCCTTTCGGCGACGCTGTCGAGAGCTTTGCCCAGCAGTTCTCGGCAGCCCAGAAGCAGACTGAGGCAAACACATCATGCGCCGGAGGAAACCTGCTGCTTCCACTCCGGCTGCAGCCACTCAGCCTGCTCGTCGCCGTGGGCGCCCCCCTGCGGCCGCCCCCGCTCCCGCGCAGCCGCAGCCGCAGCAGCCTTTCACCAGGCAGCGTTGTGGAGCCGGTCGCAGGCAGGACGCCCAGCCCGTCCAGGCCCCCGCCAAACCTGGCGGCAAGCGCAAGTGCAAGAGGCCCTGGGACGGTCGACCCAGAGATGGAGGAGACTGCTCATCGGGAGATGGTGACTGCACCACTCCCTCCCCCGGAGGAGGGCCGGGTGGAGTATCTTTTGTTCATTTTGTTCCGCCTCTGGCCCAGCAGCCAGCGGTACCCAAAACATCAGTAAAGAGCGGTCTCCTCAATCTCCGGGTCTCAAGAGGAGGAGAGTGGTGATCCGTGCATCACAGGATCGCTTCCCTCCTCCTCTCTCGCCAGCAGGCAGCGGGTGGTTGCCCAAGAGCACCCCTCCTGCCCATTCGTGGAACCAGGTAAGGGCAGTAGCACTCCAGTCCCCGCTTCAAGTCGTCAAACGCCGGGCTGTCACAAGCCTCAAGCCGGGTTCCTGTGTCTCCTCCCACGCGAGGAGAAATCAGGTGAGTGCTACACTACACACCCAGACCCCGCCCCCTGCCGTCACAGGCCAGGCCGTCACAGGCCCTGGGGCCGGTCCCTGTGTTCCACCTCGCTGCCCCACCGCGGGCATGTCGGTGGGCCCGTTGGCCCCGCTGGTGCGGTCTCTCGGAGCCTGGTTAGCGCTCCCCAGCCCGTCCCGGTGGCTCCTGCGGACCATCAGACTCGGCTATGCGATTCAGTTCGCCCGGCGTCCCCCCCAAGTTCAGGGGCATCCGGTTCACTTCAGTCAAAGCCGTCGATGCCCCTGTCTTGCTCGAGGAGATTGCAGTCCTACTAGCGAAGGATGCAATAGAGCCAGTCCCTCCAGCCGATATGAGGTCGGGGTTTTACAGCCCTTACTTCATTGTGCCCAAGAAAAGCGGTGGGTTACGACCGATCTTGGATCTGCGAGTTTTGAACCGTGCACTTCACAAGATGCCGTTCAAGATGTTGATGCAGAAACGCATTTTTGGATGCGTCCGTCCCCTAGATTGGTTTGCAGCAATCGACCTGAAGGACGCGTACTTTCATGTTTCGATTCTCCCGCGACACAGGCCATTCCTGCGATTCGCGTTCGACGGTCGGGCATATCAGTACAAGGTCCTGCCCTTCGGGCTGTCCCTTTTCGCCTCGTGTCTTCACCAAAGTCGCAGAGGCGGCCCCTTGTTCCCTTGAGAGAACGGGGTGTGCGCATTCTCAACTACCTCTACGACTGGCTCATACTTGCACAGTCTCGAGAGCTGTTGTGCGCACACAGGGACCTGGTGCTCAGGCACCTCAGCCAGTTGGGCCTTCGGGTCAATTGGGAAAAGAGCAACTCGTGCCAGTGCAGAGGATCTCTTTTCTCGGCATGGAGTTGGATTCGGTCAACCAGACAGCACGCCTCACCCAGGAACGTGCTCAGTCAGTGCTGAACTGCCTCAAGACTTTATCAGGCAGGACAGCGGTCCCACTGAAACTCTTTCAGAGGCTCCTGGGGCATATGGCTGCAGCTGCGGCCATAGTTCCGCTCGGTCTGCTCCATATGAGACCGCTTCAGCACTGGCTCCATGGTCGAATCCCGAGGTGGGCGTGGAAACGCGGTACTCACCGGGTTCAGATTACACCGGCCTGCCGCAAGACCTTCAGCCCGTGGTCAGATCCTTCGTTCCTTCGGGCAGGAGTGCCCCTGGAGCAGGTATCCAGGCATGCTGTGGTATTCACGGATGCCTCGACCACCGGCTGGGGTGCCACGTACAACGGGCACGCAGTATCAGGGGTTTGGACGGGCCCCCTTCTGCGTTGGCATATCAATTGCCTTGAGTTGCTGGCAGTACGCCTTGCCCTGTGCCGCCTCAGAGGGCGCCTTCGGGGCAGGGACGTTCTGGTCCGTACGGACAACACTGCGACCGTTGCCTATATCAACCGGCAAGGCGGTTTGCGCTCCCGTCGCATGTCGCAACTCGCCCGCCACCTCCTCCTCTGGAGTCAGAAGCATCTGAGGTCCCTTCGTGCCATCCACATCCCAGGAGTGTTCAATCAGGCGGCCGACGAGCTGTCTCGAGCGGCACTTCCTGGGGAGTGGAGACTCCATCCCCAGGCGGTCCAGCTGATTTGGAGTCGGTTCGGAGTTGCTCAGGTAGACCTGTTTGCATCTCCAGAAACCACCCACTGCCAGTGGTTCTACTCCCTGTCCGAGGCAACGCTCGGCACGGATGCACTGGCACACAGCTGGCCCCAGGGCTTGCGCAAGTATGCGTTTCCCCCAGTGAGCCTGCTAGCACAGACATTGTGCAAGATCAGGGAGGACGAGGAGCAGGTCCTGTTAGTGGCTCCATATTGGCCCAACAGGACCTGGTTCCCGGAACTCATGCTCCTCGCGACAGCCCCTCCCTGGCCGATTCCTCTGAGGAAGGATCTGCTTTCTCAGAGACGGGGCACCCTCTGGCACCCGCGTCCAGACTTGTGGAAACTTCATGTGTGGTCCCTGGACGGGACGCGGAGGTTCTAGGTGACCTGCCCCAGGAGGTAGCGCTCACTATCGCTTCAGCACGAGCACCGTCCACAAGACGGGCCTATGCGCTGAAGTGGAACCTGTTCGTCGAATGGTGTTCCTCTTACCAGGAGGACCCCCGGAGATGTTCGATCAGAGCCGTGCTTTCCTTTTTGCAACAAGGGTTGGAGCGTAGGCTGTTCCCCTCCACCCTTAAGGTATATGTTGCTGCTATTTCTGCCCACCACGACCCCATAGAGGGGAGGTCGGTGGGGAAGCACGATCTGGTCGTCAGGTTTCTTAGGGGGGCCAGGAGGTTAAATCCTCCGAGGCCTCCCTCCCTTCCCTCTTGGGATTTGGCTTGGTGCTAAGAGCCCTACAAACTGCCCCCTTTGAGCCGTTGCAGTCAGTTGAGTTGAAGTTTCTTTCTATGAAAACCCTACTCCTGACTGCATTGGCCTCAATCAAGAGGGTGGGGGACCTGCAGGCATTTTCGGTCGACGAGTCGTGCCTTGAGTTTGGGCCGGCTGACTCCAGTGCAACACTGAGGCCCCGGCCCGGCTATGTGCCCAAGGTTCCTACCACGCCCTTCAGGGACCAGGTAGTGAGCCTGCAAGCGCTGCCCCTGGAGGAGGCAGACCCAGCCCTAGCTTTGCTCTGTCCTGTACGCGCACTGCGTCAGTACGTGGATAGAACTCAGAGCTTCAGGACCTCAGAACAGCTCTTTGTCTGTTACGGAGGACAGCAGAAGGGGAAGGCTGTCTCCAAGCAGAGGATGGCCCACTGGATAGTGGATGCCATCACCTTGGCCTACGAAGCACAAGGTGTGCCCTGCCCACTCAGGTTGCGTGCTCACTCCACTAGGGGTGTCGCATCGTCCTGGGCGCTGGCTCGTGGTGCCTCGCTAGCAGACATCTGTAGAGCTGCGGGTTGGGCGACTCCCAACACGTTCGCTAGGTTTTATAGCCTACGTGTCGAACCGGTTTCCTCCTGTGTTCTCACCTCAAACGGGTAGTGGCACTGAGAGGGCCGGCTCAGAGTTGGCTTGCGGCGTCCTTACGCCTAATTCTCCAGAGAGTTCCTTAACCAGGCAAACCCTGTTGAGTCCTCCAGCACTCCGGCGTCCAGACCCGGCGGGGCGTCCGGCGCCAGGCCTTCAGCCAATGAATTCTTGAAATCTGGTGCGAGGCTAGTGCCCATATGAGAGACCCTGTCGGGATCCCATATGTGTATTCCACGGTATTCTTATTAGAGCCATGTTTCCCCTGGCGGACCACGTTCTGCCATCTCTAAAGATGCAGCCTGAGCCATCTCAGAGACTTCCATGTGCAATAGGGCCCTTCGGGGTTACTTCACATGTTTGAATGTCACTTAACCCCCTCTGGGAGGAGGTGACTCCGCAGTGTGCCTCTTCCAAGTGGAAGGGCACGCTTCCCAGTGTTATCCTAGTCCTACTGTTTGGGTTGTTCAAGGAACACCAGTAGTTGACCTTCTCTGTGTAGAGCCCTTATAGGAAGGGTCAGGAGCCCTACACAGGGCACTGGAAGGGGCAGCTCCTGTGGCGCTTTGGTAGGGATCCCAATTTCGTCGGTCATCCGACGTGACTCGGAGTGACCGACTGAAAGGGGAACGTCTCGGTTACGTATGTAACCCTCGTTCCCTGAAGGAGGGAACGGAGACGTCACGTCCCGTCGCCACAGTCGCTGTACCACCGCTGAGCTGCCGGGTCGCCGGCTCGGCTCCTCAGCGAAAACATAATTGATGCGGTGCATCAGCTGCCTCTTATGCTCACGCTGTGATCAGCGGCAGCTGGATGCAATAATCGCATGCCAATGTCCATTGGCTCGTTTAGTTACACTCGAAGTGGATTGGTCTCTCTGGCGAGATCCCAATTTCGTCGGTCATCCGACGTGACGTCTCCGTTCCCTCCTTCAGGGAACGAGGGTTACATACGTAACCGAGACGTTCTCCCGGTGCTCCCAATTTGGGCCATTTGCAATAGTCTATAAAATATACTCTCAAAATATTATAACTTTAATCTCGTAATTTCTACGAATTAATTCAACTTTATTCTCATAATTTTGACTATTTTCTAAATATTTCAACTTTATTCTCATAATTTTGACTTTATTCTCAAAACATTATGACTTTAATCTTGTAATTTTAGATTTTTTTATTTTTTAACATGGCACTAAAACGCAGTCATAATTTTGATTATAATATCGATATTTAAGGCTTTAATGCTATTTTCAATTTAAGTTTCAGTTTAACTTGGTCAGTAAAGTGTCTAGATTAGGCCTAATGTTAACATGGCTAGTTATCATCCCCCAAAAAACCTGACTGAAAGGTGGATGGAAATCCACTGTATACGTTTCAACATAATTAGGTCGCCCTCAATTAAAGGATTCAGTCTAAATATGATAAACGGCGCTGACTGAGCGATTACGGAATGGACAGACAAATGAGCCTTCCCAAATCAGAGGCCATTAGCACACATTAGCCTAACGCCACGCAGATAACACATTATCATGCTGTTGCGTGCGTATTAAAATGAGTTAATCAGAACATATTCTCCACAGTGATAATCTGCCCAGAGTGATTATGGGAACTGGAGATAACAAAGTCATTTGGCATCTCCTCACATGAGTTTATGACCACAGAATGCAGAGGTACACAGTGAAACGATGCAAGAGACAATTTTGACATGACAACATGCTGGGTTACTTCATGCCTATAAATACTAATTTTATGGCTTGTTGTCTTTGTCAGCTGTACGAAAATATCTAGTGTGTAATAATGAAAGCTATGGATGACATTACTCCAGTTTTGGAACCTTTATTGGTTCAATCTAAACAAACAGACCGCACATAAATTAAAAGGTATTTTTATTGCCATGATAACGCTAAGCTGCCTCGGACATGTGTTTATACTGGAAGCAAGTGGCATGTCACAATGCGACAATACTAAATCAGTCCAATTATATCTGTTGAGTATATTCAAGGGGAATAAATTGTTTGTGTCCACTTCAGTTGATGGACGCTCCTGTTTTGATTTACTGCACAATTATCCAGCCACTTTTTTTTTTTCACTGACTGAACTAATCATCATATTGCTAGTAATTTTATTTGCAATTAAATTTTTACATTGATCAAAACATCAAAACATGATTTTTCTGATCTCTGTTCTTCTAATTTATATAAACTTTTTTTTTTTAATGTACTTTAGGCATATATGTAGAGAAGCAATATTATAATACTATTACATTGTGTAAAACAGTTTCATTATTCTAAGTTAGCCAGTGCAAACAAATTTAAAACCAATTTTAAAGTATATATAAATATATAATATATAAATATGTTAAGCAATTTTTAGGGCTAATCTTCAGATTTTACTTTACTTTACTTTACTTTACTTTTTACTTTACTTTACTTTATATTTTATCTAATAAACTATGGTGCCCGGGACGGGCCGTCTTCGGTTCACTTAGTTTTGTCGTGGCCACGAGATATTAATTCGTGGGAATGTCATATTAACTCATGGGAACATCATATTAACTCGTGGGAACGTCATATTATGTTGTAGCCACGAGATCATTTTAGCAACCCGGTATTATCAGGGATTCATTCATATTTTATTTTGAATTAAGAAATTATTATATTAATTATTATAGAAATTATTACATAATTATTATTATATTGACCATAGGCTCAAACTGTAGGCAATTGCACGCAATGTAACCAGCATTCGAATTAATTTTTATCACAAATAGGCTAAATGTTACATAGAGTACATAAAATAAAATAGACCTACAAGAAAACATTTTTATCCATCCCACAGTCTCGCTAGTTGTGTGTGTCCATTAACTGATCGTCTTTTTCCGTAATATTTGTATATTATTATTAGCTATTATTATCATTATTATTATTATTATTAGCCTATTATTATATTTTTATATTAGTTTTGTCCTTTCATTTCAATCTCTTTACATAACGTTCTGACCAGTTTTGTAAATAAGCCTACTGTAAATGCTCGACATAAAGCTTTGATTATGCTGACTGGAATTTATAGCCTATTGGAAATAAAGTTTAAAGGCTGAATTTAACATATATTTCTTTTTTTTTCTGCAAATTAAAAATTATTAATATTATAGCCTACTGCCTAGTGTTTCGTTGAGGAATGAATCACTCACGTAGTTTCATTTGTAAATGAAAACACAACATGCTCATTTATCATCACGCACTGGCATAAATAGCCTACGATCATAAAGTATTGGCATAACTGTCAGGCGTTTACAGTATTTGCAAAATATATGGTAGCAAATAGCATAATTATACAGAATGTCAATTAGGTAAAGCGATATACGAATTGAAAGGGGAAATAATAAAATATTATATTTATATGAAATAAATATAAAAATAAAGCCCTAACAAGTTAATATAACCTAATAATAATAATAATAATAATAATAATAATAATAATAACAATAACAATAATAATAATAATAATAATATACAAATGTTAAATTAAATGTTTAATGTTAATAAAAATGTTTTATCCATCTCTGATAATACCGGGTTGCTATGGTCATGTATTTTGTTTACACATTAAACTCGTGGCCACGAGAAAAATATGTCGTTCCATCAACATAAGAAGTCGTGGCTACGAGAAATGGATGTTGTTCCCTCAACATAGCATCTCGAGGCCACGACATAAGGATGTCGTTACCTCGACAAAACGATCTCGTGGCCACGACATAATATCACGTTCCCACGAGTTATTATAACGTTCCCACTAATTAATATCTCGTGGCCACGACAAAACTAAGTGAACCGAAGACGGCCCCTCCCGGGCACCGTAATAAACAGATTCCTGAAATTAATTCTGTGACATGCTTTGAAATTCTGAAAGAAAAATAGAGAGACAGACATAAAGTGAGAGAAGGAATGGAAATATTCATCATTAATTGTGAAAATCTAAAATATTACAGATGTAAAAACAGCAATAAGCTTTATATACCTTTTTAATTACATTTGCTTAAAATCTGAGATCAAGATTAAACTAAATATTAAATAATATATTAAATAATAATAATGATAAATATTTAAACTCACATGACAAACATATAGTGTAATATAACATAACACAACAATCTACTAATCTTTAAAGGTCCTCTCAGGATTTATTTATTTATTTTTATGTTTTTTTGGCACTGGCTGTAGTCTTGAACTAACTGATATAGAGTAGGAGAAAGTATTTTAACATGACAAAAAATTTCAGACTTTGGCTTTAAGGCATTTAGTTTCATTTTCTAGCAGAAACTTCCAGGGACAGAGGCAGGAAAGAGTGCTAAATGTCCTGTTTTAATAGATTCTGACTTGTGTCACCTTGTCAGTAAAGCCGTCAGCTGTCAGTTGTGTTTGAACTGTCAGTCAGACACGGTTTCATAGCTCTATTGCAAACAGAACAGAGTGTCCAGAGGGGACACGCACTCATGTGCTTCGTCCTCTGTCTTCGGCACCGGACACACCCGAGGGCTCTCAGCTGTCATGTCTTTCTGCCCTTCATCTCACTTCAATTTCATTGAGTTTAATTAACAGGGATGTAGTCCTCCCCTGGGCCTGGGTAATGAGGTGAGACGTCATGGAGAGTGAGAGGACACACACACACACCCATTGGACAAGAACTTTACCTCAGATACATGTACAGAAAGAGAAAGAACAGTTGACTGATGTACTTTTAACTGCAAACACATTGTCCACTGTACACTGGACAAACAAGGAACAAGATCTAACATTATGTTGCAAAATTAGAAGTCTTTCAATTTATGCATTCACAAACAAGCATCTAGGTCATTGGCAAACCGTATAAGAGCGTCTACAATTAAGAAATGGAAAAACCTTTTAAAAGAAGGTAACAATCCAGTTTAAAATTTGTTTCAAGTTCTTAAAAATGTACTCTTTGTATTTGTACTGTTTTTACATGGTTTTGAAAGCAAGTTTCATGTAAAAAGTAATTTTGAATAACCTTGAATAAGTGTACATTCATTCACTCATTCATTCATGCATGCAAATATCATGAATTAATAATTCATAAATAACATTTTGTTTTTGGGGAGTCATAACACATGGCATTTTATACTATATACTATGGGAATGCACATCATCTTGAGTTCCAGAAACTTGACTTGGCAGAATATTGAACAGACAGAGAGAGATATGAACCGCTGAAGGCAATTTCATATTAATGCACATCATAGATAATTCAGATGCACCAAGGGCTACATTTTGTCTAAAACATAAATCTATCATATTTAACTGCTACATGTTCCACCTTCTCCTCCAGCTCTTTGGAGGAAAAAAAAGGAGGAAAGTGTAGAACACAATATTTTATTGCTCTCTCCTTTTTTTCCTCACCTCCTGCTTCAAATCAGCATTTCCAGGATTCAGCATTCACTAAATCAAATAAATGCATGTAAATAAATGCAGAACAGGAAATATTTTTACAAGCAAACAGGCTAGTAGTGAATAGTGTTTTTCTTTCTCTCTCTCTCTCTCTCTCTCTCTCTCTCTCTCTCTCTCTATAAAATGCTTACACTTTCAAACTTTACTGTTCAAATAATACATCTGTCCATTGTGTTTCTGTCTGTCTCTCATTTTAATTGCCTCATTTCTCATTTCATCGCCATCAAGTATATGGAATTAATGTTTCTTTACGTGCAAAAAAAAAAAAAAAAAAGGACACTAAAATAAATAATAATAAAAAAAATGAAGGGCATTTAGATGAAATAGAGAGGAACAAAAAACAAAGAGAGAGTGAAAGAGAGAGGGTGAGAGAATGCAACAAGAAAGCAAAAGCGCAAAGAAAATTAATTAAATGCCAATCAGAAAATATGGGAATAGATAAGCAAGGCAACTCAAGGGGTGTGCTGAACTGCAATCAATACAAAATGCCTCATAAGACTAATTTAACTTTCGGTTTTATAGATAACAGGCAGACAGGAAGTCTTTTGCTCAAGGTTGAGGACAACCTCTGGCTCTGTCAGCCTGAAAAAAAAGAAAAGAAGAGAAATGAAATGATTTCAACTACAGGTTTACATTGATGAATGAGTAAACATGGGCTAAGAACGAGACGATCAGTCAGTGTGTTTATTCATTCAGAGGAGACTCCTCGATTCTCTCTGGAATCAGTCACCATGACCACTGACCAGGGACTGCATTTAAAACACAGCAGGGTCGCTGGTGTTGCAGCTTCAGGCTATTTACTCCATTACTGCCTACTCCATTATTGGATCATTACTGGTGTAATTTATGAGTCAAACGCACACAGACTTGCTTTTCGAGCAGTTGAGCAGACCACTTGCTGGGGCTTCAGAGGAGCTAGATTCTGAGAATTTGTAACAGGGCTTTATTGGGATGGTATGTAAACATGATAAATCCATACATAAGCCAGTCACAAAGGATCAAGAACAACAAGCGAGTCTGGCAGTT
The DNA here is from genome assembly GCA_039654775.1 of Spinibarbus caldwelli. NCBI lineage: Eukaryota > Metazoa > Chordata > Actinopteri > Cypriniformes > Cyprinidae > Spinibarbus > Spinibarbus caldwelli. The sequence goes on from CM077225.1 coordinate 12,656,272, forward strand.
TACCATGAACTTCTGTTTTTCACAGAAATACAATGTGTATCTGAACCTTGTCTGTCAGTTTAATTCTACAAATTCAAGAATACCACATACTGGAAACCCAGTAAATTCCAACAATAGAAACTCATTAAGGTGAAAAAGATTCCGTCTTCCTTGAAAGGTGCAATTAATTAAAATATCCCACATTCTAAATCATTTTCTGACCTCCTGTGAGTAAAAATGACTGATTGGATTAATGATCTCTCCTAAAACTCTAATTTTTTCTAAAATTATTTTGTGGCTTTGAGACATCTAAAACAAGTATACTTGTGAAAGTTTAAATTTTTATTTTGTAAATATTTTTAAAAAGTATTTTGTTTCCATAATAATAAACATATATGGTTTCCACAAAAATATATCAAGCAGCAAAACTGGAGTTTTGACTGGAGCAATGACTGCTGAAAATTCTTTTTGCCCTCACTGAAATAAAATATTTAAAATATATATTGAAATAGGAAAATTACTTTCAGTTGTAATTATATTTCAGAATATTACTATATATTTTTTATCAAATAAATCAATTATATTTCAATTATATTTTTTAACGATTTTATGTCGAAGAGCTTGTGGATGCTGTGAATATATTCAGTACCAATATGTGCTGTCTCAAAAGAAAGATACACAAGTTTAAGTTTCAAAAAGGCAGGTTTCCAACCAGCCATGTTTATTTGTGGCTGATGAAACATGCGTAATTCTTTGTCAAGGGTGTCAAGACTTTTCACACTACTTCCTTAGGTAAAACGTGAAATTTGACAAAAACACCTTTACCATAACGTGAATGTCATGGTCGTAGTTGTAGGGAGAACGCAGAAGTCTCTGAATATATAAATATAACAGTCTTTAATGACGAAACACTGGGATAATCCAACATAGAACAGGTTTCAAACTCACGAACATAACTAGTAGACCCGACAGCCAGAAAGGAACAAACAGGAACTTAAATACACAGGATAAGTTATAAACACAGGTGCCAGGAATCATAATTACTACAATAATTACTATTTTTGCATTATTGTAAGGGATAGGTTTAGGGTTGGGGTAGGTGTAGACGTTAATAAAACACAATCTAATAGGTAGAAAATTAAATTCATTGTCAGTTTCCAGTCAGATACATATCCCTTCTAGCCACAACCCCAAAATCCTGACAGTGAAACTATCTGCTAACATGCTATCAGGTGCGTCACATACAAGCCTTTCAACACTGTAAGATCCATCATGCTGACAGTAAAGGTGTGTGTGTGTGTGTATTTTCAACAAATTCGCACCATAAATTTCATTAGCAAGCAATCAGCACATTTGACTGTTGCTTCACATGTCTGTCAGTCATAATAGAACTGAAATAAACCAAAATGCACAAATCATTTTGGCTAGAGAAGGACTTGACACAGCACTTTGCACAGTGTAAAACTCATCAATATCCCATGTACCACCAAAGCCTAACATGAGCTGTGAAATACACTGACTTTTTTTTTTTTTTCTTGTTATTTTTTGATCAAATCAATACAGCTTTGGTTAGCATAAGAGACTTTGTGATTATTGCAAAATTCGGATAGGCTGTGTATCTGTAAAAAAATCATTTGAATCTAAAAATAAAAGTATATTATATTATATTATATTATATTATATTATATTATATTATATTATATTATATTATATTATATTAGAAGCAAAAACCTTTTTACAAAAAGATATGGCAGAGTATGAGTGGTATTAAATTTGAAGAAAATCTTACAATTGCATAATAACAGCAGCTATTAATGATTTAATTATCAAACAATTAATTCAGAAATTAGGAAATGACCATCCACAGCTGCTCAGCTATACATTCAGGTGATGGAAAGCAGCTTCTGCAGTTATGGCATATTGGCATGCAGCTGACAAACACGTAGCTTCACCCCCCGTTGACCGGTGTTCTGGATGATCGATATATTTATGGATGCTGAAAATTAGGTTAGAGACAGTCAGGGTCGAATGCGTTCAGCATACTTATACAGTTGATTGCCCATGAAACCAAGAGACTATTCAGGCCATTACCTTTCCACAACGCTGACTTCTGCTAAATGATCTGTATGCCAAACCATAACAGCGGTTTGGGTATTTTGACTGGTTAAGCCAATAGGCAGGAAACAAATGAAAGTGACAGCTGTCAGTCATAATACACTATTGACTACAGGATCTTGTATTTAAAAACCTTAAAGGGATAGTCCTCACAAAAATAAAATGAATTAGCATAAACCTCAGTTTTTCGATGATTTGATTTTTTTTTTTTTTTTGTTCCACTAATGACACCTTTTAGAGTATAAATAACTTTTAACGATATTCTTAAAACCTTGTTTCCTTGACACAATAATTCTTCATTTAAAGATAATTCTTTAAATTAGCACCAGCTTGTGAGATATCGAAGCTAATTTTTTAAGTGATTAAACTATAGGCATGTTAAATAAACAAAAGTGTGATTGTGTGAAGGGTGTGGGTAAACAAAACAAATCAGTTTTATAGAACTCCTCTGAGCTTTGGTGTGAAGTCTGGTGAAAACTCATTAGCAGTATTTCAAAAATTATTTCACATTAATCTGAATAATTACCTTAACAAAACTGTTCTGTAAGATCTGCACAGCCAGGGGCTATAAACACCCTCACCAGACAAGCAAAGTTACATGCATACTTTTTCCACACAAATCTTAGCAAGGAATGTTTATATCCTTGCAGTCTTCTGAGCAGTTTTCCAAAGCATTTTGGAGGAATGTGGTTATAATGGTCAGCTCGTTAGAAAGATGAAAAGATAATTTGTTTAGTGGTGCTTTAATTATGTAAAGAACACGGCCAAGAGATGACTTAATTATTGCTCCGCTGACATATTCTTAGCGTCTGCTTCTTATTTAATGGAGATGTATTTTCAGATTATGTGGCATATGGTAAAAAAAAAAATAAAATAAAATAAAAGGCCACACTGTTAGACATTTCTGTAATTTCTGCAGTTATTTACTGTATATCACCCAGTATAATACTGCAAATTCCCTTTACAGTAAATAACTGTAACACCCTTTGCATCATGGGAATTTTCTGTGACGTCAGACCCCACATACAGAGACTTACTGTATTTTTTAAAATTGCTGTATACTACTGTATTTGCTGTAACGGCCTCTTTGGCGCCATTCTGTTGAGGTCGTTTTATTTTCCACATTTCTTACATTTACACGATTTTCCCTACACCGTGTCTACAAGGCCTCAACAGCTTGAGACTGACTACACTGGATGTGTTACATCGCTTGTAATGATTGGAAAATCTGTTAGTACTTCATGTCAGAAACAGAGCGAGCACTTGGAGTACATCTGTACGTCAGAAATATACCGGGGCATCACTTTACTGTCCGCATCCACTGTAGATAGTATATATAATAGGTTCCATATTGTTTTTTATCGAGTCGCGCCGTGTCACTTGTGGGTTTTGCCCACGGATGAACCCGCGAGAGTGGAAGAGTTCCGGAGAACATCTGCGGTGTGTGTCGATGCATCTTACGAGATAATAAGACCTGCAAGCAAGGTAAAAAAAATATATATATGTATATATATATACGTTTGTCTGTGTGTTTGTGTCAGATTTTTGTGCACCAGTTTAACCTAGAAACATTTACCTGTCAACATGGCGGTAACAAACTTTACTATGGTAAACTGCGCTGTCGTTTCAAACGACTTATTGAATTGTTACCGAATTAAAATTATTTTTAACGAGCATTGCTTATCTTATATTAACATTAGTTTAACTACTGTGAAATATTGTTCAGGTGTTAGTAGTTAATGCTATTGAGAAAACAAAATTGTCTGTTAGCTAAGTTAAACAAGTTTTATGGCTAGCTGCCTCTTCTAAGTTTAGAATTAGTTTGTTATAGTTTTTAATGGAATTTAAGATTTACTGCATTTATTTGTATTTGTGTTTTAAAGGCAACTGCAATGAAACATCAAGAAAGACATGTGGAGCAGCGCCAGCCACCCATAATTCATGGTAAGAGAACAACTATGGTTTTGAGAGGTTTGTGTATTCTATATGGGGTTTGCCTTTTAAAAGTGTGCCATTTCTACTTTTTGTTTTTCAAAGACATTTCTGTCACTAACAAAGTGGATGGTGAGCAAAGGTGGTGGCCACGTTTTGGAGCAGCACTTGGGTTTTGCAGATGGCTGTGTATTCTTTGGCTGTTTGTCTTTTTTCCCCATTATGTTTCTGTTGCCTAAAGATTCTTTGCGAGGATAAATCCAGAGAACACAACATAATACACTGCAAAACGTCCTAAGACAGGAGAAATGGTGAAGATGCACTGCTCCTGTTATATTTTTAAGTGTTATACATGCAATGTTTTAAATAAATTTGATATTTTGTAATTATTGTGTCTGTTTTAACTGAATGCCAGTAGTACCTATGTAGAGTAAAAATAAAATTAATTCTATATAAAAATATTCAAATCTAATGAAATCTATATTAGAAAATGAATGAATTACAGTAGTATACTGATGAATTGGGTTTTTTTTACAGTAAGTTACTGTAAAACAGTACAGTTTGCAACTGTAAATTAAATACAGTTTGCTACTGTAAATCTTGATTACAGTAACTAACTGGCAACAGTGTTGCCAGTAAGTTACTGTAAAAACCCTTTGAAATGTCTAACAGTGCATTATTGGCATCATTTGATTTCAAAGTATCTAACTAAAAATCTCTATTATATTTAATACAATTATATCCTGAGAAAAATAGTAAATACACACAATTTTAAATGTTAATTTCGCAGTATTTCTTAAAAAAAATAAATAAATAAAAAATAAATAAATAAATAAATAAAACATTTTATGAGGCAATAGCAGATCCACTGCATATATTAACTTTAAAAAAAATGGGATTTTTAGTGGCAGCTTTCATCAGTTTTACATCAGTGATAATTGCACGACTTGCCACAGGCACAAAAGGTTATTTTTTGTGTGTCTTATGGGTCCAATAATGATTAATCAAATTTAATTTCACCCCTTGACCTTGATCTTTTGAGAGAAAAGAGCTGTAAATTGCATGCAGATCTCAAAACTTCTTCTAACAAATACATCAAATTCATAAAAAAAGTAATGCAACTTTCAGAACTTAAAACTTTTCTCCATTCCAAAAAGAGAATTTATGTATCCAGCTGAAATAGCTGGATTTTCATAACATTAACATATGACTGTCAACAATGACTCATCAACAATTCCTACTGGGCAAAATAATTAAATACATGCATGCAAACACTGTATGCAGAACTCCAAGAAAATCTCATTTTTTAACATAGTAAAATGCTAATAATACCTGAGAACAAATAAAATGATACATTCTTACACTTGTCAAAGCTGATATCTGACACTCTTTAAATCAACACAGTCGATCAAAAGACCAGAAACAATTAATATGCCTCACTGCACAGAATATAATACCAGTACAGCAATTCATGCGCAGAATAATACATTGTCTTATATCTATAAAACTTTTCTGTCTCTCATGTCGTGTGAATGGAGGGTGATTCCAGTGCTATTTTAGACAGCACCGCACATGTGTGTGTGTGTGTGTGTGTGTGTGTGTGCGTTTTTGTGACAAATGAGGACATAAATTTGTACAATGACACAGGTATGACATAGGTATTACAAGGTGAAGGTGATTTTTCAGGACATTACCTCATGTCCCCACTTTTCAAAACGCTTATAAATCATACAGAGTGAGTTTTTTGGGGGGAAAGTAGAAATGCACAGTCTCCTGTGAGGGCTAAGTTTAGGTGTAGGATTGGTGTAGGGCAATAGCATATACAGTTTGTACAGTATAAAAACCATTACGTCTATGGGATGTCCCCACTTTTCACAAAATCAAACGTGTGTGTGTGTGTGTGTGTGTGTGTGTGTGTGTGTGCGTGTGTGTGTGCGTGCGTGTGTGTGTGTGTGTGTGTGTGTGTGTTCATAGTGTGATGTATTGGCTGGGGTTATGACGTGATAAGGCTAGTTCGATGGTGCAATACTTTATGTTGTTCATTTCAGTGTTGCTAGACTCAGGACAAATGGCAGCGATTTGTGGTAAATGACCTGGTGGATGATGGTAGCCTTATAGTTGTGGAGCTTGGCTGATAACATAAAGGTTACAGGTTAGATCCCAGGAAGAAATGACCAAGAAATTGGAGAACATCCTTTTACCAGACCTTGAGCCTATCATTTCTTACAATTAGACACAGAAAAAGCAAAGAACCAAAATATCTTAATCTTTTTATTTACATTCTTTCTTCTGTAATTTGTTACCTTAAAACTTTATAATACTAACTTTATTTTGGAAAGCTATTAGCTGCTTGACAGTCCTCTAGCCTGTGTTTTTTATTAACTGTGAAGTAATACTGAATGTGCGTTCCCTCAAACACCCACCTACTCACTTATACCCTTGAACTCACACTCATCATTAGCAGAACTGTTATTTATTTTTTGCATTGCTTGCTTGTTGCATTGTTTAGATTTGATTGAAAACTGTCTAAGCTGAGCCTACATTACACCCTAATCAGATATGACATTTTCCAACATCTTTTCCACACTGAAAGCAAAAGTGCTGCAACAAAACCACGGCTAGTTAAAACATATTCTATGTATAATATATGTATGTACATCTGCATTAGCCATGATTTTGTACCATCAAAATGGAATCTATAGAAGGTATCACTTCATCACATCTGATTTTGACACAGTGTTATAATTTCTGAACAAGAAAACATAAAGATGTGGATTAAAAAAAACAAAACAAAACAAAAAAGATTATAGAGTAAAAGATCTGGTCCCACTTTATATTGTTTCCCTAATACCTGTGTACTAACATAGTAACTAGATGTGTACGTAGTACGTAACCACAGTGTAAGTACACATTGGTACATAGTATCTACAGCTGTAATATTTCTGTAACTACACACATGTAACAACCCTCAAAAATGGTATGTGTAAGTACAAATGTGTAACAGTACATTGGTAACAACACTGTTTTCACTTCACTAAGTACTCGTGTAACAGGAATTATATAACTACATTTTGTAACAACAGTATGTATAAGAGTAATTGGAAAAATTTGATCCAGGGGGTGGAGATGGGTAGGTTTAGGGGTGGAATGGGATCCAAGGGATGGAAATGGGTAAGTTTAGGGATATGTAAAGTGGGAGGGGTTGGATCTCGAGTTGGTGGAGTTGGTGCACCACTGTAATACCAGTGTACTTACATGGTAACTCCTCGGGAACTGTAACATTCTGGACACAAACCACAATTTATACGTAAAGCCTAACTTACTGGCTGCTACTGTGTAACATCAATTAATTATATGGTAAATCCATAGGAATTGTCTACTTAATATAAAGTGTAACACTTTCTTTACCAAAAAAGTGCTGATAGTTCTATTACACATTTGTACTTTCATTAGCAATGAGCGTTGTTACCAATGTCCTGTTACACATTTGTACTTACACATACTATTCAGTGGGTTGTTACATATGTGTAGTTACACAAACATTAGAGCTGTAGATACTATGTACCAATATGTACTTACACTGTGGTTATATACTACATACACATCTAGTTACTATGTAAGTACACAGTTATTAGGGACACAATATAAAGTGGGACCAAAGATCTTGCTTATTGCTGATAATAAGTTTCTGATTAAATAAATATAATAATAAATAATATATAATATAAATAATAATACACTTCTGACCATATAAATAATATATTTTAAAAAACAACACAAATAAATATAATTTAAATATAAAAAAATATACTTTTGACTTTATTGGCTTTCTGTCACCCAACTCCAGGATATATTTTATACAGTATTCTATTATTTACCGTTCATTCTTGTCAGCATTCACCCCACCTATGAATATATTTGATATTTTGGCCAGCACATAAGCCTTTGATAAGGGTTCAGTGTTTTCCCTCTCACAAATCAAGCTCTCTCTCAGGGCAGTAGTTTTTCTGCAGTTTACAGTAATGCACTATAAGCACATTATTCATGACTTCATTACCAAACCTGATGAGTGTAATTAATCTGCGCTATGTGTGGCTGCAAATTTAATCTGCTTCTCTTCCCATTAGCTGCAATCACTAACTCTGTGCTGCACTGAAAGGAAGAAATGGACACATTATAGAGGCAAAATTAACAGAGAAACTCCATGACTGTGTAATTTAGAGAGCTCTGCTTCCAAGAGTTTGATGGCTCACTAAATTATAGCCAAGCTTTGGGGTGTGCGGTTACTGATGGTCTTTGATTGGTCCTGTCAGTTTAATTTTGTTCTTGTATGCACCAGTCAGCAAGTGAAAGATTATTCAGTAGTTTTGATTGGGTAGCAACTGCCGATATGTCGGGTGATTTGCCTCAATTGCAGAACTTTCTAACATTCACCAAAGACACACACTTACAGAAAATGAGCAGTGTTTAATGACTTTAGGAAGTAGATTCAAAGACTTTATTCTTTAGAAAAATCAGGGATGTGATCAAGAAAATAATAATGTAATTTAATTTAAATTTATATATATATATATATATATATATATATATATACACACACACATACACATATATTAACACCCCCTGTTAAAACATAACTGTGGTTTATCACACCTGAGTTCAGTTTCTCTAGCCACACCCAGGCCTGATTACTGCCACACCTGTTCGCAATCAACAAATCACTTAAATAGGACCTGCCTGACAAAGTGAAGTAGACCAAAATATCCTCAAAAGCTACACATGTTGCGATCCAAAGAAATTCAAGAACAAATGAGAAAGAAAGTAATTGAGATCTATCAGTCTGGAAAAGGTTATAAAGCCATTTCTAAAGCTTTCGGACTCCAGCGAACCACAGTGAAAGCCATTATCCACAAATGGCGAAAACATGGAACAGTGGTGAACCTTCCCAGAAGTGGCCGGCCGACCAAAATTACCCCAAGAGCGCAGTGACGACTTATCCAAGAGGTCACAAAAGACCCCAGAACAACATCCAAAGAACTGCAGGCCTCACTTGCCTCAGTTAAGGTCAGTGTTCATAACTCCACCATAAGAAGGAGACTGGGCAAAAATGGCCTGCATGGCAGAGTTCCAAGACGAAAACTAATGCTGAGCAAAAAGAACATAAAGGCTTGTCTCAGTTTTGCCAGAAAGCATCTTGATGATCCCCAAGACTTTTGGGAAAATACTCTGTGGACTGACGAGACAAAAGTTGAACTTTTTGGAAGGTGTGTGTCCCATTACATCTGGCGTAAAAGTAACACAGCATTTCAGAAAAAGAACATCATACCAACAGTAAAATATGGTAGTGGTAGTGTGATGGTCTGGGGCTGTTTTGCTGCTTCAGGACCTGGAAGACTTGCTGTGATAAATGGAACCATGAATTCTGCTGTCTACCAAAAAATCCTGAAGGACAATGTCTGGCCATCTGTTCGTGACCTCAAGCTGAAGCAAACTTGGGTTCTGCAGCAGGACAATGATTCAAAACACAACAGCAAGTCCACCTCTGAATGGCTGAAGGAAAACAAAATGAAGACTTTGGAGTGGCCTAGTCAAAGTCCTGACCTGAATCCTATTGAGATGCTGTGGCATGACCTTAAAAAGGCGGTTCATGCTCGAAAACCCTCCAGTGTGGCTGAATTACAACAATTCTGCAAAGATGAGTGGGCCAAAATTCCTCCACAGCGCTGTAACAGACTCATTGCAAGTTATCGCAAACGCTTGATTGCAGTTGTTGCTGCTAAGGGTGGTCCAACCAGTTATTAGGTTTAGGGGGCAAACACTTTTTCACACAGGGCCATGTCGGTTTGGATTTTGTTTTCCCTTCATAATAAAAAAACCTTCATTTAAAAACTGCATGTTGTGTTTACTTGTGTTATCTTTGATTAATATTTAAATTTGTTTGATGATCTGAAACATTAAAGTGTGACAAACATGCATAAAAATGAAAAATCGGGAAGGGGGCAAACAATTTTTCACACCACTGTATATATACACACATTTTTTTTTTCTCCACCAGTGAATTAAGTCTTTTCTTTGTCACATTGTCATTTACGATATAATTTCTTCCAACATTTTCATATATGTATGAGTGTGTGTCAGCAATTGTCATTTCTAAAACAGATAATTCAGTCTCTGAATTCTGATTTGATGACTTGTGTTCACAGTCATTTTAAAATAGCCATTGTAAAATACTGTATTCTGATTTTAATTAATACACTCAAAAAAAGATTTAAGATTTACGTATTTGAATTGCATATACAATTTCCATCCATTTGGATTACACCTCTGTAACTAATTAATAAACTTAATGTGATGAATATTTGTTGGAAAATACATAAATCAAAGAGGTAAGATTTATTTAATAATAGTAATAATTAACTGAATGTCTTTTAAATACACAATAACCGGGTTTAAATATTCAGCATCATTAAATCCCATTTTTTCCTATTTTTATCTGAAATAAACTTTTGTATGCATGTTTTCACAATGAACAGATTTATGCTTATTTTAAAATCTGATTATTTAAATAAAATCAATTAGATGCAAATATTTAAACTATATGATGTTCGAGTGCAGAAATGTTACCCGTTTCTTTCATGACTGACAAATATGCATCACATTAAGTGTCTTAGTTTATGTTAAAACACTGCAATCTAAATTAACAGAAATTTGATATGCAATTCAAATACATAAATCTTAAATTTAGGCCTAAATATTTTTTGAGTGTAATAAATTTTGATTGGTCTCTTATCATATTGCTCAAGGTACCATTTTATAATAGCAATAAGCCACCTGAGAACCATCACAGTGATTTTAAGGGGAAGGAAGCTTAGATACTTCATGTATTATGCCTGAGAACTTCCTTAACTGTGGTATAATATTTACATATCACTGCAATACCTATTGTGGCTTAGGTTGGTTTTGTTTGTTTCTTTGGTTATGAGTTTTTATTCAAAGCACACCAACTGCTGGGACAACCCCCGTAGGAAATGACCTTGCTCAAGGGCACACTGGTGATTGAGATTGTTCAGTATATTTCCAATTCATAAATCGTCTCCACCAGGGATCAAACTAGCGCCCTTTGTTTAACCACCCCATAGCCTTTAGCCCCCCAGCTATCACCTCTGTCTTCCTCTCTCTTTGTCCCAAGCCTGTGCTGAAACAGCATTAACACACTCTCGAGGAGCATCCGTCCTGAATGACAAACAGAGAGATAGAAAAAGAGAGTGTGGCAGAGACAATTAAACAGAGAGAATTAAGACCCAACATGCATATTTCTGTTTACAATAATGAAATTTTTCTTCATTTTGGGAATCCTGTTCTTGAAGCATGAGTAAAATACAGTAATTCAACTTTCTCTATACATTCCAGTGCTATAGATTGAAAGTATCTGTGTATGAGGTCATCAGTATTATAAGTGTACTCTGTGTGTGCGCCGTTGTCTTAAAACAGATGGTAATCTGCATAATTCATATCGAGCATCTCTGCTATGTCTGGACACAGGAAGGTCAATCACAGTGTGGTCTTTGATTTGGATGCTTGTTCTTACGGTTGGGGAATTTTCTGAATGTATAAGCAGTATTTAGACGAAAAAGGTGTCCTCAGGTCATGCCCATCGAGACACGTCATGATTATTCATCCCTCTATCTGTGCATTTATAAATGTTTGCCCTGACCTTTCTTACAAAAAAATACACATATATAGCAATATTTTACTGTCATACTGAGATGCATTGCAGACTTGGCTCAAAATAGTACAGTATCATAAAGAAAAAGCACAAAACTGATTTACAAAACATTTACAAATGATTTAAGTAGTGTATATTAATAAGTTGGTATATTAACATTATACCAGTTAATGAAATACTGTAGGGGTTTTTTTACTGTACTTTTAGGTTCAATCCGTAAAACCTAAAATGTTGGTATCACATTTTTTACAGTAAAGTTCTAGCAACCACAGCTGCTTTTTCCAAAATCAGAAACCTACAGTGGTGTGAAAAATTGTTTGCCCCCTTCCTGATTTTTTATTTTTTTGCATGTTTGTCACACTTTAATGTTTCAGATCATCAAACAAATTTAAAAATTTATCAAAGATAACACAAGTAAACACAACATGCAGTTTTTAAATGAAGGTTTTTTTATTATGAAGGGAAAACAAAATCCAAACCGACATGGCCCTGTGTGAAAAAGTGCTTGCCCCCTAAACCACCCTTAGCAGCAACAACTGCAATCAAGCGTTTGCGATAACTTACAATGAGTCTGTTACAGCGCTGTGGAGGAATTTTGGCCCCCTCATCTTTGCAGAATTGTTGTACTTCAGCCACACTGGAGGGTTTTCGAGCATGAACCGCCTTTTTAAGGTCATGCCACAGCAACTCAATAGGATTCAGGTCAGGACTTTGACTAGGCCACTCCAAAGTCTTCATTTTGTTTTTCTTCAGCCATTCAGAGATGGACTTGCTGGTGTGTTTTGGATCATTGTCCTGCTGCAGAACCCAAGTTCGGTTCAGCTTGAAGTCACGAACAGATGGCCGGACATTGTCCTTCAGGATTTTTTGGTAAACAGTAGAATTCCTGGTTCCATTTATCACAGCAAGTCTTCCAGGTCCTGAAGCAGCAAAACAGCCCCAGACCATCACACTACCACCACCATATTTTACTGTTGGTATGATGTTCTTTTTCTGAAATGCTGTGTTACTTTTACGCCAGATGTAATGGGACACACACCTTCCAAAAAGTTCAACTTTTGTCTCGTCAGTCCACAGAGTATTTTCCCAAAAGTCTTGGGGATCATCAGGATGTTTTCTGGCAAAACTGAGACGAGCCTTTATGTTCTTTTTGCTCAGCAGTGGTTTTCGTCTTGGAACTCTGCCATGCAGGCCATTTTTGCCCAGTCTCTTTCTTATGGTGGAGTCATGAACACTGACCTTAACTGAGGCAAGTGAGGCCTGCAGTTCTTTGGATGTTGTTCTGGGGTCTTTTGCGACCTCTTGGATGAGTCGTCGCTGCACTCTTGGGGTAATTTTGGTCGGCCGGCCACTCCTGGGAAGGTTCACCACTGTTCCATGTTTTCACCATTTGTGGATAATGGCTCTCACTGTGGTTCGCTGGAGTCCCAAAGCTTTAGAAATGGCTTTATAACCTTTTCCAGACTGATAGATCTCAATTACTTTCTTTCTCATTTGTTCCTGAATTTCTTTGAATCTCAACATGATGTGTAGCTTTTGAGGATCTTTTGGTCAACTTCACTTTGTCAGGCAGGTCCTATTTAAGTGATTTATTGATTGCAAACAGGTGTGGCAGTAATCAGGCCTGGGTGTGTTTAGAGAAACTGAACTCAGGTGTGATAAAACCACAGTTATGTTGTTGGGGGGCAAACACTTTTTCACACAGGGCCATATGGGTTTGGATTTTGCTTTCCCTTCATAAAAAAACCCTTCATTTAAAAACTGCATGTTGTGTTTACTTGTGTTATATTTGATTAATTTTTAAATTTGTCTGATGATCTGAAACATTAAAGTGTGACAAACATGCAAAAAAATAAGAAATCAGGAAGGGGGCAAACAATTTTTCACACCACTGTATAAGTCTCAATTAAACATGTCCCCAAGTTCCCATTTCTCAGATGAATCTGAGAGAGTGCTGGCAGACAACAATTTTAAATATATTTATTTTCCATTTTATAAATAATTATTTTATATAGTAAAAAGTATTTCAACATCAAAACATATTTAACATTTTTTGACTGGATTATCTTTGTTATATAAAAATAATAATAAAAATATAGTGGTGTTTGGATCTTTTTTTTAGTAGTCATATTTATATGGTTCTACTTCTATAGACACTTTTAGCAGACATATAATTAGGCATATAGTTTCACACCTTCTTTATCCTTGATTAGAGGACAACTTACTGTAAGTGGCACAGTTTGCACTACTCCCTCTAGATAATTACACACAAGCATCTGCAATCAAAACAAACCTAAGCTTTTGTATTGAGGAGGAGGGATCATGGGAAATGAAACAGACTGATGTGTGATGAGTGTGATGCCAGTGTGAATGTGGAACTAAAATGCCGTGAACCATGTGAAGATATTCGGAAATGGGACTCTGTTGGAAACTGCTACATGTTGAATGCAGTATTGTATGTGTGTGTGTGGGCCACTACTGAAAACTGAAAACTGGAAAGTTTGCAGGAGTGTATAGGTAGAGGATGAGAAAAAAGAGCAAAGAAAATTAATGGAAATAAGCTCTACACTCTTTATGTAACACACACAAACACACACACTTAAACTATGTGCTTGGAATTGGCTGATGAGCCCTCTCCCTCTCCCTCTCTCTCTCTCTCTCTCTCTCTCTGTGTGTGTGTGTGTGTGTGTGTGTATTTGTGTGTTGAGCTCAACTTTATTTAGAGAGCAGGGAGACAGACGGCTGGAGCCAGTGTGGAGATTCTGGACTGAAGGGAAGGCCTGGAAAATTGACACACACACACACACACACACACACACACAGTGAAAATCCCTCTAATTCATGACCTGGATTCAGAGTAACCCTTAGAAACCCTCAAAGTCATGGTGGTTTGATTTGATTAGGTGTGAAGTTCTTTGTGTAAGTGTGTGTTTGCCGGAAAGAAAATTTAGTAACATTTTTTTTACAGTGTTTTACAGTATTGTACATTGTCCTTGTTTCACATGCTATACATACTTACTATAGTAATAAAGTTAATTATGCATAATTACATGCAACTAACCCTAACCCTATAGTAAGTACATGTAGCTAATTAATAGTATAAATTAATATCAGTACTTAAATGTACAATTACACTTGTAACAAGGACAATGTAAAATAAAGTGTAACTGATATTTATTATGTCTACCTTAACTATATCTATAACGTGAAAGCCTTCCTTCTCTGAGTTTAAAAAAAAGTTGGAAGTCACACTGTGAAAAATAATGTCACAATTACAAGATATAAAGTCACAACTGTGAGCTATAAAATTTTTACCCCTATAGACATCCACAATAAATACAGTACTGTATATCTAGTACTTACATTTACTGTCACATATTTGCATTTATGCTTGAAAGAACTATAGCTTGAAGCAAACCATGTTTTAACCACAAGGCAAATTGCACACACACATACCCGAAAGTACCATACAATATGGGTAACTATACATGTTGTGATAGGTATCCAGCTGTGTGGTGTATAGTTGATCTGCTACCAGAGAGTGGCTTGTAATTATGTCTAGCCATTTTACCTTTCTACCAGAAACCAAATGGACTGTTTTGGGGGTTAAATTACAGTGTCACTAAAAGGAAAAAAGAAAAGATAAACTTCCCCAGGGAGAGAATAAAAAGAGACAGAGAGCAGTATAAAAAGAATAGATGCTTATTTAATATGTAAAAGCAGATCCACTCAAAACCTCCCTCAGCCTGAGTAAATTGAGCTAGTATCTCATGTGCTCTTAATCAAGATACATCTTAGACAATAATAACATCATTAGCAGTTTATTTCAGGTCATGGGAGGCAACTGGTATCTCGCTGTGATTGGTAATTGGGTTATGAATGTGTTGCTCTCAGGCTGTTCCCTTCCAAGATAAAAAGAACAAGTCATTTGGAACTACACAAAGTGGCTGCAAGTATAAAACGGAGTGTAAAATTATGCAGTTCCAATAAGTGCAAAGATGTTTAAAACAAAACAAATAATTATTTAATATGTAATAAGTCCATAATAAAGAAATAAAGTATGTTTTGTCAATGTACCATCAAAAATGGTAGGTGACTGAGCAGTAATACTTTTGCAATGGTTACTTCAAGCAAATGTAACACTGTATATATGGTTCAGGTCTTCATATTTCAGTGGAGTTCCAAGAATGCTGATATAAAACCTGGTTCTTTTCTTCACTTCGCTTATCTGTGTTTGCACATTCCAGAGTAAATGGCAACAAGTGTCTGTTTTGATAATTGTTATTCATTTATTTAGCAAGTGGCTATTGAATCATTCACTCAACTGATATGTTCAAACACTGATTCATTCAGGTGCAAAACACCACTGTCTGTTGCTTGGACATGTGCAACTCTTGTTTTTACTTTGACTTTATTTGGAACAATTTCCATTGTTGAAGCAAAAATGGAATTGTCAATATTATTTTTAAAATGGAAGTTACACAGTATTATAAATTATTATTATTATATATTGTTTTATTTATCTAGCTACTGCATTTTGATGCCAGGGAGCACAGGACTCTTTATGATTGTTTTTCTCTTTGTCTCTCTCCCTCTGGTTTACATTTCTTAACATGGGCACTGATCCACCTATAGTCTTATTTGCATGCATTGAGGTTGTTCGCTGGTAAGAAAGCCAAATCAATAAACAGTATTAGTCAATTTGCAGAATAGTGAACCAAAAAATGAGACACAATATCTTTCATTTGAAAGTAATTCAGTAAGCACTGCACTAAAGCCCTCTATTACTTCTATCAATTGTTATTTGCTCTGTAATTAGTAGGTTTAGCTATAGCTTGTGAAATTTCAGTTGTAGATCCCTCCACTCTTATAATACTCTGATCTTCATTTCATGGCCTTCAGTTTGGACAGCAGACAGAGTGCCGTTTGTCACTCAGTTTCATGCTGTTAGCTTGTCAGCGTGTGTCATACAGTATGGCATAGCAGGGAAACTGTCGAGGGGATGTGTGGGTTGGAGGTCTCAGAACCAAATTGGGCCTACAGAGGAGGACTGTCAGTGAGTTATTGATCGCTTTTGTCCAATTTCTGAAGCATGGCCTTCCCACAGCGAATGAGACGTCTAACTGCCACACTACGAGTGGATTTGGTGGCAAATGGAGAAGATAAGTCTAAGTCTTGGGATCTGTTGGATGATGCATCTGTCCACGTTCTGCTCAGAAAAGAAAACCGTCCCAGCATGAAGTGTGACATTATGACAATGGTTCGTTTAAACCATGTAAAGAGACAAAGAGAGGGATAGGGAAAAAAAAAAAAAAAAAACATTAAAAAGAGATTAGCAACCTCTACCAAAAAAGTACTGTGGTGGTACTATGGTAAGGGTAATATTACGGTTCTTTAAACATGGTGAAACCTGAATGATTAACATATTTATGCGCCATGATATTTAAGTGTATGTACATTTCTAAATAATTATGATATTGCCAAATTATATGTTTAATTCAAATGTTCCCTTTTGATACATTGATACTACAACTTTTAAATATCGAAATGATCACATGCTTCCTGATGTCAAGGAACTTCTCACTGGGTGGAAAAAACTGTTCCATGTCTTACAGCAAAGGAGAAATATGACTTTTAATGGAACCTAGACAAACAATATTAAAGTTTTAAGAAGATCAAGTCTTGTTTTTGACTTTTTTGGTTCATTTGAATGTGTCAACTTTACCTCAAAGGGATAAAATTATTATAGGATTCTTGAAAGCTTGAATTATCAATGAATGTCAATTGCACTTCACAAAGCACAAAACAAATTAAAAATACATTTAAATCTACATATTTTATAATAAGGCATAAATGCTCTAAAAGGAACCATATCATAATAGCTCTGTTCCAAACCTTAAAGCCGCCTCACTGTCTACATATGCGGCAACTTCATGAGCAGCAACTCCATTAACTTGCACCAAACAAAACACTACTAGAACAAAACTTGCAGTTGATTCTACAGTTGGCATGTGGCTAAACTAACAAGTCGATACTCCACAGAAAGTACACATACTGGTTGAAATATCTCAATTGAAATTATATGTAATGATTTCCAACTAGCAGTATTTAGTCCGGAATGAAATTTATTATTCTCTCAGCTCTGTTTGTAATTTTGCATTATTTTTTTTCTTGGGTGTTCATCACAACACATTCTGGGGTTTCTTTTAAAAATACATGCAATACTTGCTTTGATTTTTTGGCAAAGTGAAGCATCTGCCTACTGGTGGGCAGCTTACTAAGCTTTGGAATGGAGCAGCAGTTATCTCCTGCCGTGAACATTCAAGTATTAGCCAAAAAAAAAAAATGAATGCAATAAATTGTTCATTTATTCAGTCTTCATTCCTGATCTGGGGTGGGAGAGACACACATGCCTTTGGCCTGCTGCTTTGAGCCCACTCTAATGTTCAATGATTCAATTATGATTTGCAAAAACAAGCCCAAAAACACAGAATCTCTTTTGTTGTGTCATTTACAGATTAGCATTACTTTTACTTTTGCTTTGTCTCTGTAACTGTATTTTTTCCCCTGAAGTCCACATATAATTTTATTGGAGGGCTCTAAAAACAAAAAAAGTTTAAGTTTAGTTTACAAGCTTACTTGATCAAGGCCCTTGCCAAAACAACAACAACAAAACACACTTCAACCTTTCCAGATGTTGGCATTCTTCAGAAGTAAAGCCACAATATACAACCAGGAATAAAATACATTTTGGCAAACTTCCTCACATTTTCTTGTCATTAACAACTACAATAACAAGGAATTAAAAAAAAAAAAATAATAAAAAAAAACTTCCTCTGAATCTTTTAAGGGGTTTGTAGCACTGGGGAACTAGTCTTTAGCAATAATAAGAACTATCCTTCAGCATTGTAAATTGCTGACCACTGAATAGATAGTCTTGATGTGATTAATATAACACATAAACCCAAACTTTTACACATTTATAAATTTAATACATTTTAATAAAAGTTATTTATGTTTTCAAAAGAAGTCTATCAAACTCACCATGGTTGCATTCATTTGATCAAAAAGTAATACAATAATATTGTGTAAAACAATAATATAGTGAAATATTATAATTAAAAAAAAGTTTTCTATTTTAACATTTTAAAATGTAACATTTCTGTGAAGGCAAAGCTGAATTTTCAGAATGTTTGGTCATGACTACAGTCTTTAGTGTCAGATGATCCTTCAGAAATTATTCCAATTGCTTGCTCCAGTGCACAGATTGTCATAGACAGTAGAATGGCCTGTGTATGAATCAGCACTGCAACCATATTTTCGGGGGGGAGTTGTGTAAACACACGCACACACACACACACACACACACACAAACAGTTATTTCTGGTCCTTGAATCTCATTGGCTGAGAGGAGTGCGATATTCTAGTGATACGACTCGGGTTACTTAACGTCCCTGAAGGGAGGGAACGAGACATTGCGTAATCGCTAGGGGAAACAACTTTCTCCGAATTTTCCTGAAAACTCATTGAATCCCGCTATTGCACTGCAATAGCCAGTAGCGTTTGAGCACTTGCCTGGTTGGTGGGCTTGACTTCTTACCTTAGAAGCTTTCGACTGAGCAGGAGCTTCTTGTGAACCCCGCTGGGGTTTTAACACAATGACTTATGCAATGTCTTGTTCCCTCCCTTCAGGGAACCAGAGTTACTTTAAGTAAGCTGAGCCGTTCCCTATCAGGTCAGTCTCTCAACATTACGTAATGACTAGGAGAACGTGTTAAATTCCAGCCATGTAAAAAAACCCTGTGATCCCTTAGCCCAGCCAAGTTAACACGGGAAACACCACATAACCCGCTACACTTGGATACAGAGAAGTGACTGCTCCACCCCCTCTAGGTCTGGCATTGGACCTAGTGCAAGCAATGGCATGGTATATTAGCCTAAACGACCTAGGTGAAATGTGTCCGCTCGAATGGGACACAGAGCATGCCTCTGGGGCTCCTCTCTGGTGGCTGGATTGGGGAAGCAACCTGCAATGACAACCTGGGCTTGAAATGGCATTGAGAGCACTTTGGGTGTGTAATCCATATCTAGGCGTAGTGTAGCTCGGTGTAGCGTTGAAAGTTGAGCTCTGAACAGCGTTGAGAGAACTTTTAGATAGGTAAGACATGTCTAGGCATAAGTTTCACCACACAGACATCTGCCCCATTTCAAAACAAGCGGCATCAGTCGAAGGGCTCGTAGATGTAAACTTGTTTCCTTGCATCAGTGTCGCTCGCATGAAGTAGTTCAAAGGGCAGGTCTGACACCGCCCTGAGCACCAGTGACAGGTCCCACTATTCAACAATAGTGCTCTGCACAGGCTGGTCATGTAGCGGGATGAGAGGAGAACAGCCTCTTTGTACCATTTGAAATTCTTATTGCCAGGACCTCTGGCTGGGTTATTCTGAAAATGATGTTGACAAGCCATTATAGTGGCTATACTATGAGCATTCAGGGCATACAGTCGCCGTCCGAATGCTCTAGTATAAAAGTCCAGTGACTGAGATAGACCAATGCCTATGAAGTAGACATATTTTAGGTCCACTGACACAATCCAGTCCCTTGGCCACTAATGTGCGAGGGTCTGTTCCCATGCGTCATTTGAATGAATGCTCCCGCAGTTGAATCACTCTGTGCTCAACACAAGGCAGCTCACCACTTGAAGGCAGGGAGCAGCCATAGTATGGGAGTGAGCAAGTGCAGGAAGAGGAGCTCCGTTTCGGAAGCACATTGTACGTGAATACAGTACATATAGATATGTTTATATATGTAAATGTATCAACTATCTTGACCTAACACAGTGGGATGGTCAGGATACAAAGGCGACTAATGTCTTTGTCAGTAAATGTGAGCAAAGAGGTGTCGCTTGCTTGCGTCACCACATAGCTGAGCTACTGGACCTAGTTGAACACCGTGGGTAAGTGACAGCAAAACAGCAGCAGGCACCATTGCCTATATAACAGCAATGCAGAGACAAGCGTCGGCTGTGCCATTGCCTTACGCACACATAGGACCCATCAATATGGTGCGGCAGTCATGTTGGGATGGCCAAACACTCTACATCTCCTATAAACACCATAAACAGTGTTTTACAAGGGGTACCACCTGTGCTCCTTACAGGTTGGGAGTGCCTTGTGTAGGATGTGCCCGTATTAAAATGAGTACAACTCTACTTCCCAAGAAGGGGATTCTGAGTGGTTGACAAGCAGGAGTTTGTGAGGTTAAACAAACTCCCTGAATGCAACATGAAGAGTCAGTCATCCAGATCATTCAGCGTGTGAGCTCTGCTCATTTTAGAGGGGAGAGAGGCATGATCACACCTTCCGTGAATGAACACAGAAATGTTTGCTCAATTATAGGCACTGTGAAGGTTCTATAGTTTCGTAACAGTCGTAACAGGGCATGCTATGAGGGTTAGCGAAACAAGGCTGCTTACACTAGATGGGAGAGAGAGCGACTGATGCACTTCACACTTTGCACATAGCAGGTCACTGCTGAAGCAGGGCTGCATATATCGTGTGAATGAGCAAGCGGCCAGAGCTTGTTGCACTTGCACATGATAGACCGATGCTCTAAGAAAGAGGCTGTTCATGTCGAAAACCGTCCTATGCTCCATAAAGAGCAGACTGCTGCTCCAAGGCAGGGGCTACCTATCGCCTGAATGAGAGAGCAGCTGGAACTTCTCGGTTCTCCGTACACGGATGCACTGAAATGCTTATGCCACGTGAGTTAGTGAGTGGCCACAAGCCTTTCTGTGCCCTGTACATGGCTGACCGCTGCTCCAAGGTAGGGGCTGCTTATAACTCATGAAAGAGTGAGCGACTGGGTCTGCTCCATGCTCTGCACACTGCTGACCGCTGCGCTGAGGCAGGGAACTGTTTGCATCGTGTGATTGAGTGACCGGGACTTCTCCATGCTCTGCTCATGGCTGGTCACTGCTCAAATGCAGCGGGCTTCCTATATTGAGTAAATACGTGAGCGACTGGACTGTCTCTGTTCTGTTCATGGCTAGCCACTGCTCTGAGGCAAGGATATGCTCGAAAACAGTGATTGAGTGAATGATTGGAACTGTCCTATGCACCGCACACTGCTGGCCACCGCTCCAAGACAGGGGGCTGCTTACATTGTACGAGTGCATGAACTACTGGAACCTTCTGAGCCCTGTACACATCTGACCATTGCTCTGAGGCAAGAGGTTGCTGCTATCACATGAATGAGTGAGCGATTGAGACCTCGCTGTGTTCTGTAAACGGTTGGCCACCACTCTGAGACAAGGGGCTGCTGATATCATGCAAATTAGTGAGTGACTGGAACTTTCCCATGCCCTGAACAAGACTAGTCACTGCTCTGAAGCAGGGGCTGCTAATATGTTGTGAATTTGTGAGTGACTGGAGTCTTCCTGAGCTCCGTACACGACTGGCCACTTTATTGAGACAAGGTATTGATATAAGGTGCTGGTATCGTATGAATGAGCGATCGAGCGACTGGAACTTCTTCATGCTCTGCACACACCAGACCACTGCTCCTAGGCAGGGGGCTGCTTGGATCTTGCAAATGAGGAACTGTGAACCTCTGTAAATGTCCTTTCATAAGCAGCACTGTCAGTGGCAAAGCCATTTTTCCGCCAACTTGAGGTCCCGAAAACTATGACCGAATCACATCCATGCAGATATACAGCCATATCACACTGCTATGCGTGTGAGTTTGCTCAAATATGTCTAGGCTATTAATATAAATATAATATGTTATATATATATATATATATATATATATAAATATAATATGTTTATATATATATATATATATATATATATATATATATATATATATATACTGTACATATATAAAAAAAATATAAAAAAATAATTACTAACCCCAATTTTTTTTTTAATGGTAGTGTAGGTTTACATACAGTATAGTAATAGTGTCTAAATATGTGGTCATAAAATTAGGATTCTGAAAACTGGGACTACTAAATGGTTCTTAAAGTTGCAAAATTGTGAGAGGGGCCGGCATAAACAGAGCAGCTGACTCACTAATATGTTGTTTGTGTTTGGGGGAGATAAATCTGCTACAGAGACAGAAACTCCTGGTGATTCACGAACTGTGAGTGTTAATGTGTGCGTTTATAATGTCCATCACACAAACCGTAATGGCAGATTTACCATGACAGATTTGTTGTTATCTGACTCCAGCTTGCAAGTTTGCCACCACCAAAGACCACAGGCGTAAACAAAAAGATTTAATTAACTGAAAACTTTAAAACTTTCCTCAAAGTTCTTTCTCGTTGATATACATGTGATTTTTCAAACTGAGAAGTTTTTTTTTTTTTTCAGTCATTCCTAGGGGTTTGTGATGACAAATCCGCAAATGTCTTTTGTTTTACATTGTGATATCTTTCTGAAAATTACCGTTTTCTTCCTCTGAATAATTATGCAGTACTTTACTCATAATAATGTTATGAATAGGCCCTAGATGAGTAATTGTTAACAGAATATGTGTTGTTTTTGTGTGAACACAGTTGCTTGGGAATCCAGTGCACAGATTGCCATAGACAGAAGAACGGCCTGCATATGAATCAGCACTGCAACCATATTTTGTTTGGTGGTGGTGGTGGGGGGGAATTACCTTTATTTCTGTTGAGAATTTCCCCCAAACCTTTTTGTTTTGGCTGTTGGCCTTCCAGTCTCATGCTGCACCATCAAACAGACCATGTGGATCAAACTGGTTTTCATAGCATTAGCATGCCCCTTATTGGACTGAACCATTGATAGTTTTGTCTGGGGGAAGGGGGGAATAGCAACTGAAACGATTCTTTAATTTTCTTTTCCTTTTTCATTTTTATACGGTATGTTTAAGTACCCATGGGTTTACACAGATTGTTATTTGTGTATATGTGTAATGTTTCATTATTTTATTTTTTTCTGTGTGTAATGTATTGTATGTATGGACCCTGTTTGTTCATTTGGTACAGTCTGAAGAGGGAGCTAGCCCTTATAAATAAGGAGCTATAGAGCTTAAGAAGTTAGTCTTATTGTTGAAAACCAAAGGAGAGACCCTGTTGCAAATTGGACCAAAGTATTTGGTGTAGCCTTTCTTTGAACATTGTTGCAGTTTTGTTTTGTACAGTTTTTTTAATTAATTAATTTATTTATTTTATTTATTTATTTATTTTTTTTGTATTCCAGTATGTGACTATGTAATTTTTTTTCCCCACCTCACGGTAATAAACCACCTTTTTGGGATCCACCAAAACCTCTGACCAGCTTTGATTGTAATTATTCCCTCTGACCACTGGGCCATCTCTTACACGGTCCATGTATATATGTATACAAACTTACACGGTCCATGTATATATGTATACAAACTTACACATACACAACAGATACAGCATACACACAAACTTGTGACAGATGGCATACACATTAGCTCTGTTCCAAAACCTAATGAGCTGTCTTACTGACTGCTGCCTACATAGACAGCTGACTTCTAAGGCAATATTCTAACCATCATTCAACTTCATAAGTCACTGCTTTGGAATGCTCTACAAAAGGAAGCAACTCTGCACAGCACACTAATAGTGCTTTGCATGTTACTCTACTCACAAAATGATTTGACGTTAGCATGTTTCTAAGCCAACAGCATGATACGCTAATGCTCTCATTATACTTTCATAAATAAAAGTATAAAAATAGTAGCTTACATAGATGTTTTGTGGCATTTATTTATACCATAATTAATATTTCTCTTTTCAATCATTTTGATTAATTTTTCCAGAACAGCATCATTTCTCTTCTGAAGTTACAGTATATACAGTGCTTGAAGTGGGCCGGTACGCCCGGTACCGGCACTTCTATATTTAGCCTTTAGAGTACCTGCACTTTTTTGGGCGTACCGGCACTTCTGACATGTTGCCGGTACTCAGAGTAAAATCGTCAGGGTCTGGGTGATTATGATCCCATATATGATTAGAAAGGACACTATATAAATAAAACTACCCAGGCGGGATCACCTCTCATCTCGACCAATCACATGAATGAACGCAAGCAGAGTGTGGTGTGCGAGAGCATGTCAGGGGAGGCGCGCGAAGTAGTAGAATAATAATTAATTATTGATTACTAATTTGAGTCAGTACTTTAGAACGAAAATCATATCTTAAAATTAAAAGGAGCAGGCTTTTGCAATCACATCATTTTAAACCGTAAACTCCTGAAAAGTCCAAGGATCCAGACAGTGAACGAATTCAAACAGTAAAATCAAAACAGCGCTAATGCAGAGAAAACACAGCCGATTACATCAGCGATTGCGGAGAGAATAGTGACTTATGTCCAGATGTCAGTAAAATTATTCTTTTCAGCATGTATTTGGCTTAAAAGCAAGAATGTTTTATAATGAACTCTGATTATGCGGTGGTCAGAGATTTAGCGATTCTGAATGGATCCGTATATTAAAGGCAGGCGATTTAGTGGTCTTTGGTGTCTCCCTGTGGTCATGTTTGATATCGCAGCTTGACTTGTGCTAATTTGTATTGAAAACTTTTATTTAATTATTGATTGATTGATTGATTGATTGTGGCACTATACATTAATTGTGAATTATTAAAAAGTACTTATTTATTTAAAATAAATAAATAAATAAATACATAAATAAATAAATAAATGGGGGGGGGGGGGGTTGTGCACTGGATCAAGCAATTTATTTATTTATTTTTTTAATGCTTGAAGAAATCAAGTGGTGCAAATGGTGGCATACATCGCCACAGAGAAGTCTGCTGACTAAAAATTCCAATGTAAATGTATAAACAAAAAAATTAAACATATGCATGGATGATCTGTTCACAATAAGATTGTTAAAATGCATTTAAAATATAGATAGGATAAATTTCCATTTCATGTGACCTTTAAGATATTCAGTGAATAATTAATTAAATTTCTTTGAGTCTGTTTCTTAAATAAAGCTATCCCAGGTTTCAGAGGTCTTTGAATACAGCCTGTGAGTCATATGGATGACTTTTGTGATACTTTTATGGTGCTTTTATGTAATGTTGGAGCTTGACAGCCTCAGTCCTCCTCCACTTTTATTATATTAAAAAGAGGGCAGAATATTCTTCAAAAACCTTTTGTGTTTTGCAGAATAAAAAAAAAAAAAAAAAAAAAAAAAAAAAACTCATAGGGGTTTGGAAAGACATGAAATATAATGACAGAATTTTTCTTTTTGGGTGAAATATACCTTAAAAATGTTGCAGTCGTAGGCAGCTGGCTAGGTTTTGGAACAGACACATTTTGTAAGCCTCAGTCTGTTTTTCATGTGTTACTGTTGGACCGAATACAGACCGAGTCAGATGACAGAAATGTGAGCAATCCATCACGGATTACACACACACACATGCTCAGAGATGTTCTCATTAGTTATGCTCAGTGGATGTGGTGATGACATTATCTGGCCACAGTGCTAAAGAAGACGCTGTGCAGAGCTCATTTTAATATCTGATTAATGTATTAATCAATCATTACAATCAGACCAGGGCACGACCCAAGATGCATGGCCTCTCAAAAATGATGAACGTGTGAGTGTGTGATTTTAAAAAAGGTGTTCTTGCCCTAGGACTGCAGCTGTTCAATTAGAGAAAGTTATATGTACAATATTTTGTGGTATGTTCAGTCAAATGGTACCGTAAGGTAGCCACAGTATGTAGGTAAAAGACCAGAATATTACATTTTAATGATGTATGTCAACAATTATATCTGACGATAATGGTATCATAAAGCTGAACATTTTTTTATATTTAAAAAGAAAAATCTAATCTTGAGTCTCTGGTTCAGTTAATCAATACTCTATTAATCTCTCTATTAAAGGGAGACCCAAAATATAAAATCCAGTCACCATCTACTCAACCTCAAAACCAGCGCTTTATTTTTCTTTTCAGAATGCAGAATTGCAGAATGACCAAGTTTCTCAAAAGTTTATTGAGTTTATTAATTGTGGCTGTCAAGCTTAAAAAAACAATTACAAAAAAGAAGTTTATCATGGTAAAATATCACATATAATTTTTTTCTTCTGTAAATTCAATCCAAAATAAGTTAACATTATTCAAAAATTAATAAATCAATAATACTTCTGCTATTGTTGCAGCTGTTTAACATTATTAAAAAACCGAGTTAAAAACAAAAGACTCAAAGCAGCAATAAATTCTGATTGGATGAGTCACATTTGAAGCTGCTATACAATAGCACACCTGTGAGTGCACATCAGTTTATTGCTATAATAATATACCAAGTTACTTGGCAACAATACACCCAATGTTACACACCGGATGTGAGAAGCGTGGCATGTCAAAACTAAATTGTTCCGTCTACCAACAAAACATACATACCGTATACACAGTCTTATCACTCATAATCTAGCTGTTTAGCTTGCCAAATGCAAGCTTATTCCAATATCAGTATGTGAGTTCAACTTTGAGTTGCTCATTAACGTTTAAATTTATTTATGAAAGAGTATTTTGTGGGAATTGATGTAAACTACCTTAGTAACTACCTGAACATGAAAATGTCAATGTCAAACCGATGCCATTTTAAAGCTGGCCTTTGATTTCACTGTTTTTTTTTTTTTTTGTTTTTTTTTTCCACAAAACACCTGGATTTGAACAGAGTGATGGCACAAACTGCATGAGAGACACACAGCCTAGCTATTTCAATTTTGTCTTGTATTAAGATGCCCAGTAGTGCTATTAGATTTCATAGAAACGTGAACACACTCCAATAACACAATATCAGATATTATCAAACTTCACCATCTGCCATTAGTTTCGCAGAATGGCTCTTTTGGTGTCTCCCTGACAACCCATTAGAATCAGACCGCTGTGATGGTGCTACAGTTAGATCTCAGTTATCCTTAGAATGAGACACACACACACACAGACCATTCCAGCAGAATGTGAGTGCTGGCTAGACTCAAACCAAATCCAATACAGTGTGTGTGTGTGTGTGTGTGTGTGTGTGTGTGTGTGTGTGTGTGTGTGGTCTTGGAGGAAATCCAGTCTAGCAATATGTTTTGAGCCAAACAGATGCTTTGAAATGGACGATGGGATCAAAGCTGGGAAAATGAGCACATTTTTCATTTTATTCATATTTTGTCGGCTAATAGTGATAAAAGTCTGATGAAAAAGACCTACACAATCTTTTGTGTCTCATGGTGATTTTGTATTACAAATACTGTATGTACAGTATGAAATATTCAATTAGTGTAATAAATGGTGCAAAAAAAAATTATGCAATTAATTGTAGAAAGGAATTTTTTTACCATCAAAACGGTTCTAAGAATTCATGCTTAAATCCCATGACAATTAAGTTATTAGTCTTAACAATTATGCTTTGGACCTGTTTTATCAAGAAAGGAATCACAGATAAGTTAAGTATAAATATTCAAAGATAACACATATTCAGAGTCAAAATTATTCTGTGGGTGTTGGGCTATGAATGTTTCATTTCCAAATTCCTTGTGAAGAAAAGAGACTCTCTAGCTTCATTACACCTGAATATAAATAATTCTTAGGTAAATGAAAGAGGTATAATAGTGAAAATGACTGTGTGAAAGATTTGTGTGTCTAGGGATAGCTAGACTTGATTTAACTGAATCCAAGTACAATATGTACCCATCATTCAGAACTCCTTAAAAGGTTTACTGAACAATTTTCTACCTATTATCAGAAACCATTTCTTTGACATGAGTTTATTTGATATGCTCTTTATATTTTTAAGTTTTGCTCATCACGGCTACATTTATTTGATCAAAAATACAATAAAAATAGAGGTATTGAGAAATATTATTTCAAAAATAACTGTTTTCTATTTGAATCTACAGTAGTCAACATTTGAAGTGGATCAAATCCTTTCATCAAAGTTGTCCTACAACCAAAATAATACCCGTTCTTGTCTTAGGACAACTTTGATGAACTTTTTGATCCACTTCAAATGTTGACTACTATATTTTAAAATGTAATTTATTCTTGTGATGGCAAGGCTGAATTTGGTCTCATGACGAAAACGTACCTCTAGGAACTTTTTCGCAAGACACGAAATACGTACCACCATTTCCGTTTCATGACATATTCGATGTGAAATATCCACTGGGTGGCTCTAAAAGAGTGTCCGTTCGTTTATCTGTTCTGTTCCTATCAAACATAGGAATTACTCAAATCTTTATGTACATTAAAAGTAGACAACAACAACAACAAAAAAACAACAACAACAACAATAATAATAGTAATAATAATAATAATATGACACTTCCACAGAGCCCAAGAGCCATTTTTAAGTACATTAGTTACATTACTGCAGAGCCAGCTAGTCATGCATGCAAAGGTGAAAAACTACATATTGTAGCAACACCTAAATAACTCCAGTCACCTGTAATGTTACACTTTTAAATTATTTATTGAGACTAATCAGAATGATAGTAATAGAAACTGGTAATAAAAAAACAAATCTATAGAGAGGTCATATACAATAAACCAAGCCATGCCAAGTACCATTAACTCTTCATGACTTTGGTATATAACTTAGATTAACCATATATTAAAAGTAACATGAGATTATTGAAATATGAAGGGAATAATAAACTGAATGTGTCTCAGAGTCACTCAAATGTGACTCTACAGTCTAGCCTAATGATTTTGGTACTTTACGTTAAACAAAACCTCAGCATGAAAACAAAATCTATATTACTTGGCTTTTGAATGTCTGTGTCAACACTTTCATTTTATTTCCATTGTGAGAGCAACAAAAGGTCTTTGTCTACTAAAGAACGTCTCGGTTACGTATGTAACCCTCGTTCCCTGATAGAGGGAATGGAGACATTATGTCGTGATGACATTAGGGGATTCACTTGGGAGCCCCACTCATCTCTGACTTTAAGAGAAAACGCCTATGAATATTGGCTTGTGGATTCTGCATACCTGAGCCACTCCCCATGCATACGGGTATAAATAGGCGACAGGTGCATCCACTCATCAGGTTTTCCGCTGAGGAGCCAAGAACGTATCCCTGGCACCCAGCGATGGTTCAAGATTGTGGCATGGGGACATAATGTCTCCATTCCCTCCATCAGGGAACGAGGGTTACATACGTAACCGAGACGTTCCCTATCTGTTGGTCACTACGAGTTATGTCGTGATGATATTAGGGGTCTATGGAAAGCACCACAACCTGAACCCCATCACAACCTTATGGCATTGCAAATGTTGACAAGCAAGCGCGTGACAGACAAATGCCATGCAAAGGTCGTAACCTTCCCATCACCCCAGCGCAAATTCACTGACCTTAGTACCCTCAGGGACCACAGGTGAGTACATCGCTGCTGGAGATAGCCAAGCCGCTGTTCCTTTCACCACAGAATTTAGAAGGGATTTCGACCTTCAACGAAAGATTGCTTCAAGTCTTTCCTATTTGTTGTTACAGCTTGGCAGTAATGACGGGGAAGCGAGCCTTCCGGAGAAGGGCGCTATGGAGGCCACATCCTGCCTGAAGGGAGGTGACATGTGGAGATACTGATATGGACTGACTCAGGCCTGGGGCTCTGATGCAGGTCCTACCTAAGAGTAGGGAGGAGAGCTGTCAGCAGAGCTTGACAAAGTGCTCTGTCAAAGGGAAGACACAGGTTTACAGAGAGGGAAACTTTACTGTGGAAGACTACACATATGGGATTGCCCGAAGGGAATCAAGCCATATGGACACCTAGCCCAGGACAGGGGCTGACCGGAGACCCGGGCGAGTGTAGTGGCTTCTGCCCCTTCTGTGAAGAATCACTCTTGAAGTCTTGGGGTTTTGATGCCAGAAAAATAGACTTTATTATCAGGGGATAATACAGTCGAGAGTCTCTGCAGAGAATCTCCCGAATCTGGGCATGTTCCATACATTTCTTACATCCTGTCGTTATTTAACTTAACTTTTGTGGAATTTGTTTAACATCCTGTCATTCTTAAACATCCTGTCATTGTTTACCTCCAATCAGTTTCCTTAAACTATACATCTGCACATTCCATGCTGCTTTACCTTAAACTATACACACACACACACACACACACAGGCTGATACAGGATTATAATAGTAGAATAACTTGATACATATATGGCTATGTTCACATTGATTATACTTGATTAATTTATATTTTGATTAATAAAACTCTTCTACATTCCCCCCTTTGAGACTTACTAAGTCTCACCTTTACTTGTTTTTACCCAGAGTGCAGTTTCATAATTCAGTCTCATCAGTTATCACTACCTAGTGACTAATTTAAGTCACACAATTTTATCACCAATGACTAGATTATACAACAGCACTCTGACGGAGCAGCAGGACCAAACCTCTCCCCCACACTTCACTAGGAAGGGGTAAAAGATCCTGTCTCCCTAATCCTTCATTTAAGCTAAAACATTGTTATAAGCATGAGCGTGCAATTGGTTCAGCACTTGCCTATGGTTGTCACAGTTATGTATACAACAGAAATAAAAAATTCAAAACATAAAACAATATAACATCACACAAAAAAAGCATAGTTGATCTTCAGCCCAGACACTTTGCGCATCGTAGAGGGCCACCCTTGGGCAGAGGTTAGGCTAGCACTTACACCCAGGGTATGGTTAATCTTTATACTTCTTCTTCGTCCTCAGTTGAGGTACTAGAATCTCCTTCATTTGTCAATGTTTGTGACTTTCAGTTGGGTGCATAAGCCCAGTCCGGGTAATGCACATTTTGGTTACTCTTCAAATTCAATTTTTCATCATCTTGACATCTTAGCATTTCCATTTGCCTAGCTGTGGCTTTGACAACTAGTGACCTCAGTATAGGAAGCACACAGCAAAACAGTAATCCTCCTATTAATACTGCAACTCCTAAAAACATTCCTAATTTAGCTAACCATTGCTCCCCATGCTCCTAACTTTAGATCAAACCAAGCCCACATTTTATTATCTGTCCCAGCATTAGTTTTAAGTTCAATTCTTAGGTTTTTCAATTTGGTCATTACTTCAGTAAATGCTCCTTCTGGAGCAGTATTATTTGGTATATAAGTACAACATTGATCCCCAAACATAACACACACTCCCCCTTTTTCAGCTAACAAATAATTCAAAGCTATTCTATTTTGCCATGTCATTCTGCTCGTTGCATCCAATTGCTCTCCTAAAAGTGATAAGGCCTCATCAGTGTAATTAATAAATCTTTGCTGATTGTAATCGATCCGTTCTGTATTTTTATTTTGCGTAATCCAAATAAATATTGATTCAAACCCTGATTTGACTTCATCTCTTGCTTTATACTCATAAGGTATACCTCTTGGTTGACCAATTGAATCAGGGTCTGCAGGGTCTTTTTCATAGGCTCTTTTAGATCTGGATTTTTCTTCATTTGTTGCTTCCTCTTCTAGAGAGATGTGGCTCATTTTATGTGTCAGCATAACCCTAGTACATAATCCTGACCATTTTTTCTGGTAATGTTGTCAAGAGGCCATATTCTAATCCACACATCCACCATATGTCTGCCAATGCAATATCAATATCATCAAATATAGGTGGTGGGCCTTCTTTTATCACTAAATAGTCATCTTTACATCATGGTATTTTCCATATTTTGCTGCATTTCCCTTCAAATCTTTCTACGTCAATATGTCCCTTCTTCTCATAACATTCAAATTCTTGATCTGCCATTAATTGTATTTTTTCTTGTGACTTTTGTATTTTTCTTTTTGTACTATTGGCCATTTACGGGTACATATGCACTGTAATTCAGTTGCTTCTCTGTAGTTTGTTGTAGATTGGAGAAACTGGCACCAATATGGGCAAAATTCCATTTTTTGGGTACAGTTTCTAAAGCCATTTATCTCTCTGCCTCTTTCTATAAAGCATTTACCTCCCATTCTCACTACATCTAACTCCATTGCATTAGATAGTCCAGGACATTTCTTAAACCATTCATCATGAAATACTCTACAACTAGAACTGTGTATAGGTATTGGTACAATATATAAAATTGGTCTTGCTTCAAAACAAACTATGCAGTTTTCCCATTTCTCCTTTTTTGCTGTGTAATTTACCCTTGAATTATCTGCTTGTCTGTTTTCTTCTCTTTCCTTCCGTACTTTGGGAACTCAAGCACAGTGGTTCAGATGATACCAAGTTGTACTTCCCTCCACTTGGACTGCAGTTGGAGTAGCTCTCACCACTTTGTAGGGTCCCTCTCTCCTGGGCTCATTCCAGTTTCTCCGGAAGACCCTCAGATATACTTGGTCACCTGGAACAATTGGACATTCCGACTCTGTTTCCTCTGTTTGCTTTATGTATGGCAGTTAATTTCTTCATATAAGATCGAAGTTCCATTTCCAATTGCTCTAGAGCAGTGGTTCTCAACTGGTGGGTCGCGACCCAAAAGTGGGTCGCGGGACCGTTCTGAGTGGGTCGCGGAGTGTACGGCCAAAGAAACGACATCAACAGCAAAAAACGTAATTCTAAATGTTTTTTCTGATGAGAGACTTTTATTTTAAAAGACGTGCATGAAAGCTGTTGACACTTCTGTTAGATGCAGTAAAAATGCCTGAGAAAAATGCGCTATCCAGATTCAGTAGCTGCGGTCAGACGAGATGTAGACAGATTTATTGTCAGTGTCATTATTCTATTGTTATTTTCGTAACTTGCTATGAAATAAAAGGTCCCTCAGAAAAGCGAACTATCCTGTCCTGCCAGATGTTACCGTGTTCGTAGTGCGCACACTTCAATAGCACGCGCGAACACGGCGCTGCGCTGTATATCACTTCACTAAAACCAGAAACTATGAGAATGCAACGCGTGAAATAAAAGTACAAAGTACAATACCGATAAATCACATAACTGGTATTGCGTGTGTTAGCTGGGAAGGATTTGCATGAAGGTATGATATTCAATCTATTCAGGAGCAGTTTCCACATGTTATTAACAGTTCATGTTAGTATATCCATGGTAACGGTTGTTTCCATAACCCAGAAATACCATGTTATTTCCACTTTATGTCATTTTGTATATGTTTAAATGACTGTGATGTCTCATACCAAATTAATTGTATTAACAAAAACTAGTTTGGGACTGCTATTTAATAGCCTTACCTTATTGGCTGTTTATTCAGTATTAGTCATTCTTAACAGTCTTAACTTAATTTTTGTGAAATAAATTTGCTTTGTTTTTATTTTTAACAAATTATATATATGTATATATATATATGTATATATATATATATATATATATATATATATATATATATAATATAAGTGGGTCGCGGCTTGATGACCGTGGGAAAACGTGGGTCCCAAGGCCAAACCAGTTGAGAACCACTGCTCTAGAGGAGGTCCTTTGTAGGGACCTCTACAATATGGAACCGGCATGGGTCGACCCATAAGCATTTCATGCGGTGTTAAGTGCGTGTTTCTGTTAGTTTTTTGTATGAATACTGATCCATTATCTGAACTTATTTCTGATGGTATCCCAAATCTAGGAATTACTTCTCTTGTTAGAAATTTAATTACTGTTCCTGCTCCCTGATCTGCTGATGGTACTGCCTCCACCCATCTGCTAAATCTGTCTATGACCACAAGCATGTATATTTTGCCTTGTACTCGCTTTATCATATCCACATAATCCATTACCAAATGCTTGAAAGGTCCTTCTGGTACTGGTATATGGCCTGTTGGTGTTGTTATTCCTTTCCTCACATTGTTTTTGGCACAAACTTCACATGTGGCCAGAAATTCATCTACCATTGCATGTAAATAAGGAGACCAGTATCCTTGCTTTTTAATTTTCCTTATCACTTCCCCCCTTGCGCAATGGTCAAAACCATGCACATCTGAAATGAGAATATTCAAAAGTGAAGTTGGGGCAACAATTTGTCCTTCATGTGTACGCCAAATATCTTGCGTGTCTTTCTTGGCTCCCCTTTGGTGCCACATTGAGTGCTCATAAGGTCCTGCTTGTTGTTGAATTCGAAAAATATCTTCCAATTGAGGTTGAGGTTCTATAAGTATTACAGGTGCTAATACTGCTACCTGACATCCTGAGGCTTTTTTAGCTTCCAAATCTACTGTATTGTTTCCCTTAATGACAAAATCATTTCCTTATTTATGCGCCTGACATTTGATTATTGCTAGTCTTTTTGGTAGCATCATAGCAGAAATTAATTGACCAATTTATTCAGCATGTTGGATGGGAGTCCCATCGCTCTTTTTAAAACCTCTCTGCTTCCATGCTGCTCCAAATAAATTACATACACCATGACCATATGCTGAATCAGTGAAAATATTGTCTGTCTGTGCCTTTGCCAATTGACATGCAGCTGTGAGCGCTTTTAATTCTGCTAATTGAGCAGAGCATGGCTGTACACAATGTTGTGATATCACAGGCACAAATTCTTCCTTGTCCTTCTTCACTACTGAATATCCTGTATGATTTCCTACATGATCTCTAAAACTAGAACCATCTACGAAGTAAGTGACTTCTGCTTCAGGGATTGGTGTAGACTCAAGATCTAATCTAGTAAATGTCAATGAATCAGTCACACAATCATGGGGCTTTCCTTCAAAAGCCAAAGGAATTAATTCAGCTGGATTAACTGTATGACATCGCTTAATAGTAACATCTGGATATGTAAGTAGCAATGAATAGGCTAGAATTCGGGCTTGAGTCAGAACAAATTTTCCTTGTTCTATTAACCCTTTGAGCGGTACGGTCCCACATATGGGATTCTTATTTCCGTGCCCCTGGGAGTACGGTCCCACATATGGGATTTAGAACGTTCGGTGACGTCACATAACTGCCAAATTCAAACTGTGGTTTCGCGCGTTTACTGGCGCTGAGCCAGAGAGAGACATGCACTGCGACTGTAATATTATCACAACTATGCAGTGTTCTTAACCGCATAATGCATATTTTAGGTTTAAGACATTTAAATACACATAAGTACTAGTAAAACAATGCATTTAGAGCTTGTAAAATACACACAGATGTCTATGGAAGCAACAATAACAATCCATTCCAATTTAATTTGCCGATGTGTTTTATTCATATAAGATACACATAGTGTAAGTACCTATAAAGTTCACTCTATTCTTCACCCAGTTCACCGGCCACTTACTTGCATGTATTTCTGGAGAAATTGATGAATTCACGTGCTGTAAAACTGACTGACAGGACTCTCTGAACTGCAGCGCGAACAAACATGGCGGCGCCCGTCTCATGTTACAGATCACGAACAAGATCATTTATAAAGGTGTTTAAAGGACAAAACACACTCATTTACGCATATTTGTGAATCGGAATATCAGATTGTCCATGCCATGGTAAGCAAGTTTGTGAATATGTTAAATAAAAAAGGAAAAACGAAATAAAAACGATCCATCTGTCATACAGTGTTATTGTGGCCGCGGTGTGTCACGTGACAATCATGACGCGTCGCCATGGAAACAGTAAGGGCAAACGTTCTAAAATAACGGTCGCCTTAAAAAAACTCACTCTGGGGGGACCGCTAGAATATTTTAAACTCACCACTGAAAAGGTTAACTCAATAATTTTGTGATGAGTATAAATAGTTACTGGGTACCCCATTGTTATTGTGGATGCTTTCTCATATGCATAATATACTGCTGCAAGGCTTTGTTGGTAACATGGAGGGTAACCCTGAGCTACATTGTCCAATTTTGTACTATAGTAAGCAATAGGCTGTTTTTTCCTACCACTACAAGTTTCTTGCATCAATACAGCTGATGCATAACCATCAGCTCTGTTTGCGACATAAAGATGAAATTGTTTAGAGTATTCAGGATTTCCCAAGGCTGGGGCCTGTTGTAGTTCTTTTTTTAGAGTCTCAAATGCTAATAATGCATCTGTGTTTTCCTTTTTAATGGATTACCTAAATGTTGCAGTCCTGCTTGTTTCATGATTTCTCTCAGTGGAGCTGTTTTTACTGTGTAGTCTTCTATCCAATCGGCACTAAAGCCAGTCATCCCTAAAAAAAGTCATCATTTGTCCTACTGTTTGAGGCAATGGTGTTTTACTTATGCCTTCCAGTTGAGCTGGAACTATAGCTCGTGTGCCAAATGCAATCAATCATCCTAAGTATTCAAATTGAAGCTTGCAATACTGTATTTTGGTTTTGGATACTTTGTGACCTCCTTGTGCTAATTTCGTTAGGACTTTAATAGAATCTTTATGACATTGTTCTAGTGATGTAGCACAAATAATCAAATCATCTACATATTGTAACAAAGTACTGTCTATCATAAGATCCTCTAAATCAACTTTAAAAATTTGATTGAATAAATGTGGCGAATGTTTAAATCCTTGAGGAATTCTAGTGTAAGTATACTGTTTACCAGCATATGTAAATGCAAATAAATATCTACTTTCCTCTGCTAATGGAACACTGAAATAGGCCGAACAACGATCAATTACTGTAAAGTATTTGGCATCAGGAGGGACATTCGTCAGTAGCGTGTGTGGGTTTGTTACCTCAGCTGGCAAATTCTCTACTATATCATTGATTGCTCATAGGTCATGAACAAGATGCCATCTGTTTTTGTCTGCTTTGATCACAGGCATAATTGGAGTGTTACAATAACTAGTTGTTTCTGTTAATACTCCTACCTTCACTAAACCTTCAATAGTGTTTTTTTATACCTGCTTCAGCATCAGGACGCAAAGGGTATTGTGATTTTCTGGGCAGACGTGCATCTGGCTTAAGTTGTACTCTCACTGGGTTCGCTGATTTTATCAATCCTACATCTGAGTCATGTTGAGACCATAGTTCAGTTGGTACCTGACACTCTACTTCCTTAAATAGTTCAGTGTCAGTAGTGTCTATCAACTCGGATGTTGTAGTCATCTGTGTCAATTTCTTTTGACTGATAACTACTTCCTGAGGAATTCCCATCAAGCTGGTTGCACACAAAATTTTGATATAATTTTTGTCAGCTGAATGAAAAATCAGCGGATGTTCTGTTGCTTCCCATTTGCTTTGTTTTGCCTTTTTCATCATTGATCCTAGATCTTTTGCTTCCCAATTTTTTTCCTACATATAAAGACACATGTGGTACAAAATCTGTTACATTGAACCATTTTTTCACAAATTCGCATTCAGGTATATTTAGAGCTGCTCCCTGTTTACCTATTATAATGTGCTGTGAAATTATTTAATTTTTTTGTCCTTCAGTTTCTTCCTGCCATTTCTTTTCCATTTTTTCATCTTTTTCAGGATCATATATCATTGTACAATGAAATTCTGATTTTAGTAATTGTGCTTCTGGAATCTGTGCCCCAATGAACTTTCCCCATTTATTAATTGTCTGTCTCACATCTTGTTCTATCTGTCCTATCTAATAAACATTTGCTTTTGGCTCTACAACTATCATTTGAGTTTCTATTCCTATTGTGTCTCTATATACTCCTTCTGGAGAACACCAAATTTGTAGCCCCAATTTACATAATGCATCTCTTCCTAACAAATTAACAGGAGTCTGATTTGACACAAGAATGGGCATTGTTACACTTTTATTTTTTGTTTGTAGACACACTGGAGCTGTCATTGGAATTAACTGCATTTGTCCCGAGAATCCTATTGTCTTTGCAAATTTTCCAGACAAGGGGAGATGTGAGGCATAATTTGAATTTACACAAGTATAAACAACTCCTGTGTCTACCATCATTGGTGTGGTTTTCCCCTCTATTTCAATTTGCAAAATAGGTTCTTGGTCAGCTTTAGTTGTTAAAATTGGAAACTGACTCTCCCCTGTAAGATTCTCTGGGCACCCCTAATATCCTTGATTTGGACCTCCCCAAGGGTTTACTGGGTCCTGTGATGGACCCTGGGTGGGCTGCTGCCAACTCTCCCCCCTTCCACCCCTAGGTGGCTGTTGCCATGAATTGGTGGGACAGTCAATTTTGTTATGTCCGAATTGTCCACATCCTCAGCAGATTCCTGGATGACCAGTATAAGGCTTGCCTCTTCCTCTCTGTTCTCTTTGTACTGGTTTTCATTTCCATCCCATTGGCCCTGGATG
Organism: Spinibarbus caldwelli; assembly: GCA_039654775.1. Lineage (NCBI taxonomy): Eukaryota > Metazoa > Chordata > Actinopteri > Cypriniformes > Cyprinidae > Spinibarbus > Spinibarbus caldwelli. The sequence continues at coordinate 12,695,135 of CM077225.1, forward strand.
ATGAGTATAGACATTAATGATGGGTACAGGGTTCTGGTGTGCATTTGGAGGGACTGCTGCGGGTGGGCTTGGCTGAATAACTGGTGGAGGTACATTTACTGGAGACATCAATGTCATTTGTTCTGATTCTTCTTTCTTTATTGGAGCTTGAATCTTTTTCTTGTTCTTTTTTGTCAGCTCTTCAAGTTGTAACTGAGTTAATTTTCTCTGTAGCTCTTTCTCTTGGCTCTTGTGCTTCTGTTCAGTTTTTCTGTATTCCTCTACTGCATTAGATACATGGTCACAGAACTCTTTGTGTGTTTTAAAGTTTAAGCCGACCACGTCCTCCAGCCTGCTCTTTACAGCTTGTGGCATGGCATCAATCACAGCATTTCTAAACAATGTTGCCATTAATGGGTCTCCTTCTGGATTCCCTTCAGTTTCTTGCTTCCATCTTTTCAGCTGTCTCTGGACATATGTGGTTGGATTCTCTGTTTCCCCCAGCTGTTCTCCCTTTAATGATCTAGTCTGATCGGGTACTCAGCACGCAGTGCCTGCCACACTGCTGGACGGAATGCATCGAACACATTTCCATCCATGTAGTGAGAGTCCAGAGCTCTGTCCAAATTGGATGCTTGGAGAATTTCTTCCATCTTTGCTCCTCCCATAATCTTTGCCAGAAATGCTTTAATGTCCCCCACAGCTAAAAGTTTGCCCATAGTTTCTTCTTCAAACACCTTAATCCACTTCCCAGCCCCCTCATGAATGTCTGGGAGGCGAGTGACCAGCCCCTCAAGGTCCTGTGTGGCCCAGGGGACATATTGTCCCTGTGTACCTTTAATTAAAATTGGGAGTTGTGCAGCCAGTGGTCTAAGTCTTCCTTTTTCTCTTCCTTGTTCCCATGTTCTTTTATCAAATGATGACTCCTCACCTTCACTCACTTCCTCTCTGCTTTCTAATAGTTTACTTCTATCTCTCACCATTTTATTTGCATCTTCAATTAATTTTTCTGTTTGTTTAATTTTCCTTCCTATTTCTGCCTCCATAGCCTCTGCTTGTGCTTCAAACTCCTTATCTTCTCTCCTCATCCACTCTAACGTTTCTTCGTTTCCTGTTTTTACTTCATAATTTGCTTTCATAATTTCTAATGCTATGTGTGACTGTTTATAACAATCTAAAGGTAAATATCCCTCACTCTTTTTATTTTGTTGCCTCTTTGGTCTTACATCTGGTTCTTTTTGTTTTTCTTCCAATTCTACTTGTCCTTCCATTTCCATTTCTCCAGACACTTCTACAATACCCTTAAGTATTGGGAACTGTCCCTCTAGGGGCAGATATGGGGGTGGTTTAGAAAACAACTCTAATTTTTGCTTTGTCTCTTTGTCTGCCTCTTTTAGTATTTTTCTTGCCTGTTTTATACTTTTCAATGAGTCTTCTCCTTCCTTTTTGAACAAGGCTAGCACTTCCTTCTCTTTTTCCCTTTTTGCTTCTATTTTTTCTCTCTTTTTACTGTTGCCTTTAGTTTTATGATTTTTTTTTTATCAGAGTTTCCATTTCCTCGCACAATGCTGCATCAAATGTCCCTTCCTTTGGCCATTTTGTCATCATTTTTTTAGTTCTCTGCTGCCATTTGATTGAGAGCTTGTGTATCAGTTCTTTACACAATGGATATTTTAATCCTTATATTTCCACCGGAGTGGGCAGATTTTTCCTATAATATGAAAATCCTATCTTTAAAGCTCAATGTGTATTTTATACAACAATTTAACTTATTATTATTATTTTTTGTTCAAATAATATATTCTCCCCAGCTTAATTTAATTATTTTAACCAATTTCTCCTATTTTCTTCTGTAACCTGCACATTTAAGCCGAATATTTATTATAACACTTGTGTGTGCACATTTTCAGTAGACAGTGAATTTATACTCTTATACTTTATTTTTTTAGCACTTAGTATCCAAAAGTGCCAACCAATCACTAAGACATTCTTTGTTTCTGTTCTAAAACAAAAAAATAAAAATAAAAATTTATCAGCATTCAAAATGAATGTTAACTATTACAATTTAATTATTTAACATAAGGCATATACCTCTGTTATTTTCTACTATCTGAACTGCATTAGTCTCCTAAATTTCCTAAATATTATCCCTATCTTAGTCACAAAATATATGCATTCAAATGTGTATGAAAAATCTACAATGCCAATTCTGATCCAATCTTTATTGCAACAATTTTCCTAGACACATTCACTCCATCTAGTCCCTTTATTCACAGGGCTCATACGCTCATCCTTTGTCCCTTTATTTATAGGGCTAATACACTCATTCATCCCTCTCAGGTGGGCACGAGCCGCGTCCGCCTCTGCCAGGTCACACTTAAGTGACGGTCCAGGAGGGGTGCGCAGCTTTTGCCCACCTAATACAGAATTTATTTATTTTCTCATACAACCACAGTCATTCACACAGACACAGACACTAAAACAGCCTACACTACACTCTTCCTGAGTGACCTGTCAGTTCCTGGCTCTTTCACTGATACACTTCCTCAACACAGAAAAAAAACAGAACCCAGCAGGAATTTTTGCCTACCCGTACAGACCTCTGTGACCAGAGCGGTGTCCGTAGGACTTTGCACGCTTCTCTATACTTTATCTGTTTCACGTTTATTGCTGTCCTTCAAGGTCCACTCAACAATAAACACAGACCATTGTATGCAATATCTGCTTAACGTTTACGTCATCTATCAAAGCCCACCTGACAGTAAACACAGATTTTTGCATGCACCATCTGCCCTCATTTACTGCTATCCATCAAAGGCCCTCTTAACAGTAAAACAGATCTGTACATGCAATTAGTTATTCTGGAATCAAAACCCTTTTTTCTTTTTGTTCTTTAAATTTGGAAGACCAATTTTTTAAGCGTCCTTACCACCTTGGGCAAACAACACAAACTAACTATATAAGCATAAACTGCTTACCTTTTTTCTTTAGTGGCCACCGTTTGTGCTGCTCGTCAAAGTTCACTAAAAGTGGTCGTCCACCCTGTTGCTCCTTTCCAATCCTGTTCGTGACACCAATTTGTGGTGGCTTCTGCCCCTTCTATGAAGAATCACTCTTGAAGTCTTGGGGTTTTGATGCCAGAAAAATAGACTTTATTATCAGGGGATAATACAGTCGAGAGTCTCTGCAGAGAATCTCCCAAATCTGGGTTTGCAACCTCTTATATAGGCATGTTCCATACATTTCTTATATCCTGTCATTGTTTAACTTAACTTTGTGGAATTTGTTTAACATCCTGTCATTCTTTAACATCCTGTCATTGTTTACCTCCAATCAGTTTCCTTAAACTAGACATCTGCACATTCCATGCTGCTTTACCTTGAACTATACATCAGCACATTCCATTCTCCTGCAGGCCTCTACACACACACACACACAGGCTGATACAGGATTATAATAGTATAATAACTTGATACATATATGGCTATATTCACATTGATTATACTTGATTAATTTATATTTTGATTAATAAAACTCTTCTACACGAGCTAATGCCGGTACTGGGCCTGGCGTCAGACTGCGCTGCCCAGTCTGACTGCCAGGGGTGCTGGAGGAACTTCACCAGGTTTCGCCGTCCGGGGAACTTACTGGAGGAGGAAAAAGGCGCTCACATCCCCGGGTGAGGGGGAATGGCGCAGCAAGCATGACACCGACCAGCTCTTCCCGCCACTTACCTGTTATCCAATGCACGGGAAGAAACTGGCTCAACGCGGAGATTGTAAAATCTCACGAAGGTGTTCGGTGTCACCCAGCCCACAGCTCTGCAAATGTCTGCCAGAGAGGCGCCGTGCACCAATGCATAGGAGAAGACAACACTCCGAGTGGAGTGAGCCCTCACCCCCAGGGGGCACGGCTTGCCTTGAGATTAGTACGCCAAGGCGATGGCATCCACTATCCAGTGGGCCAACCTCTGCTTGGAGACAGCCTTCCCTTTCTGCTGACCTCTGTGGCAGACAAAGAGCTGCTCAGAGCCTCTAAAGCTCCGGGTGCGGTCCACGTATATGCGCAGCGCTCTTACGGGACACAGCAACGCCAAGGCTGGGCCTGCCTCCTCCAAGGGCAGTGCTTGCAGGTTCACCACCTGATCGCGGAAGGGTGTGGTGGGAACCTTGGGCACGTATCCAGGCCGGGATCTCAGGACAACGTGAGAGTAGTCCGGCCTGAATACAAGGAACTCTTCTATCACCGAAAATGCTTGGAGGTCCCCGACCCTCTTGATGGAAGTGACCACGGTCAGGAGCGCTGTCCTAGCAGACAGGAACTTCAGCTCGACTGAATCCAGCAGCTTAAAGGGACCCCTCTGAAGTCCAGCCAGGACGATAGAGAAATCCCAGGAGGGCACCAGGGGTGACCTAGGAGGATTTAACCTTCTGGCACCCCTCAGGAACCTGACGATGAGATCGTGCTTTCCCAGGGACCGGCCGTCCACTGCAACATGATGTGCTGTGATAGCAGCCACATACGCTTCCAAGGTGGAGGATGACAGCATACGCTCCAACTTTTCCTGCAGGAAAGAAAGTACTACTCCAATCGTGCATCTTCAGGAGTCTTCTCGGCGAGAAGAACACCAGATTGCAAACAGACTCAACTCCAAGGCAAGAGCTTGCCTCGTAGAGAGGGCTCTGGCCTGAGTAAAAGTGTCTTCCTCTGCTGGTGGACAAAACACTCAAGCCTGCCACGTCTCATCCAGGAACCACACATGGAGGTTCCAAGATCTGGATACGGGTGCCACATGGTGCCAGGCCCCTGAAAAAGGAGGTCCTTCCTCAGAGGGATGCACCAGGAGGGGCTGTCACGAGGAGCAAGAGTTCCTAAAACCAGGTCTGGGCTGGCCAAACAGCACAACTGGCAGGACCTGTTCCTCGTTCTTGCTGACCTCGCACAGTGTCTGTGAGAGAAGGCTCACTGGGGGAAGTGCAAACGTAAAACCCAAGGCCAGCTGTGCGCCAGTGTGTCCATGCCGAGGGGGCCTCGGTCAGGGAGTCATACAACTGGCTGTGGGAGGACTTGTGGGAGGCAACCAGGTTTACCTGAGCTTCCCCGAATCGACTCCAGAACAGCCGGATCGTCTCGGGATGGAGTTGCCATTCTCCGGGAAACATGAGCTGTCGTGAGAGCGCATCGGCTGCACGATTGAGCACTGCACTGCGTCTGACTCCAGAGGAGGAGATGGCAGGCGAGTTTTGACATGCGACGTAATTAATGTAGACAACCCTGCCAGTTGATGTACGAGACAGCCGCAGTGTTGTCCATGTGGACCAACACGTGCTAACCAAGCAGCAGCGGCCGGACCACAGCAAGGCTAGTAGCACTGCCAGCAACTCGAGGCAGTTGATGTGCCAAAGCAGTTGAGGCCCTGTCCAGAACCCAGAGGCTGCCTGCCAGTTGCATGTAGCGCACCAGCCCACACTGGAGGCATCCATCATGACAACAACATGCCGAGACACTTGTTCCCATAGAAAGACAAGGTCTGTCCAGGGGCTGAATGAGTGGCAACACGTTGGCGTGATGGTCACGCGAACTGTACCGTGGCGACATGCCCATCTCGGGACTCGGGAGTGTAACCTGTGCTGAAGTGGTCCCATATGAAGCAATTCCGAGTGGCAAGACTGCAGCTGCGGATGCATATGCCCCAGGAGCCCCTGAAAGTCTTTCAGTGGTACCACCATCCTGCCTCTGAAGGAACTCAGGCAGGTCAGCATGGACTAGGCACGCTCGTTGGTGAGACGTGCCACCACACTCACCGAGTCTAACTCCATACTGAGAAAAGAGTTTCTCTGCACAGGGGAGAGCTTGCTCTTTTCCCAGTTGACCAGAAGCCCCAACTGGCTGAGGTGCCAGAGCACCAGGTCCCTGTCATCGCACAATTGTTCTCACGTGCGGGCCATGCTAGAGACAGTTGAGGATCCTGATGCCCACTTCCTGTAACAGGGCAAGGGTGCTCTCCGTGACTTTTGCAAAGACACGAGAGGACAGGGAGAGCCGAATGGGAGGACCCTGTACTGCCATGCCCGACCCTCGAACACAAACCAACGGTCTGTGTCGAGGGAGAATCAAGACATGAAAGTAAGCGTCCTTCAGGTCGACCGCTGCAAACCAATCCTGGGGTTGGATGCATCTGGTGATGCGCTTCTGCGTCAGCATCTTGAATGGAAGCCAGGGCCCGATTCAAGACTTGCAGATCCAGGATTGGCCGGAGGCCACCACCTTTCTTGGGTACGATGAAGTAAGGGCTGTAAAACCCCTGCTTCTTCTCGGCTGGAGGGACCGGATCGGGATTGCGTCCTTTGCCAGGAGGACAGCAATCTCCTCGTGCAAGAGAGGTGCATCTCGGACTGCCACCAAAGTCTCGAGAATGCAGCTGAACTTGGGAGATCGCCCGGTGAACTGAATCGCATAGCTGAGTTGGATTGTGCGAATGAGCCAGCGGGACGGGTTGGGCAGTGCAAGCCATGCCCCCAAACTCCGTACAAGTGGCACCAAAGGGACAATCGACATACCTGTGGTGGTGCAGTGGAGGGGAGTCGTGCTGGATAGCACAGAAGGCATCGCGTTCTGACTGACCACAGCAGAACTCCCTGCGTCCCCAGAGGGACTGGCCAGAGATGTGTGGAGAGGCATTGCATCTCCCAACCGCAGTCTCTTGGCTGCTGGCAAGAGGGGCCATCGTGGGCGAGAGTGAGGAGGCAGTGCATCGCACACTGTCAGCCTGCAAGCCTGAGAACCCGGAGGAAAAGGAAATTGCTCTTTCTTTGACAATGTGGTTACTGCTGGCCCTTGAGCCAGCAGCTGAACAGAAAAAATGATTCTCCACCCGACCCTCTTCCAGGGGAAGGAGCGGCGCTGTCCTCGCCATCTCCTGAGAAAGAGCAGCTTCCCACATCTCCGGGTTGCCCGTGTCAGGGCCGCTTTATAGCCTCCCTGGACGATTTCGGGGCCAGCTGGGGCACGGGGGGCGCCGCACTCCTGCAAGTGGCTCGACGCGCCAACCTAGGTGATGACCCAGCACGGGGCAGAGCAGCTCCGGAGGACACAGGAGGGCGCCCACGGTAACGAGCACACTGGGGGCTGGCCCGCGACGGAGTGGTGGCAGATGGTGCAACACGCCGTGGCAAGATGTGTTGGATGGCCTCAGTCTGCTTCTGTACTGCTGAGAACTGCTGGGCACAGTCCTCGACAGTGTCAAGAAAGCGCACTTTGTCGACATCACTCATCTCAGCCAGGCTAAGCCACAGATGGCGCTCTTGGGCCACAAGTGTGGACATCGCCTTCCCGAGGGACTGCGCTGTGACTTTCATCACCCGTAGGGCGAGGTCAGTCACCAAGCGCAGCTCCTGCATCAACCTCAGGTTGGTACTACCCTCGTGCATTTTAGTGCCTTGGCTTGGTGAGCTCGCAGGATAGCCATGGCATGCAGGGCAGAGGCCCACAGCACTGCAAGCTTTGGCCGCGAGAGCAGCCATCAGCTGACAGGCTTTGGATGGGAGACGAGGACGATTCCTCCAAGTGGCACAGGTGCACCGCAACCGCACTCTCCACCTGGGGAATGTCAACGTACCCCCTAGCCGCCCCACCATCGAGGGTAGTGAGGATGGGGGAGGCAAATGAGCAGCTTCCGGCCGAAAAAGGGGCCATCCACAAGCTCATCAGCTCCTCATGCACCTCCGGGAAGAAAGGAACCGGGGCAGGGCATGGTCGCGAGCCACGGCCCGTGCCGAGGAACCAATCATCTCGCCCCGAGGGCTCAGGACTGGGAGATGTACATGCCTCCAGCCCGATGCTCATGGCGGCCCGGGAAAGCACCGGCCGTCAACTCTGGGTCCGATTCGGCGGCCGATTCGTTTTCTCTTAAAGTCAGAGATGATTGGGGCTCCCAAGTGAATCCCCTAATGTCGTCACGACATAACTTGTAGTGACCGAAAGATAGGGAACTGCCATTCATTTCATTTGCAGACAGTCTGTTCAGACGTATGTGATGTAATAAAAGTGTTCCTTATGTAGCATACAAAGGTGTCTGCATTGAGCCAAGGGACTGACAAGATCTGTTGCAGCAACATGAAAAAAAATTTCATCATAATTTTAACAGTCTCCACTGCTGCTAAATACAGAAGTTACTTGTATTCTTTGTTAGATTTCCCGTTCTGCCTTCTCAATCATGTCTGAATCTAAAATACTAGCTCTACTTAAATATGTTGCTTATCAAAAAACTAGTCAGCGTATCTCACTCCTTCAATAGACTTAATGGTAATTGGAAAAGATCCACACAAGTGCTAATTACCTTATTTCCACTGAAGAAACAAGTGCTGAGATTTTTGATGTCAGTCTTACTGGAAATCTAATGTCTTGCTGCTTCTGTATCACAGAATGTTTGTGCCATTGATTCTATCAGTAACAGAAGAAAACTGCACATTTCCCAGTCTCCCTTGATGTGTGTCAATGCTGCAATGCTGTGACAGCTCTCAGTCAGAATGACTCATGTTGAGTTGTTGCCCCTCAAAGTGCTTCTCAAAACAAAAATACACAAACATACGCTGTATTAAAACAATATAAATAATAATATATAAATAAATAAATAAATAAAAAATCACAATTGTATGAATGGTGGAACTGTGGGTAAAAGCTCCAGGAAACACTAAGGAAAACAGTCTGTTTGTGATTACATATTTTTTAGGTAAACTATTCCTTTAATAGCAATTAGCTATGACTTTGTAGACAAATTTTTACCAGAAAAAATCTGTTTAGTGCAGCTTGTCACTAATATGAAGCTTTTAGCACTAGATATAAAAGAGTTTATTTGAGAGCACTGCACTAGTAACAATTTTTGCGCATTTTTCTGCGAGTGTGGCTGCAATCAGTTCAAATAGTTCTGCACATTCAGCTTTTAACAATGCAACTTGTAATTTAAAGAAATAACATGACAAACATACAAGAAAGTGTTGACAGTAAACATGTATAATCATGCTCTCCAAAGTGCATCCACCTAAAAAGAGAGAAATAAGTGTGGTTTGTTTTGACTGCCTCTTTCTTCAACACACTCAAAAACAACAACAACAAGTGGCATATTATTATAATTTGACTGAACAGCACTTCAACCTATATTCCCACCTAAACAGTCACAACAGTAACACATTGCCTTATTATGCTTGAAAAAAAAACAGTCTAATGTACACAAGCTACTGTATGTTTAGCATGTTGCTTACATTTCATACATTACAATCTTAAACAAACTTAAATAGAGTAGTAATTAAAGAGCAATTTTACCCATGCTATACAGTACATGGGATAAGTCTTACACAACACTGTTTTTACAACTTATTTCCAGTTCCTTTACAGAAATTGCATGTAGAGTTTGCAGCTAGACCTTTCTCAATGATATATACATATATATATATATATATATATATATATATATGTGTGTGTGTGTGTGTGTGTGTGTGTGTGAGTGTATATATTAGGGGTGTCCCCGACTAAGGATTTTCATAGTCGAATCGGAATTTTCGAATCTTGCCGACAGTCAACTGATAGTCGAATCATATGTTTGGGGGCGGGGCAAAATACATTACCAAGAGTCAAGTCAGACATTCGACAGTCATAATTACTGACGTTAACACACAGGGAAAATGTGTAACGGACGCCTCGCAGATACAAAAATAATGTTTTATGTTTTGATTAAAAGATAGTTAATGTTAAACGTCAGCAAAACCCTAAGAATTCACAGTATTTTTTACAATAGTGTTCTCATTATAACGTTATGTATATGCAAGGCCGTAGTTTTGGTTTGAACATTGGGGGGTTGAAGTGGACCCCGGGTCATGCTCCCTCTTAAGGTTTATTTATTTGTTTGTTTGCTTAAATGTTTATTTTTGTAAAATGGTCTTTTGTGCTATCCACCACACATGCAAAGGTGGTTGATTACGTAACTGCAATAAAGTAATAGACAAGTTAACAATTACTTGTTTACATAGGATATATAATATATTTTATATTATTTAGACACTTAGGCTGTAGTTTGACAGAATGTTCTAATTCAACACGCCATGGAAAGTCAATCTAACTTAACATTTTCTTATACTGATATTGTTTATTTCTTACTCCAGTTCATCAGGCTCTTAATGATTTAATCTATGCCATCACTGGAATATCTGAAGGCCAGGTTTTTCCATCACTCATCATTAGAACCCACTGGCCCTCGATTCTAACTTGTACTTGCTCTTTTGAAAAAGTACCATAGTTCTTAACTGTAGCATTTGTTATAATAAGGCTAGCCTATTAATCATTACCAGGCCAATAATGACTTTTTTTTATTAATCTATATTGCATTTGTTATGAGAAACAACAGCCTTTAGAAACAATAGCTACAACATGCCACGGTTGTAATATAAATCTATAGGGAAAAATCTATTCCCTTAACAGATTATCTATTATAAATTCTACAAGTTAGACAAAATTTACCACAATAAATAAACCTACAGTAAAACGTAATAAATTATAGTAAAGGTGGTCATGAGTAGTTTAAAAATATTTTAATATTATGTTAGTGCTGGTGCAAGATTATGTTTTCTCCTCTTTTCATCAGTCTTTTTAGTTTGTGCCGTTTTTTAGATAATGTTCGACTTTCTCCATTGCATTTTAAAGTGGCAGTTTCTCAATAGAATTCAAATAGATCGCATATTTTACCATCAGATTCGTGATAGGAATGGCTTGCGCAAATCTTCTCACACTTCTCAAGCGCACTGGTGAAAGCGCACAGAGTATAGGGTGATTCGCGTGCTGTTCGTGCACAATTAAAAGAACTGCGCTTCAGTCATATTGTGCTGATAAGCGCTCCATTCGGTTCGTACGTGAGGTTTATATATATATATATATATATATATATATATATATATATATATATATATATATACACACACAGGTGCATCTCAGTAAATTAGAATGTCGTGGAAAAGTTAATTTATTTCAATAATTCAACTCAAATTGTGAAACTCGTGTTAAATAAATTCAGTGCACACAGACTGAAGTAGTTTAAGTCTTTGGTTCTTTTAATTGTGATGATTTTGGCTCACATTTAACAAAAACACACCAATTCACTATCTCAACAAATTAGAATATGGTGACATGCTAATTAGCTAATCAACTCAAAACACCTGCAAAGGTTTCCTGAGCCTTCAAAATGGTCTCTCAGTTTGGTTCACTAGGCTACACAATCATGGGGAAGACTGCTGATCTGACAGTTGTCCAGAAGACAATCATTGACATCCTTCACAAGGTGGGTAAGCCACAAACATTCATTGCCAAAGAAGCTGGCTGTTCACAGAGTGCTGTATCCAAGCATGTTAACAGAAAGTTGAGTGGAAGTAAAAAGTGTGGAAGAAAAAGATGCACAACCAACCAAGAGAACCGCAGCCTTATGAGGATTGTCAAGCAAAATCGATTCAAGAATTTGGGTGAACTTCACAAGGAATGGACTGATACTGGAGTCAAGGCATCAAGAGCCACCACACACAGACGTGTCAAGGAATTTGGCTACAGTTGTCGTATTCCTCGTGTTAAGCCACTCCTGAACCACAGACAACGTCAGAGGCATCTTACCTGGGCTAAGGAGAAGAAGAACTGGACTGTTGCCCAGTGGTCCAAAGTCCTCTTTTCAGATGAGAGCAAGTTTTGTATTTCATTTGGAAACCAAGGTCCTAGAGTCTGGAGGAAGGGTGGAGAAGCTCATAGCCCAAGTTGCTTGAAGTCCAGTGTTAAATTCCACAGTCTGTGATGATTTGGGGTGCAATGTCATCTGCTGGTGTTGGTCCATTGTGTTTTTTGAAAACCAAAGTCACTGCACCCGTTTACCAAATATTTTTGGAGCACTTCATGCTTCCTTCTGCTGACCAGCTTTTTAAAGATGCTGATTTCATTTTCCAGCAGGATTTGGCACCTACCCACACTGCCAAAAGCACCAAAAGTTGGTTAAATGACCATGGTGTTGGTGTGCTTGACTGGCCAGCAAACTAACCAGACCTGAACCCCATAGAGAATCTATGGGGTATTGTCAAGAGGAAAATGAGAAACAAAAGACCAAAAAATGCAGATGAGCTGAAAGCCACTGTCAAAGAAACCTGGGCTTCCATACCACCTCAGCAGTGCCACAAACTGATCACCTCCATGCCACGCTGAATTGAGCCAGTGATTAAAGCAAAAGGAGCCCCTACCAATTATTGAGTACATATACAGTAAATGAACATACTTTCCAGAAGGCCAACAATTCACTAAAAATGTTTTTTTTTTTTTATTGGTCTTATGAAGTATTCTAATTTGTTGAGATAGTGAATTGGTGGGTTTTTGTTAAATGTGAGCCAAAATAATCACAATTAAAAGAACCAAAGACTTATACTACTTCAGTCTGTGTGCATTGAATTTATTTAATACATGAGTTTCACAATTTGAGTTGAATTACTGAAATAAATTAACTTTTCCATGACATTCTAATTTATTGAGATGCACCTGTATACAGTCATGGCCAAAAATATCGGCACCCTTGGTAAATATGATCAAAGAAGGCTCTGAAAATTAATCTGCATTGTTAATCCTTTTGATCTTTTATTTAAAAAAATTCACAAAAATCTAACCTTTCACTGGATAATAAGAATTTAAAATGGGAGGAAATATCATTATGAAATAAATGTTTTTCTCTAATACACATTGGCCACAATTAACGGCACCCTTTTATTCAATACTTTTTGAAACCTCCATTTGCCAGTTTAACAGCTCTAAATTTTCTCCTATAATGCCTAATGAGGTTAGAGAACACCTGACAAGAGATCAGAGACCATTCCTTCATCCAGAATCACTCCAGACTCTTTAGATTCCCAGCTCCATGTTGGTGCTTCTTCTCTTCAGTTCACCCCACTCATTTTCTATAGGGTTCAGGTCAGAAGACTGGAATGGCCATAGCAGAAGTTTGATTTTGTGCTCAGTGACCCATTTTTGTGTTGTTTTTGAGGTTTGTGTTTGGATTATTGTACGGTTGGAAGATCCAAACATGGCCCATTATAAGATTTCTAACAGAGTCAGTCACTTATTGATTTTTTATCTGTTGGTATTTGATAGAATCCATGATGCCATGTGTCTAAACAAGATGTCCAGGACCTCCAGCAGAAATACAGGCCCACAACATCAAAAATACAGCAGTATATTTCATTGTACACATGGTGTACTTTTTTATCCCTGTGTTCACCAAACCCATCTTGAGTGTTTGCTGCTAAAAAGCTCACTTTTTAGTTTCATCTGACCACAGAAGCCAGTCCCATTTGAAATTCCAGTCTGAATATGACTGAATGATATGATAACTGAATATGCTGGAGTTTGTTTTTTGGATGAGCTAGGAGAATTTTTCTCGAAACCCTCCCAAACAACATGTGGTGATGTAGGTGCTGTTTGACAATTTTTTTTAAGGTTTTCTGACCCCGAGACTCAACTATTTTCTGCAATTCTCCAGCTGTGGTCCTTGGAGAGTCTTTAGCCACTCAAACTCTCCTTCTCACCGTGCATTAGGACGATATAGACACACGTCCTCTTCCAGGCAGTTTCATAACATTTTATGTTGATTGGAAATTCTTTATTATTGCCCTGATGGTGGAAATGGGAATTTTCACTGCTCTAGCTATTTTCTTAAAGCCACTTCACTAATTTGTGAAGCTCAATTATCTTTTGCTGCACATCAGAAATATATTCTTTGGTTTTCCTCATTGTGATGGATGATTAAGGGAATTTGGGCTTTGTTTTCCCTCCTATTTATATTTCTGTGAAACAGGAAGCCATGGCTGGATAATTTCACCCTGGAGTGCTCAAAATTGTGAATATGAATTGGAATATACTTCAGAGATATTTTACTCATAAGAATTTCTAGGGGTACCAATAATTGTGTCCAACGTGTATTAGAGAAAAACATTTATTTCATAATGATATTTCCCCCCATTTTAAATTCTTATTATCCAATGAAAGGTTAGATTTTTTTGTGAATTTTTAAATAAAAGATTAAAAGGATTAACGATGCAGATTAATTTTCACAGCCTTCTTTGATCATATTCACCAAGGGTGCCGATATTTTTGGCCATGACTGTATGTACACACACACACACACACACACACACACATATACATTATATATATATATATATATATATATATATATATATATATATATATTTCTACCATTAAAACCCTTTACTTTACTTTTTGTGACAAATGCTATTAATATTACTATATAAAATCTGGGATTTCCCTGTGGTGCCTGTATATGTGTGTGCGTGTGTGTGTGTGTGTGTGTGTCTTGGCTCACTGATTCTTTCAGCCACTAATCCTACATTCAGATGACTAGATGTCTCTGTGGAGTCTGACCTAAATACAATATCTCAACACAAAAAAGTTCAGCCATTAGGCAAACACTATTTGAGAGTAGATTGTAGCTACCACTGTGTGTGTGTATGTGTGTGTGTGTGTGTGTGTGCCAGAGATGCGGGCAGTGATGCAAAAAAAAAACATTTTAAGTGATCTAATCACAAGTGGGCAGTACTAAACAGAGATGTAAAGGGAGTCCAAAACTAGCAAAACACCAAAAATGCACTTATACATACAATTCAATGCACTTTCCAAATTAACTGACCACTAGCTGTAGTAAAACACCAACTAATTTTAGTCTTTTTACATAAATTATGATTACAGGGACAGATTGCGATTAATAAATAAATGTTTTACGACCAACATTTAATAAATAAATGTTTTACGACCACGAAACAGTTTTACTACAGTGCATGATTTGGAAACTAACACATTTTGACAATGATTTACTTATTCAGTTTCATATGTTTGACTTTTCTGGCATGGTAAACTTTCTAGGTAGCCTACCTGGTACACCAACGTACTTGCGCAAAACACGCAAGAAGTAACGCAATACATTTTTACAGAAATGTCGCTATAGGCACATTTCTCCAATGAGCCTGGGTTGGGTTGGTAAAATAATTTTGTGTAAAATCACCTAAGACTGCTCTTAATACCAGGTCAGACAGAAAAAGATGGATTGGGTCTTGAAAAAGATGTAGCACAGATTGTTATATGGTAGTAATTGGGTAGTTACATCAATGTCAGTAAGTGTAAATAGTGATAGGCGAGTTAGTATTGGCACAAAGGCCTTCAAGGTTATAATTACATGTTAAAAGATCCTTTTTAAAGTGTGATGCCAAGTGAAACTGCCACTGAGGCTGCACTATTTAATATCCACAACAGAGGCAAACCGCGGGCCAAGATTCAAGTCATCAATACTCCTGTCCAATATAAACTTTCCACTGAAGAGTTAGCCACATTCTTAAAACTAGCAGCTGATGATGTAATTTACATTTTGACCTATATATTCTTGTAGCCTGTCAAGCTAATTTTGGTAATGCAAACCATCTCAAGGAGGGTCTGGAATATAGCTGTCTCTGGATTTATTTCACAAAAACAAAATCTGCTTTCAAATGTGGGTAAGAGGAATTTACTGACACTGTAAACTCATTTCAGTCCTAATGTTTCTGTTTTCATAGTCAATGACTGACAGACTGATTTTACAAATAGCTTCAGTTTCAGGCTGTGCTAATACTGTTAATCCATCCCAGGGTTTGGACCGTTGGTGTTGTGCTGGTAATCCATGCCTCATGATAGCCAAATATGGGTTATTACAATTTCAATATGATTTTGAACCTATTCTCATTTTTTCTTCACAAATTAAATTACAGAAGGAGACGCTATACAAATATGCTAATAGTTGCTATACTGTGAATATAGCAACAGCTAAAGGCTATTATTTCTCATAAACCCTTTCAGCCGTGACTATATATACAAAATAATGCAACTAAAGCATGGGTACTCCAACATTAAAAACACAGAAAATGTCATCCTTCTACTAGAAGATATAGTCCTTGACATGAAAACAATAATAGAACAGTATTCAATAAATGTGGAGCAGTGATATACAGTATATGTTTCACATCTTAAGTGTTTCTACAGTATATTATTTTGTACATATTGTCAATGGAGTTGGTAAGATTTTGATGTTTTTGAAAGTTTCTTGTGCTCACTAAGGCTGCATTTATTTAATAAAAAAACTCAGTAAAAACTGCGATATTGTGAAATATTGTTAGAATTTAAAATAACTTTTCTATTGGATTATATTTTAAAATTTAATTTGCTCCTGGATTTTCAGCAGCCAATACTCTAGTCTTCAGTATCATATGTACCTTCAGAAGTCATTCTAATATGATTCAAGGAATATTTCTTCTTATTACCATCAATGCTTAAAACAGTTTTATGGTTAATATTTTCATGAAAACCATGATAATATTTTTTTCAGGATTCTCTGATGAATAATCTTTTGTATCATTATAAATGTCTTTTCTCATATTTGATCAATTTTATTCATCCTTGCTGATTGAAAGTATTAATTTCTTAAAATTATTTTTAAAATCCAAACTAACAGTAACAGTGTATATTATCATAATAATTAATATAATTTCTAAATTCTACAATTATTTCACATTCACATGCAGTCCAGTCCAAAAATGAATCAACACTCCTGGCATATCGCATCAAGTCCTAACTTCTGATGTTTCTGGGTGTCACAGAGCATTCTGGGGCCCGTTAAGGGGGCTTTTAAGCTGATGGGTGGCTCCTCTTTGATCCAGCTGCTCTCTTTCTGATTGGATGCCAGATGGCAGGAGGAACACTCCACTGACGTGCCCTTCGGGTTTAAGAGTACCATTGGAGAAACAAATGGCATAATCCTGTTACACACACAGGGCGAGGGCAGGGGTCACAGATCGGGGCTTGTTCATTTAGCTGATGACAGTTAAGGCTACCAAAAAGAAAGCTGTGCAAATGTATGCAAATTCCCTTAGTGCTATTAAGTGGTGATGCAGAGCCTGTATGCTGTGTATAAACATATAAAGACACAAAAGATATACACACACTTAAACGTCGCCTCCTTGTTAATATCAATGCACAAATGATTTTAAAAATGAACTGAAGAGATATGTTATGGATGAATTCGAAATAACGGATCACTGCAAAAAAATCTGAACCATTCTTTTGAAGATCAAAAAGAATTTTGGCCCTCAGTAAATGGTAAGATTGTCTATACAGAGCTAAAAAGCCCTCGCTGTTCATTTTTCATGTTCCTTTCTCTGAAGTAGCTCTGAATAGGTGTCATTTGTGTGATCCCACCACTTGAACCAAGAACAAACCGTTGTCAGTTATGAGTCACGCATGAATGCGTTTAAACACACATACACACATACACAAACTCTTAGGCTGTGACGTTTCATCAGGATCTAAGCACAGTCCTTCATTCCAGATGTGTGGGCTTCAGTGGCGCCTCTGTTCTCTTACAGTCCTACACAAATCGCTGAAAAAGTTCAAAATACTTTTTTTCCCCCCCTCGCTTTTTCTCTCCTGTCCTCCTCCACAGTACCGAAATCTTTTCACATGGTCAGCAAAAAAGAACCACCCAAGACTGATGTTGTGTCAGCTTGTTGTAGTTGTGGTCAATAAGTAGAAAAACAACTCACGATGCAAGATGAGGCATATTTAGAGAAACAAATCTACAAACATAGGCACATTTGCTGTGCTGACCACTGCGGTAAGGTATGATTGATCGTCCTGGACCTCTACAAACACTATCAAGCATCTTTAGGTCTTTCAGTTTGATTACGTTTTTACAGACACCTGCTAAAGGGGAACAAAACTTGTTTATCACGGCATTCTGCAAAGGTAAGCAAAACAGTGTCTGATCTTGGCCACATCATCTGTACATTTTTTAAAGGTGACAGCACCCCCGGATTTGAACCTGTAACCTATTGGTTACCAGTTTCGATCTTTAACCAGTCTTTTAAGCCACGCATCACACTTGCAGGTTTTTCAGTTTGATGAACCATAGGGAAAGAAACATGTTGGCTTCTGCTCCATGAAGAATCTTCTGGTTGCCATTTTTACAGTGACTGGGAACAGGAATCACATTCCATTTCAGCCAGTTTCTCAATGTGTCTCTTTAATGTGGTCATCATTTTAATCATCTTAACATTTTAATCAGTAAGATCTGTAACGATCTGTCAAATCAAGCACGGTCAACTCATTTTATAACAAAACTAGCCCTACACCCTAAATATTTAATCCTGAGGTGACATATGCTGATATATATATATATATATATATATATATATATACAGTATATGTACGAGTTCACATCTCTGAAAACATCGAAACAAATTCTCAAACAGACGTTATCTTTTTTAACAAACTGCATATCTGAAGTATAAACAAGTACATTCTTGCCTAAAAATTTGCATTGTTTTTTAAATTATATTGGATTTGAGCATCCGCCATGAGAAATACACACAAGGATAGTAAAACCTGAAATTTTTGACATTGTAGGAGAAAAAAAAAATATTAAAAATACTCAATAATATTTATCTGAAAGTGTAGCAATGCAAACAGGTTTTCTGTAAGGGGTAGGTTTAGGGTAGGATTGGGATAGAAAATGGTGTTTGGTCAGTATAAAAACAATAGAAGTCTATGGAAAGTCCCCACAATTCACAGAAACCTAACGTGTGTGTGTGTGTGTGTGTGTGTGTGTGTGTGTGTGTGTGTGTGTGTGTGTGTGTGCACGTTTTTGTGACAAATGAGGACATAAATTTGTATAATGACAAGGGTATGACAGGTATTACAAGAAGGAGGTGACTTTTCAGGACATTACCCCATGTCCCCACTTTTCAAAACGCTTATAAATCACACAGAATGGAGTGTATTGAAAATCTGAAATAGCACAAAGTTTCCTGTAAGGGGTAGGTTTAGGTGTAGGGTTGGTGTAGGGCAATAGCACATACAGTTTGTACAGTATAAAAACCATTACGCCTATGGGATGTCCCCACTTTTCACAAAAACAAACACTGTCAATCAACGCCACTGTCAATCAACAATCGTGGGAGGGCCTGTGCAGAACTATGTCATTCTGCCAAGAATCTGAGAACGGCTTGATATGAGAAAGGGGTTTGGATTTATCTGGATTTTTAAAAAAAACACTAGGTGGATTTTTATCATTATAGGGTGGTTGTGTACACACACTGCCAAGACACATTTTAGTTCAAACAACAAGTAAAAGTGAATTTTGCATCCTATGACCCCTTTAAGTTTACCATTGTACTCTTGCCTCACAGACCTCTACTGTCAACCATCAGCACTAAATTATTTTATGTGGTATCTCACAGCATGACACTGATACTGTCAATAGAGCTTAACTTGCATTTAACACAAAATAATTCCTAAAGTGTTTAATACCTCAGAACATAATATTTTCCTTGACGTTTAAATAAAGTCATCAGATCAACAAATTAATACCTGCAGGGAAAGTCTACGTGAAACATTCAGCAAGCTACTGTTCTCTGCTTCTTAGAATGTTTTCTTTATTTGATTTAAAAAATGACACTCAGTGTCTTCATGGTTGCTTAGGTTAATTAAATATCTTAACCTAACTAAAAATAATTAAAAGAACTCAATTATTTTTCCTTATTAATAAACACATTACTGCAATTAATTTAAGCACAATTAGAGCACTTTTACTTTTCTGATTTGCAAGTTTGTTTAATCTTTATCAGTACCAACATTTGATTGATGAGTTCTGTCATCTCACTAAACATCAATTTCTGGAGGACTAGAGAGGTTGTTTCATATTCAGAGATGGCAAAAGTACACACATCCTTTACTCAAGTAGAAGTATAGATACTCGTGTTTAAAAATACTCTAGTAAAAGTAGAAGTACTGACTACACTTCTTTACTCAAGTTAAAGTAAAGAAGTATGGTCTCTGACATGTACTTAAGTAAAAAGTACCCATTACTACTAACCTGTTTTAGTGTCATGCTGGTAACTGGACCTCACGTCATATTGACACACTAATACAAAATACAAAATAACTTACATTTAATATTTAGTATTACATTTAATATTGTTAGCTAATGAATGTATCATGACTGAACAACCACCATGTAGAACAGGGCAGGACTGGGACAAAATTTCAGGCAAGGAAATCTCACACTCATCCAGGCCATCCCATACACCCATGACAAATTCTGAAACCTCGGATAACCCTATTTTTTTATTTTATTTTTTATTTTTTTGTATGGCCATCACATAAATAAAAAAAAAAAGGTTTAAAACCTTAGGCTGGGGCCATGCAAAATAATTAAAGTTGCTCCATTGAACTGCACCTTCACTTCCATTTTCCTTTTCAGTCTCTTCATTTTCCATTATATCTCTCTACATCTCACTTTGTGTGTGTTTACTTTTTTCACAAATTTTCTTGTACCTGTCACTTTTCCCACCAGCCATCTACTGTTATGAACAGAACTGTCTCCACCTTGATGCAAATCAACCACCTCATTGTATTCTGTTTGCAATAACATAACTTTATTTTAGTTCAATTTAAAGTATCACATTATGGCCATGTGTTGTTGTTCTGTCTTATGACTTAAATAGACTACTATAGATTTAACAGAACTATACTTTCTAAATTGCCTAAATGTCAAAATTAGTACAATAATAATTACATCATGACAATATCTTTAAAGAAAAATCCTAATACTGTACATGTTATTGCCTTATCATGAGTCATATTTTTCTCTTACCAAAATTAACCATGGTTTATTACAGTAAAAGTTTTTTTTTTTTGTCAGATTGATTACAATCAGTTTTAATTTACAACCACAGTTTTACTACAAATTTCATGGTTAGAATATGGTTAGTGTAGCAAAACCATGGTTAATTTGTTGTTACCATGGTTCAACTAGTAACCATGGTTTTTTGGTTTGAATTTTTGTAAGGGGTGTGTTGTTATCTGCCCGAGCTCCCTCTAAATGTATTATAAAACGATGTTTTATAATATTTGTTTGCTAAATTTCTACTGTGTCCTTTATCATACAGTATTTTGAGTAATGATAGTAATTTAGTTTAGTTTAGTTTACAGTAGGCTATTATTAATCATCTGGCTGCTACTGCTAAGAGTTGCTAGCAGTTTAATTCTTAACTAAGTAAACAAACACAAAACTACAGCCTATTTACAGATGAAACTGACCTGCACTTGAAGTCATGAACAGGTTAGTAGTTTTGATTCTCTGATCCACTCCATTCTCGAGTCTCTTGCATTGATTAAACTGATAGAAATCTTTTGGCAGAGACACGGAGCATGCGCAAGCCGAATCGCGTTGCCAGTCAAGACTAACCGATTCATGATTTATTATAGATTTGTTATCGAATGGTGGATCCACCAAAACTAAAGTAACGAGCCTGGTTTGAAAATGTAAGAAGTAGAAAGTACAGATATTTGTGTAAAAATGTAAGGAGTAAAAGTAAAAAGTAGTCAGAAAAATAAATAGTGAAGTAAGGTACAGATACCAGAAAAATCTACTTAAGTACAGTAACGAAGTATTTGTCCTTCGTTACTTCCCATCTCTGTTCATATTCTACAAGAAAATTCCTTCAAACTTGTGAACACATATGCACAGTATGTATGCTGACCTTCTCCCTTGTACAGAAACATCTGTAGCATTTGGACCAGTCAGACACACAATTTTTCATTAGATTTAACAAATCAATTAGTTATTAGATTAACAAATAATCACAGACCCCTCACCCAATACACATACTGGGTGTCAGTATGTCTGTGAATGACTCCAGGCCCCCGGTTACCATGACAACCAGGACACTTCAGCCAGACCAGATAAACTTTATGACCTAATGGCATGTTGAGAGTTCTCCCTCTCAGCATCTTTGAACCTTAGGAAAGACATTATGCCATAAAAAATGGACTCTTCTTTAATTTATTCATAGAAAAACCTTTCTTTGAATGAACACACATATCCTTCAGGTCATTGTGTATATTATTACTGTTCGTGTATATGTTCTTGTGTATTGTATACTGTTTTATGCATGCTTATGATAGATCACTAGTTAATATCACCTCACTTATACCATGTTTGGTCTTTAACAATTCGTCTTCGGATGATCTAATTGAGAGTGTATATTATATGCTGATACCTATGCAACATATTAGTGTAGAATCATTACTAGTTTGTATATCAACTTCTGATCCAGTTACATATGCAAATTGCCATGCTTGGAGACAAAGAGTCGTAAACTTTCCCTCCAAAAGTTCAAAACACCATTGGCTCTTTGACACCCGAAAGGAGTGACCTCTATAGTAAATAAAGCTCTCACATCAGTGACCCGCCTCGCAGTCTGCGGTTCTTTTAGATCCTAAGAGGATGAGGAGGATGTGAGCTCCTCAGCAATCATTAAGTTTTTGCGCCAGGCCTTGCGGCCTTCACTTTCCACTCAACCAAAGATCCTCGATCTCAGCAGATCTCTTTCTTAGCTCTTTTTTTTTCACTTTCTACCTGGGAAGAAACTCCCAATCACCATCGAGTCAGAACATCTTTGGAATTCATCACTCTTCAACCCGGAAGAATGTGATCGCAAGTCTAAAACTTTGAAACCATCAAGACTTTCATCCGAGACTGCATCCAGACACTCGTCAATGACAAAGGCAATGCAAGTATCGTACATTTAATTAAACGAAACAGACGTTTAGTATAAGCTATAGACCCCATTATAAATGGCACTGATGGTTTTACTCAGGTGGTTAACTGACTCTTTCCATAACTGCATTCTCTGGTTTCTCTATTGGCTTCATTCATCCACTTTAGCTCCCCTTTTGTATGTACGCATGAGTGTATGTATGTTTGTTTGTTTGTTAGACTAGTTGGTGTTAGTGTTTAGTTAATAAAACTCTTGTGCACAAATTACATGAGTTTCTGATTCTGCTTGTAGATAATGTCCCTTTACGATTTTGATCCTTACTACATCCTCTAATGCATTCATACTTAGGAAAGTATTTTCTGTGGCCACGAAAATATCTTTTCTTAGAGTTGATATGAACTTACACTGAATGTTCGCTGGACGAACAGATTAGTTGATGGCAATTTAATTCAGCTGCAGTTATTACTGGCAGCTGATGTAAATAATTGTAATTAATCATAATTAATTGTAATTATTCATATACATTTCCCTTTTGAGCTGGTTTGCTACACATCCACTCTCTCATCCATCCAAACATGCTTACAGAGGACAGACACAGTCAATTAGATCAAGTCTGGCTGATCAGGGCCTGAAAGTATCTCTTCACATTTAAGGAGGTCAGTCATTTGAGCAGGGAATGAACAGTTGGACATTAGCCCTTCTTCCTCATCTGCGGATTATCTTAAAAGGCTGAAGGATTGGGCTACGAGGTCACTAAAAAAGGAAATATCTACTAAAAGACGTTTGAAATGATCTCATTAAAACCTCCTTGTCACTCTTTGATCTGATGTTGGATTAGTAGAAACCACAGGATTAGCCTTCAGGATTAACTCTCGGTTTTTAGGGTGGTTAATTGTACATGATAGTATCAAGTACACTCTGACAACGCGTACTACTACTGTGCAATATTTCTAGATTGATAATCATATGTGTTGTTTTATTAAAGTTCATGATTATTTGGAATTGTGCCTTGAAAATAGAGAAGCATACATTAAGTAACTCAGTTGTAGATGAGCCTCCCTTGACATATAAACACATGTGTTTGTAATTACGACAACCATACCTGCCTGTTGTTTGGACCCATCTAAAAGTTAACATTAACATGTAACTGGACTAGGTCACTATTTCTTAACTGGAAAAGGCTAATGTTTACAATAGTATTTATAAATTCTTCCTTGTCAATTTTTGAAGTCACACACACACACACACACACATAATATCTTCTGTTATTCTAGACTGATCTCATTAGTATTCATAGGATTCATGCATAACGTACACATGACGCAATGTTACACTGAAATGTACAACATGGATATCTAAAATGTAAAAGTATTTACTGCATGCATAACTTTAGAAATGCAAGTTTTTATAAATCATTTATATTATAAACCTTTTAGTGTAATAAAAGGCCCCAAATTTTAAGGTCCCAGCTGTCCCATGCCATAACTAAATAAATAAATACATTTCAATAGAAAAATTTAAATTCAATAATAATTAAATGTCAAATTGCCACTGAACATTTTAATTAGCTAATCTTTATCAAATACTATAAAAATTAAATTAACCTATCAATATTCTATGAACACAATAGTCTAATTGTTTTAGATTTTATTTTTATTTTTTTCAAGATAAGAAATTTGATAATATACATAAACACTGATTGTAGTGCACATACATTTTTGTATGTTTGGAAAAACCTACAATATCAGTATGGATTCACCAACCTAAAACACAAACCTTTTCACATATGAACAACTTTAGAGACATACAACACAGGATAGGTAACCTTTTCACCTTTTTCAACTATGTAAAATACATATGTCTATGTGTCTGCAGATCACCATGGGAAGTAGGTGCTAAAGACAATAAACAGGTGGATCAACTTTCTATCCTAGATCAGCCCTGATTACATCCCAAAGCCTTGTTGTTTGACCCTGACCTAAGCCGGACCACCCTGGTGCTCAGTGGGGTTAAGTTGCTCCACTTTGCTGATAGGCTTAAAACGATTAAGGTTTGAACGTAGAAGAAGGAGGCTGGTCCTGGATCAGAGTGAAAGCTGTTTACAACTCTTGATACTGCTGAATGCCGAACAGGTAAGCTGAGAAGGCTAAAATGAATTCTGCTTCATTGGTTTAAGGATGACCTAAAGCTAATCTCGAATAAAGAGGTGCACATAGATTGACTAATCCATTGGTTAGACAGAGAAACCAAAGTATCCCCTATTAGGTTGAGGTATTAGCCAATAATAGAATAGTAAAATGTAGACAGCAGACTTTGTTTTACTGAAGAGGACTGTTGGGTCCATAGAACTTTTTTCTGAAAAACTGGCTTTGAAATAGGGAGGAAAAAGGAAGAGAGGGATGGGGAGAAATTAAGTGGAGTAGGCCTGGATAGTACAATATGCTGAAATGTGCAAGAACAAAGTTATGTTTACCAGCAGAGATATTGCTATATTGTTTATACCACAACATATATAATTAATTTTTCCAAAGGTCAGATGTAAAACTAAAAAAGAAAACCTTAGACTATGAGGCATTAGAGTATTTTTATATATATAATATATATATATATATATATATATATATATATATATAAAATTCAGTGCTGCTTCATATAATATACTTTAAAATATAATTTATTTCTGTGACGCAGCACTGAATTTTCATCAGCCATTACTCCAGTCTTCAGTGTCACATGATCCTTCAGAAATCATTCTAATATGCTGATTTATTATCAGTGTTTGAACCATTGTGCTGCTTAATATTTTTTTTTAAACCTGTGATACTTTTTTCTTTGATTCTCTGATGAATAAAAAGTTAAAAAGAACAGCATTTACTCAAAACAGAAAACTTCTCTAACAATATAAGTCTTTACTATCACTTTTTATCCATTTAACACATCCTTTGCTGAATAAAAGTATTAAAAAAAAAAGAAAAAAAATTACTGACCCAAACGTGTAATTTTGTAACACAAAATTTCTATTTTGAATAAACACTGTTCTTTTTCATTTTTATTTATCAAAGAATCCTGAAAAAAAGTATCACAGGTCCCAAAAAATATGAAGCAGCACAACTGTTTCCAACACTGATTATAAATCAGCATATTAGAATGATTTCTGAAGGATCATGTGACACTTAAGTATGGAGTAATGAAGCTGACAATTCAGCTTTGCTTCACACAAATAAATTCTATTTTAAAGTACATTAAAATAGAAAACTTATTTAAATTGCAATAATATTTCACAAAATTACAGTTTTTTTTCTGTATTTTTGATCCAAAAAATGCAGCCTTGATGAGCATAATAAATTTCTTGAAAAAAGACATTAAAAATCTTACTGATCCCAAATATATATGTATTCGTTTTGTACCTGTTTTCATCTAGTTCCAAACAAAATAGAAATTTATACTGGTCCTTCAAATTATTCTATCTAATCCTCTCTAAGTCAAAGATACACCATCAGTTACAAGTTGACAAGGGAGTGTTTGACTGAAAAAAAAAATGACTCTCATTAAAACCAACACAATATTGTGGGTGAGATAATATTTTCTGATAAATTTAAAGTGAACAATGTTAATCCAACTAGGACTTCCATCAGTTTCCATCTGTAGTTTCATTTTTATGTGTGTACAGTTGTGAGGCATTCTAGTTAATTATGAAGACATGAAAATGACATCTTTCTCTTAAATTACATATGGACATTATTTGTTTAGCTTACATCTGAGATGTTCCAACAGACACTTTTTGTTCTGCAACATTATAATCAAAATCTACTTAATATTCTAAGGTGGCATGTGCCAGTCAGTTTGAATAGACATGACGCTTAAGAAATAATTGGATTTAGAAATAAGGACACCATGAACAGGCATCCACATGATCTCTAAACTACACTGACCTATTTGGCCCATGTCTGGTCTACCAGATAAAGTACCTTTCCTCACCCAAAACATATTTGCTGTGCCTGAGAAAGACTGGAAGAATTGACAAATGCCCTTTTTTCATTTTACTTTGAGGGATAATGGTGTAGTTGTTATGATTCATAGTACACAATGTGCTGGCTAGCTGAGCTTTTGTAAGATATGATCATCATGACACCACAGTAAGGTTGGGGATTTCTTTCATTTTCAACACAAAGGACTTGTAGAAAACCTGGCAAAAGGGGACAAAAAGAGGAAATGGCAAAATGACACAGGTTGAATTGGCCAATCAAATGATGCCATTGGTCCTGGCGTGAAGCTATATATCACTAAATGAGACCAATTTAAATTCTCAGAAAAATTCCACAGATGGCTATGAGGTCGTCTGCAAAGCAATATCATGGATATGCAGAGAAATTGAGGGCAAAAGAGACAGCTGATGAAATGATGTTGAATTAAATCAATTCGTTTTGAATAAGTGGAGACATATTGAAATGTTGATGGACACTAGCATGACTGGCACACATTTATTCAAAATAAAGAACTGTCACACACCCATTTTGAGATAAAAAAAAAGGCACTGACCCAATTATACATTTTTTATACACTCAAAAAGGGACACATACACACAAAAAAATGGTATAAAATGGGATATATATATATATATATATATATATATATATATATATATACACACACTCACTGGCCACTTTATTAGGTACACCTGTTCAATTGCTTGGTAACACAAATTGCTAATCAGCCAATCGCATGGCAGCAACTCAATGCATTTAGGCATCTAGATGTGGTGAAGACGACTTGCTGAAGTTCAAACCGAGCATCAGAATGGGGAAGAAAGGGGATTTAAGTGACTTTGAACGTAGAATGGTTGTTGGTGCCAGACGGGCTGGTCTGAGTATTTCAAAAACTGCTGATCTACTGGGATTTTCATGCACAACCATCTCTAGGGTTTACAGAGAATGGTCCGAAAAAGAGAAAATATCCAGTGAGCAGCAGTTGTGTGGATGAAAATGCCTTGTTGATGTCAGAGGTCAAGAGGAGAATGGGCAGACTGGTTAGAGATGATAGAAAGGCAACAGTAACTCAAACAACCACTCGTTACAACCAAGGTATGCAGAATACCATCTCTGAACGCACAACACGTCGAACCCTGAAGCAGATGGGCTACAGCAGCAGAAGACCACACAGGATGCCGCTCCTGTCAGCTAACAACAGGAAACGGAGGTTGCAATTCGCACAGGCTCACCAAAATTGGACAATAGAAGATTGGAAAAACGTTGCCTGGTCTGATGAGTGTTGATTTGTGCTGCGACATTCAGATGGTAGGGTCAGAATTTGGCATAAAGAACATGAAAGCATGGATTCATCCTGCCTTGTCTCAATGGTTCAGGCTGGTGGTGTAATGGTGTGGGGGATATTTTCTTGGCACGCTTTGGGCCCGTTAGTACCAACTGAGCATAGTTTAAACATCACAGCCTACCTGAGTATTGTTGCTGACCATGTCCATCCCTTTATGACTACAGTGTACCCATCTTCTGATGGCTTCTTCCAGCAGGATAATGCACAATGTCACAAAGCTCAAATCATCTCAGACTGGTTTCTTGAACATGACAATGAGTTCACTTTACTCAAATGGCCTCCACAGTCACCAGATCTCAATCCAATAGAGCAATTTTGAGATGTGGCGGAACGGGAGATTCACATCATGGATGTGCAGCCAACAAATCTGCAGCAACTGCGTGATGCTATCATATCAATATGGACCAAAATCTCTGAGGAATGTTTCCAACACCTTGTTGAATCTATGCCACGAAGAATTAAGGCAGTTCTGAAGGCAAAAGGGTTTCCAGCACTGTACTAGCAAGGTGTACCTAATAAAGTGGCCAGTGTGTGTGTGTGTGTGTGTGTATGTATGTGTATATGTATGTATATATATGTGTGTGTGTATATATATATATGTATATATATATGTGTATATATTAGTAAACGTACCAATTAAGCTCACCAAAATCTACATTGAGACATTTTTAGTGCACACAATATCGGTTTCAGCACAAGAAGTTATGTTAAAATAAAATATTAATCTCTCACACTAAAATATTTAATTTTATTTTGAATGACAAAAGCATTTAAATTAAGATATAAATCATTAAATGCAAAAAGTCTGGCTGTGCTTAATGGGTACATGTTTGTAACCTATAAGCTCACATCATGTTTTATTAAAAAGTCTTGTTTATTTTAAACAACCTTTTTAAAGAATAATTGAAAAATGTTTTATTTTAAGGTATAAAGTCAATCACAAAAAAAAAAAAACAGAACACTAAAATCAAGCAATAAGGCGTTCAATTTGATCAGTTATATATTCATAGTGAAGTGTCATTTAAGCACATTGCAACATCTAGACTAGTCCACGTTCAGCTAAATAACACGTATTCAAAAATCAATTAAAACAAACCAATAAAACATTTCATTCATGGGGATGAACACAGAAACTAGCCTCATTATGAAGCTTCTTATTTAATGGATGTCAACTTATCTATAGTCTCTTAAGTCTGGAATACACTACACGATTTTGATGGTCACAGACAGATTTTTTTTTAGCTTCAGACTTTGATTCCATCCAGTCGTCGGAGATCAAACATGTTTGATATTTTCAGCCTATTTTATAACACACATTGTTTTCATTTGTCACACGTCTCCAAGCAACAATGCACACATTTCTGTGTGAATTTGTTGTGATCGGAAGGAATTTAAAGTCTGCTAGTGTGATCTTCAGTCGTTTAGTGTATGATGGCCAGTTTTCCTTTGTAACTATTTACAAAGTCAGTAAGTGTATGATGCCTGGTGTTTTAAAAATCTGTTCAGATTTTAAAAGTCGTGTAGTGTAATTCCAGCCTTCAGTTGTTTTTTTTCCTGGACAGATGCGACAGGTTTCTAATGGCTCCTTCTTTGAATGGACGACATGCCTCTTTCATCTTTGGGCATAAACTATAGTTACGCCTAGATTTTGTCATCTTTAAGCTGTTGAAATAAGTTATTAATTATTTTATAAAGATTAACTTAAAGTGACAACCATCAGTTAATATTTAAAGTCTGTTTATGAAGTATTTACATAGACGTTCAATGTGGAAGAGCTTAAAGAGAGCACACTAAGCTTAATGGGAGCAGCGACAGTTTTTAATAAATTTCATGTAATATTTATTAAAATGACAAGATTTTGCAAAATAAATGATCTAGGTCAATGGTTCCCAACCACGTTCCTGGAGGCCCCCCAACACTGCACATTTTGCATCTCTCCTTTGTCTGACACACCCATTTCAGGTCTTGGAGTCTCTACTAATGAGCTGATGATCTGAATCAGGTGTGTTTGATTAGGGAGACATGCAGTGTTGGGGGGCCTCCAGGAACGTGGTTGGGAACCACTGATCTAGGTCAGGTATTAAGTTCATACATATTTTAATATGAACAACTATGTAATTTTACTTTTTACTTATTGATGTCACACTGAAGCTGTGTGATTTTCATAGTAGACCCTTTAAACTCACCTTACAATAATATGAAATCTTTAAAAAATTACAGCAGTGTAAAACCACAGACCAGCAATAAACTGTCAATTTATAATATTATGGACTTAAAAGTACAAGCCAGTAATGCCTGTGAAGTAATATATTAGCGTAGCACACAATTTTATACAGCTAGTCAGCTAACTGTGTTCTGTAGCATCTGCGCTATGTTGCTAAAACTCTCTTTTGGATCTAACTGTAATTATTTCCCACATCCAAGTTCCAGGTTATAATATGCAAAAGTCTGAACATTAATCTCTTAATTTTACAGTAAGTAGGGAAACTTACCCAAAATAAAGGCTTAAACATCTAAAAAAAAAGGTCTTTAAGGTGTGTTTAAAGTTTTCAGACAGCTTTCAAAATGGCCGCCAGACAGTGTGAACACATGGCGATCCATATCTCAGTGTGCAATGATCTGATTGACTTGAAATTACAGGAGGTATGTAGTAGCAAACACATCAATTGGTTCAGACATCAAGTAGAATAATACATTATTTTTTCTTTTTATAATCTGAGCTCCAAAATGGAAGTGTGCTTAATGGGTACGTGAGTTTAATAGGTACGTTTACCCTATATATAAATCAATTAATTACTTTCAAATCTTAAAATATTACTTATTTTTATAATTATGCTAATTTCATGTCATTATGGCACAAAATAATGCTTAAAATATAAATACAAATATATAGTAAAAATATAAAGTTTGAATTATTGGTACAAGTTTGTACCTTTTCATTGAAAGTTCCATGTAATATTCTAAAATCTGACCTGCATGTGTTAAATGAACTGTTTGATGATGCATGAAGCTGCTGGTAAGGCCTGCCACATATTTCCATGACAATCTGTCAGTGGCAGGTTGATTTTTTTTTTTCCACAGTGCAGATTCACTCATACCATATTGTTACTCTCCACATGGCAGATGCAACGCGGGTTTGTATTCTGTGATTAATGACAGCAATAGGAGTTGATTTCTGGTTGGACATGTTAAATTAGAGCTCCATTAGCTCATAAACAGAATTGATGGACTAGGGGTCTTATGTCTTTAGTGGAAACTAAGTGACAGGTGGGATTTACATGTTTGGAAGACTAGTTTTACACCGTGTCCACCAGACGCAACGCGACAACATCAAAGTAACGCGACAACGTCAGAGCAATTCTTCTGAATCTGTCCACACTGAACGCAACAACCACAGTCAATCTGAAAAGAGCGTGGACGAGTCCACATGCTCTGTTTGCGTGCTTTCTCACAAAGTAATAATATTAAGAACACATATCTTGTATTATCTTTACTTCAATGAAGCTTCCAGTGTTGCCAGATAGGATGGACGATTTACAGCACAAAAGCTCACAAAAACCCGCCCACTCCAACAAAAAATGCCCAAAACTTTAAATGTCAAAATAATGTGATAGAATGTGTCAATCAAGGTTAAGAGCCATTTTTAACTCCTTAAAACAAAACTAATGATGACAAAATAATATAACCTTAGATAAATTTCCCATGGATCAAATTGGGGCAAATACTTAGAATAGAATTAGAATTACCAAATATAATTAAAATATGCAAGCAGACGCTGTCAAAACGGCAATCAAGGAATTAACCGATACCCTAGAAAAAAAACACTTGCATTTGCAATGTCAACAGTCAGAATTTAAATGCAAAAAAGTACCCAATATAAGTGATCGGAAAAAGCAACGTAATTAGGTATTTCACACTCGTTTATGTCAAAACTGTGTCATTCATTGATGCATAGGCTACTGTATGATAATCCGACAATAATAATAATAATAATAATAATAATAATAATAATAAATGAACAACAGCAACAATAATGCGCTTACCTTCGTCGCTCTATAATTTCACACAAAACTAGAGGAAGTCTTTCGTGAAGATAGAACATACAGAACTTTGCACAGTCAAAACTAACAAGTCCAGCAGCTTTCAAAGATATACCAATCTGGACCGTTTAAAAGTTTAAAGACAGGATCGTATAGATATAAATAGATTTTGATTAAATAATTTAACTGTGCTCTGATTTCGGAGTTGCAGTGATATTAGAGCCCTCGTGTCATCTCCCTCAACATGTGTAGCCTAAATTCACATTTTGAAAGTTAAAACACTCTCCCACTCTTTACCATGTAACTTATATTTAGGCATTATGATCACTTATACAGTTATACATTCAAAATCAGATCCGTTATCGCGCTAAAACCCCGTCACTCAAGAATCATCAGGTCTGCTGATCCTTAGAGATTCGCTAAAAGTGCGGCTGTCGACGTGACCCAGCAGGCACCAGACGTCTATGTAACGTCAGGTTGACGTTGGACATGACGTCGGACAGACGTTGCATTTTGGTTGAAAATGAAAATCGGGTTGACGTCAATATTTGAGATCAATTTGACGTTGACTTAACGTAGGATTTTGGTTGCACAACCTAAAAACAACAAAATTTCAACGTCAGCTGACGTCGGTATTGGACATCAATTTAACATTGACATTAGACGTTGAATTTACGTTGAATTTTGGTCACCCGATGTCGCAACTGAAATTTAACCAAATATCAACGTCTTATGACGTTGTGTGCCTGTTTTGTGCCTGCTGGGTAACATCAGCACCAGCGCCTCTGCAGTGTGCGTGTGTGTTCAGTAACGTCGTGATGATTGATTGGAAGTAGTATATGCACACTTGGGGCTTGTTTATTAACCAATTAACCTATACAACTTATTTGTTTGAAAACCGCCAAACTGACCCCAAACCAGCCCAAATTTTGTCCACTCGCACAATCAAATTCTAAACCGACCAATTAACCGCCCAATCTGGCAACACTGAAGCTTCCAAACTTCCCGCTTGGTATAGTTTTCTTTCTGAAACTTTTTCATCTATATCCGATGGTTTCCAAGTTCTCCAAGTATCTTTTCGTCAATAATTGTTGTTTAATATTGACGAGGATTTTGTCCAGTGAAATTTGAAGGTGGGTGGGGCTATATGGTGCAACGCATGGACAAATCACAGCGTCGCTTGTAAGTCCAGGGGCGTAAATTTCATCAAACAGTTGGGGGGACAATAAACATAAAATTTCTGAAGAGCAATTTTTGAAGGGGACACAAATAATACAGCCAAAATTGTACTTGTAAGGATGTGTAGTGTACACAGCATGTGTAAACAGCATGGAGACCGTGTTTAAATATGAGTTCAGTTCATAGGTTCACCACGGTCATAGTATAATTATTATTTTGTGTCCTCCATAGTATTTTAGGTTTCGTCTAGAACTGAGGACTTCTCTTTAGATATTCACCTGCAGCAAGCCCACTGATCTGCCACTTAACATCATATTGAGCAAAACCCAACACATCGGTAGGTCTACAATATTTGCCTAATATCAGTTCACACACAGGTTTATCGCCGTGTTAGTTATAGTGGGTGACAAGATACGGTATTAAGCTTGGTAACCTTATAATCACTCACAGAAAAATACATTGGATATCATCTTTTTTTTTTTTTTTTGTCCTGTCTAATTTATTAATGATCCAGCATTATCTGTATTAAATAGAAAGAATCATTTCACATGATACTTAAAGAGAAAAAAATAGCCTTGACAGCCTAAGTTACTTACACATAACTACTGAAGAACTTCGCTCTCTCCCACCGGGCTTGTGTGTGTATCAGTAGGGGAAAAGAGGCAGTGGACCAAACTACTGTGAGGCAAGGGAGGGGAGACTCAAAAAATGTAAAACGCTTTTTTGCGTTTATTTTGTTTTACTACTTACACAATTATTTTAAGTATATGTCCATTATATTATTTACACAGAGTCTTGTAATGATATTTTTAGGGGGGACAACCCACAGGTATATATATATAATACCATTTTCATTTATCACAGATGTTTTTATACAGATGTGTTTGGTTGTTTGCACATGACGTCATTGCTGTGGTACGAAATGCAGCTTCCTGGAGGGCAGGAAGTGATTTTTCGACATAGGAATCGCTAGCAGAAACTCAAAATGCCTATGTTTTGCATTGTTTATGGATGCTCAAATTGGTCAAACTGATAAACCACAATGAGCTTTTATCATGTATGAAAATTTGTTGTTCATAAGGGTGGAAAAGGTAAGAAATTGACAGAAAAATGCAGGAAAATGTGGCTTGTAAACCTGCATCTGCTGTCAGGAGGAGCCGAGTCGGATAATGCTCAAGTATTTCAATTTAGTTGAAAAATTGCTCCTCTTAATAACATAAGGATCACATCCAAAATATGTTGTGATTTTCTATTTATACCTTTCTGTTGTAATAGTGTCTAAACCAGTACAGTACGGACTTTTCTCCATCTCATCCATTCTGCTTTTCACTTCCTGCCCTCCATCTGAATTTCGTGCATCATCAGAATCAGACGATTGCAAACAAGCTATTGAGTGACTATTTTGGACAAAGTGCATTAGGGGCACATATAGTAAATTGTAGCCGTGCAACTTTCATTTTGACAATCCCTGATCAGGAAAGGCCAGCCTGCTAGAAAACAAGTCCTTGCTTAATTAGAGCGGGACAAAGTTAATGAGTGAGTGTGTGTGTGTGTGAGAGAGAGAGAGAAATAGAGAGAGAGAGAGAGAGAGAGAGAGAGAGGGAGCCCGTCTATGTGCTGCTCAGTTCTTGCTGTAAATAGAGGTCACCTAGGGAGCAGTGAACTGTGAATACATGCTTCTAAATGCACAGTCCATTAAAGCCATGTGTTTTATGGGTATCTCTTCTAGTGATAGACATATTTTATGTACAACATCTTTAAGCATTATATATGATATGATTAAATATGGTTCTTTAAATAGTTGCAAAATATATGACAAGAATGTAATTTACTTTAATGCAGTGATATTTATAGTATAATACAGGAATATGCACCTTTGTTTAAAGTTAAAAAAAAAAAAATTATTTCTGACATCAGACACATTTTTGACTCCTTTGTAAATAGATTGATAGGTATGTTGATTCAAACTCCTGTTCGTCGCAAATATTCACTCTTGATATCTAAAATCTTTTCATAAACCATGATGTCGTGCAGAAGTTAGAAATATGCAAAAACCATTGTTATAGAAAATACAAGATTGCAGAAATGCCATTCAAATGCATGGCTTGCCCACCATCTTCCCAGACTTACGTTTCTTGTCATTATGCAAAGATAAATTAATAAATTCCTGATTAAAACAGTTGAAGTTGTCTATCTTCTCTTTCATTATGAATTCATGAATATGTTACTGGAGTGATTTGAAATGAGAATGAGGCAAGAGAAAAGTGTGTGTCATTAGGCTTAAAAGATAAGATAGCATGCTGACAGGGATTCACGTTTCCCAATCAGAATGCTGCTTGTGTCGGAGGAGAGTAAATCCCCTCATTTGCCATTATAATAGGTATATTTTTGAAAATGGAGATTGGAAAGCAAAACCCACACAGGCTGTTATCAGGCAGGCAGGTGTAGAATTCATAAGCAGAGGCTGTCATTACCATCTGAAATGCACATTGAAGGCGATCAAAACAACTTTCTAACTAACACAGGAAAACAACAGTATCCCTCATTTCAAACTGATGTGTCCAGCGGACATGATGAGGATTGCATTTATTTGAAAGAGGCATGTTTTTAATGCAGGGAGAGAGCTTTTGTACTCTGGAAGACATCTGTTTTGATGCTTGGAGAAAAGATCTATCTCTTTCTCTGTCCACTTCATTTTGTCCCCAGACTCTTGAAAACACAACACACAAATGAATTTGACTAAACTGACTGAGGTATATACATGAGTTTGATATT
The DNA here is from genome assembly GCA_039654775.1 of Spinibarbus caldwelli. NCBI lineage: Eukaryota > Metazoa > Chordata > Actinopteri > Cypriniformes > Cyprinidae > Spinibarbus > Spinibarbus caldwelli. Next base: position 12,731,106 of record CM077225.1, read on the forward strand.
AGCACTCTAGATTTAATTGGTTTCAGATTCCAACTACTACAAAAAAAGGGCTCGCTCAAGTTCTTAGAAATGTTTTTAGAAATTGCTTCAGATGGTTTAAAAGACTTACCATTTCCAAGAAAATTAAATCTAATAACTCTAAAAATATCATGTGGTGTAAAAAAAGTAAAAACAAATATCCCGACATGAAAAGTGTAGTCTGACTGCCCCTTTAGTCATAAATTCAAGACTTTTTAAAAGGATTTTGTATAAGTATCATGAATTATTAGTTAATAAATATCAATACATTTTCACAGAATCATACCGTGTGATATTTCACAACCTGAACTCTCCTTGCCTTGATATAAAAATTTCATTATCTCATATTTTGACCTTGACACACAGTCATGAATGTCTGCTGGGGTCTTTCGAGGGTTTTTATTTGGAGAAAAAGAGTGAACATAAGTTTTTTTTTGTTTGTTTTTTTTTTTCAAATACTAACAAGCAGTGAAGCAGTTTTGTTAATTTTTCTGAGAAACAATAATAAATAATTGTCAAACCACTTAAGGTTTTGTTTATACAAAGTATTGTTTTAATGATTTTTTTCTTCATTGTAATATAAGGACAGTTGTATAATTCTGACATTTTTACTTTATGACCCCAAAAATACCAAATTAGCCATTAACAATTAGCCATACTGTATACGGATACATATTATGGCAATATCATAGCTAGAATAACTTCCCTGTATTGTACTTGTTTAACTAACACAAATATTGACAAAGTTGTCAGTTAAAACAACTGTACAATTCAAGACTAAACATACTCACACCTATACACTCATGCCAGCCATACTACATACATAAATGTACACACACACACACACACACACACACACACACACTCACACACATTTACACTTTTACACCCAGACTAGTAATAACCGTCCCACTGAGCTGAAGTCTATGCAACAATCTGGCCCATCTGGAGAAAGACAGAAAAGAATGAAGTAAGAAAAGCAGAAGGAATGGCAAACAGAACAGCTGAAAAGAAGCTGACAGAAGCACAGCAAAGCACATTTGTGTGGAAGAACACAACCTGGTTTCACCATCACACTGAGAAGGGAATGGAGAATAGAACAGAATAGTAGACATTTGGACAGTGAGAATAAGAGGAGAGGAGAGCGAGACGGTGAGATGGATAAGCAGACAGACTCCCAAAGCTTTAAGACAGCAAAGATAAGACTGCTATAATCAGTCAAACGGAAAGAAGCCAGGACTGAGAGCAGGAGAGACCGAGAACTACCTCAAGTTTTCTCTCAAAACAGCATTACAGTCTCTTGCATGAAAGAATGTACTATTCAGGCCTTTACAAAAAAAGTTGGTACAGTTAAGTTATCAGATGGAAATAGCATGGTACTGAATGATTACTATACATTACCATAACTCAGTAGTTGTCTCTTGTAGCTCTCTTCTTTCTTCTCACATAATCAAATAATTTCAACTCATAGCAATATTTCATGTCCATTTATTTAAGTTTTTGTGTACTAAGCAGGATAATGCACAGTCAGCCAGTCATTAGCTTATTGGAAAAAGTCCAGTAACTACATCTTTAGCATACTGTATACAGTAGAAGGACAGAAATTTGGTCTCTTACACCATGATATGTTCTATGACAGATGGGTTTGGCTCAACTATGCTCAGATTCTAAGAATATGTTTAAAAATCAATCTGATCAAAATGTTGAAGCTATTTTTCTCAGTTATCAGTTAAGGTGTTTTGACTTTTTAAGGCACAATAGTTCAGAGATAAATTTGCCCCTCAGAAACTAGCTAAACTGACCCCATTTGGGTATGTCCTCAGTTAGAAAACTGATTCATAAATTAAACATATATTCTAAAACCGCAAAAAAAAAAAAAAAAAAAAAAAAAAAAAGTCAATAGTGGTAGTCTAGTATAACTTTATATTACCATTCAATTAGATTTTTTTTATTTTATTAATCAGAAGGATGCAACTGAGCAAAATTGACAATGTAATGTAAGTATTTACAAATGTAAAGACATTTATAATAACAGTAAAGACATTTATTAAAAAAAAAAACATTTAAATATATAAAAATAGAAAAACATTTTAAATTGTATTAATATTTCACTTTTTTACTGTAATTTTGATTTTAAAAAATGCTTTGAAAAGCATTAGAAAAAACCACCAAGTTTTGAATGGTTGTGTGTGTGTGTGTATACAGTGATTCCTCTTTACAAAATAAGCAACTGTGTACAAGACCAAGGATAGTACGTTCACCCTATGCTATAAAGTGACATGCTGACATGTTCTTGTCTCATTCTAGGATATTTTCACAAAACCTGTTTTATGGCTAAGCCCAAACAGTGTAGAGTAAACAAGATTAAAAGGCACATCCAAAAAATTTCCCTTCTAGCATTTCATGGGAAATTCTGACTAGTCTAAATGACATTTCAGATGTTTACGGTGTGTATTTTGTTAAAGAGAGTAAACTGTAAAATGGTTCCTCCAGAATCCATCAACTTTCTTTTCAAGTGAAAGTCAATGGTTAGATTTTCAAGTCCCACACATACTCAAGTACACTTCCTCTATTGGTACACACTCTTCTCACACTTATTGCATACATGCGACATATTTGTTATCTTTGTGCTAATATTGATTAATATGGATCATTCTGAATAAAGCATGAAGTTCCTGATGTTTGCATGGCTGAAATGAAATACATTTTATTTAGAACATATTGCAGATCAAACATATATATTTTAAAAATTAACTGACTTTCAAGTGATTCCACAAAGTAAAAAAAAAAAAAAAATACGTTTTTTTTTTTTTTTTAAAGAAATGCATTTGATTCATTCAAAAATCTTTTTTTTTTTTGTATCACTCTTTCCATTTTTCAAATGTCGTCAGGTGTGATTTTCATGTGCATATGCTTTGAGTTCAAAATTTTTAATCTAAATTTTGGGAATTTTGATCAATTATAATTTCTGCATGAAAATGTTTACAGTTTGTTCATCACTTGTTTCCGACTGTGAACGCTAAGCAAACCAGTAGCAGTCTCTCCACTTTTACAATTTCAATCCTTCTTCCTCCTTTAATCCTTTAAAATGACTGTAGGTTATGATCGCCGTGTGTGTTTGTGTCTGATTTAGCCCCCAGTCCCTATGAGAGAGTCTTGCTGTGTTCTGAACTCTGAGTTATACCCCATTGTGTCAGTGTGTCACATTTAGCAAGATGGACGACCACAACACCGTATTCATTCCCCCTCTATACATCCATCATCCCTTCTTTCTCCCGAGACCGACAGAAAGAAAAAGATATCCTTCTCTGCACTGTTTTTTTGCTCTTTCCTTCAGGAAATAAAAAAGAAAGACCTTTCTCTGATTTTGCAACCTCAAGCAAGAGCTCCTCGACTAACTGAACAAGCCAAGACGCGACTCAGCTGGAATCCTTTGAAAATAAGACTCAGAACTCAGAAATAAGGAACTCACATGAACAATAGGGTGCAAATTCCGTGATACTGACATTTTTGAATATCTGAGTGTATCGCTACAGTGCAGATTCCAGCTGAGCTGGGTCATATCTGTTTATCTTTTGAGCTTTCGGAAGTAGGTATACCAGAATTTCAGAAATACTGTATGCTTGTCAACTATTGTCCTGTTAATCATTATATAGATAGATAGATAGATAGATAGATAGATAGATAGATAGATAGATAGATAGATAGATAGATAGAGACAATTTGAGACCCATTATGCTGCAGATGGAATTTCAAATATCACCCGTTAACTATCACATTTGCAGGTGTGACTGAAACATATGTCAGAAGGTGTCCTTCAGTCTGCTCTGAAGTGAACAGCAGCTATGTGATTTTTATTGCTTAAGACGTTCTTTCCTTGTCTCTTTCATCTTATTCCTCTGCCTCTCTGTCACTCTCTCTGAATAAATTCTTTCTTGCTAATGTATCTTGTGCATAATATGATGTCCTCAAGTTCAGTTTCTCTTTACTAAGAGTGATAATGGTAATTTCTTTTTTTATTTTATTTTTTTTGGGGCAAGTATATTTATTAAACAACTACAGTATGAGTGACAGAAAAAAAAATTGGGGAAAAGTTAACTCTCTAAAGTAAAAAGAGAGTTCTTTTTGATGAATGTCACATTAAAGCAGAAAATGCTAGTTATAAAATCTTTGATAAAACAGATAAGTTGGACATCTTATTGCAAAAATGTCTAAAATGTCAAACACAGCACATTATTTGACAAATTGTGGTTAGTAAAATGACAGGATTCTACTGTGATGCATTCATATCCACTGTCAGACTTTTTGTTAATAGACAAAGTAATCAACTAGTGAGAATCTGAAGGTTTTTATTATTATTTCTTCAAGACATTTTCATTTTCTGAAATTACTCTGTCATTAATTGTTCTTTCTCCTCCAGCAATTTAGCATTACGCTTCACTTGCAAGTCTTGCAAGTTGCTTTTGTTGTTTTTTCCACATATTTTCAATTGTATTTTTTTTTTTTTTATTATTATTCAATTAAAGGAATAGTTAAATATGTCTGTTGATTTTGAGGACAACAGAGGATTGACTTTTTCACTGGAGGATTATGAAGCGATATTTTGGCCAGAAGTGATGGTTTGAAGTTAAAATGCATTAATGATTCACTTCAGACATTAATTGTTGGAGTGAAGTTGTGTGTATTGCCTGTGAATTATTGTTATGTTTAATCAGCAGTTTGGACTCTCATTCTGACGGCACCCATTCACTTAAGACAGTCCATTTGTGAGAATTTGTGATCCATTTTCTCCAAATCTGTTCTGATGAAACAAACTCATCTACATCTTGAATGGTCTGGTGAGCCAGGTGAGTTCATTTTCAGCAAATTTTCATTTTTGGCTGATCATTTTTGGTTGAAAAGTGACATACTTGAAAAAGTACATTTTTGAATTATAAATTTCAAAAGTAACATGTTAATTTAGAAAAAGCTATCCAGTTTCATCTAACTGATCAGAATGCTTCACCAATGTATTCAGAACACATGCAATAAAACCGTTTTAATAAAGTTTAACTTCAGTATCACTGGAATTAAAGAATTAATTAATATGACTGAGTGCACACTAATCTTTCATTCTTCTGTTTTCTTGTGTTTTTTTCTCTCTCTCTTTCGAGAAAAAACGTCAGCTTGTTTTCGCTACACTGAATATATTTGATCAGCAGAAGCTACTTGTGCACTAACGCTAACATAAACATCAGCACTCAACACACAAACACACTCTCACAAGGTAATTTGTTCCTCAGCTGTCGGTGTGGCAGCGGTGAACAGGTTTAAGATGTGAGTGGGAGTGTGTTTGTGTGTTTTCCCTCACCTAGCTGCCTGTTAATCTCTGATGCAGGATTTTAATGCAGTGAAGTTAACTTTGTGTATATGTGTAAGAGAGAAAGAAAATGAGAGAGTGGGTGACAGATAAACACATTCAAACTTTCCAGAAACTGTATATTGGTGAGAAGTATTTCATTAAAACTTTCTAGAAGAGATATTAAGCCTTTCTCGCTACTCACCTTCGTCAAACTGTCAGCAAGCAGTCTGTCCTGAAAGAAGGGTTAGAGACGCTCAGAGAGGAACGTGGAAAACTGCACACTGTCTGAAGGATTAAACAGCTTGAGCCCGAAAACGACAACTTTCTGTCAGAAAGCTGTGAAATATAGAATACAGAAACTGATTAATGTTTAAATGTCACCAAGTTATTTGCTTACCAAGGTAATTTATTTGATCTAAAATACAGTAAAAAGCAGTAATATATATATATATATATATATATATATATATAAAGAAAAATGTACACACTCAAAAGTTTTCACCCCCTGGAACTCTCACTGATGCTCATGGAGATGTGTGCATTTTTGTTATTTTGCCTAAATATCTTCTTTTTTTTTTTCATTTAGTACTGCCCTTCAGAGGCTACAGAAGATAGTTACATGTTTCCCAGAAGACAAAATAAGTTCAATTAACCCTGATCTTCAAATTCAAAAAGTTTTCACCCCCCGGCTCTTAATGCATGGTTTTTCCTTCTGGAGCATCAGTGAGCGTTTGAACCTTCTGTAATAGTTGCATATGAGTCCCTCAGTTGTCCTCAGTGTGAAAAGATGGATCTCAAAATCATACAGTCATTGTTGGAAAGGGTTCAAAACCACAGAATTTATGAGACCTGACGGATTTTTCTGAAGAACAGCAGGCAGTTTAACTGTTCAGGACAAACAAGGGACTCATGAACAACTATCACTAAACAAAAAACACAGCTGTGGATCATTCAGGTAACAACACAGTATTAAGAATCAAGGGGATTGACAAGGGTAAACTTTTGAACGGGGTAATTTTTATAAATTCAGCTATTATTTTCTCTTGTGGACTATATGTAAACATCTTTTATGAGAAATATCTTATTCAAGTCAGTACTGAATAAACAACAACATGCGTTTTGTTTGATCCCTCTTATTTTGGTAAAATAATTCACATTTTGCAGATTCTGAAAGGGGGATGTAGACTTTTGACTTTTTATATATATATATATATAAGATCTATACTTATTAATAAAAGTTTAAGTGATACTTATTAAATCAGGACTACTCGCTGAGCCATGACTCAGATGACAAAACTAAATCTGACCATATCAGGACACTCATGACTTATGGATCTGAGATAAGGTTATGTCTACTGTAGATCTAAGCTATAAGTATGTCCTAGCTGGACTATGATTAAAACATGTAGAGCAAGAGACTAAAAGAGACTTCACTTCTGATGCAGCGAGTACCCAGGGAACATCAACAGGGAAATCTAATCAGTGTTCTGTCACTGAGCTTCGTTCTTTAGCGAAAAGACCAATAAAAATGCAAGGAGCGGTGGCAATCTGTGTGAAACGGCAGAAAAACTTTCCTAATCTGCTCTCTTGCACTCATATAGACCTACCACTGGAAAGTGTGATTCATTCTACTGAATTGGTGCATTCAGATATTTCATGAAATTGTAAATGAAAAAACTCCCACAAGTCCCTGCAAAGCATTCTAGGTCTTCTTCAGCTCTGTCTTTTTGTTTGACAAGCCCATGTGACATCTTTGGAATCACGTGTGTCCTATTTGCTTTAAAATTCCCTTAAAATGTCTGGATTTGCTCTGTTGCACTGGGATATGCCTTTGCATTCTCAATGCACTTTTGACTTCACAAAAGGGTTTTCTCCGAGCATTAGGAATGTTAGGCATTTGAATCTAATTTAAAGTTAGCTAACTGATCAGGGGCTTGGAAAATTAATGTGACAGGTACTTGGCAAAAGTCTTCCAAGGCCCTGTACCTAGTCTCAGGAGTTGTCAGAATATGATTTTTTAGACAGTAATTGCCAACTCATCCACATTTGTTCCAAAAATGAAAAGTGAGTGTGAGTTATAACCCCTGTTAAAAATTCAGAAGATCTGCTCATCCACAGTGCCTGACTGCTCAAATGATAAAACACACATTTAAAAAGTGTTTGGATTATGATTAGAATGCTTATGAACATTTCATGCTGAATTTAACGTGAAGAATTTGGACAGTTTTGGACACTTAAAAATATCGGAATTTCAGTGCATTAGATACAAAATACTTAATCTATTATAATTGTTTAACCTTAAATGTTTAACCTAATGTAGTAAAATGGATTAATATATGAAAAGATTATTATTAAGAAAACGTAGGTTCTTAAAAATATCTGAATATCATTGCATTAGATACAAAATATAAAAGCTATTATTATTATTATTAGTATTATATTATATATATATATATATATTACAATAATAATCAGGCTGAAACATGGCTTGACGTTTTGTTATAATACAAATGACATTCACATTGAAAAAATTCATAACAAAGGTGCTCCAAATGCAATCTGGGATGGTAATTCTCTTCATCATGCTGTTCTGGGTGAGGTCTGCTCACATTTTTCCTTCTTTATCTCTGAGGTTAAAATGAGGGCAAAAACAGATTAAAACATGTAAGGAATGTACGTATTTGCTGTGCTCACAAGTTCAAAACCTATTTAAAGAATATGGAAATAAACAACAGTACATATTTAGCACTGCGATTATAGATTACATAAACATACTCTTCCAAAATTTACATTTAGAAGCTCATTTATACATTATGTGAAGCAGATCTCTCAGCCTTCCTCTAAGATGCTCAAAACCCTGCCGGATTAATGTCTTTTTCAAGCTGCAGCTGACTCATACACTTTAAATTATGAGCGCTACAGAAAGATCTACATACCGAGAGCCGCTTGCAAATCACACAGCTGAGGAGCAACTGACAAACATAAGCTCCCAGCTTTCCACTTGGAGGGTTTAGCTTTTACTTTTGATAAGTTGGAGTGCGTTTGTCCTGAAGAGATCTCTTCACATTCACATTCCACTCTGGGGGATCAGCAGCTCTGGCACATCTGATGAAAGCAGCATCAATTCAAAATAGCATTATTTCTTCAAATTAAGTTCTGCAGCATAAAAATGGAATGAATTAAATCAATATAAGTTTATTTCCTTCTGACCTGAAACCTGCTGCTATAGTATAAAAGGATTTTAAATTATGTTAAACGGTGGTTTTGAGAAGCAAGCTAAAATGTTCTGTAAAAGCTCTTTGATTCAGTTACGCCACATTCGCTTTTGTGTGAAGTGGAGCGCTTCGTAAGATCATGCCGCGCCGCATTTTGTCTCCGCACCAAAAACAAAAAACGGGGAATGAAATCGGAGCTCATCACATTTGCAGTGGCCTTGATATCTTCGCTCGTCCTGTTCCATCTCTCTCTCTCTCTCTCTCTCTCTCTCTCGGCCCAACATATTGTCTCCTTTCTGACCTCAGCAGGAGATGAAAAAGATGATGATGATCATAATGGCATCATTAACGCCTTATGCTCCCTTCAACGACCAATGATCTGCCCCAAAATCTTTTAAAAATTCACCCCACTGAGTGTCAAACACCTTTTGTATGGGTTCTTTCACAACGGAAGAGGATTACAAAACCATAACCTTTAAGAGCCCAACAGAGCCTATTTAGATGATAGATCAGAGTTATTATTATAGTCTGGAGACGATGATAACCTGGAAACTAATCCCTGGAGGAGCAATAAACAAACCATGTTGATAGTCATGTCTGATATCTGCTGTTCTGAACCCAGTTTTGTGGCTTCTTGTGAAATGACAGATGTTATGTCAGGATGGAAGATGCTGGTCCAAGGTCAGGTAAAATGAGAGGGTGTTACAGGTATAGACAACTTATCTGAACTCATCTTGCCCAGTTAAATCTATTTTTTATTTGCAATGTAGAGAAGACATAAGAAAAATCATAATTGTAGCCTCAGGCATTCAGAACGTGATTTCTGTGTACACTTCATTAATGCACACTGGGTCTTAAAGCTGTTTTTAGACCTTGCAGAGAGCAGTGAACGTCTGAAATAATCAAAACACAGCACACATGAAGAAAAACACATCGGCCATCATATTGTAAATTATTAACAGTTTGAATGTAACAAAAAGCAAAATTAAAGATGCACTCAGTCATTTTTTTCCTCACTAAAAAGGAGCAAAAATAGTACTTTTTACATTTAAAATGAGATAAAACACCAGTAAGTGGAGTTGGAGTGGGTTGCCCCTGATGTGCACCACCATTTTCATGTCCTTTAATTTGACCAAGGAACTATAACTACTACAACTATGAAAAGTAAAAATAATATGCTTTTCCAGTTATGTTTCAAAATCTAAACAAAACAAACAAAAAAAAAGTCATGGTGTGAAAAACAACAAATTAAGTAAAAGCCTAGTGAACACAGCAATATAGCAAACATATAGCAACTAAAACAGTATACAAAAAGGTTTTGTAAAAACTACACATCATTCTTAAACAGGCAAATTAGTGGAAAACTAATAAATGCAAATACACATTAGCACATTAACTTTGGCAGTTCTAACATAACACAAAACTGAAATAAACATAACTAAACGAAAACTAAATTGAATTGAAAATAAAAGTTTTATAATAAATCATGTAGCCATCTAAGACTAAATATAATTTGTGACCTATTAAATTTTTTTGAGTCATCAAAATGTATTTTAGTAAAGTTGTACACTCTAAAAAAAAAATGCTGGGTTAAATACAACCCAGCGCTGGTTAAAATATGGACAAACCCAGCGATTGGGTTATTTTGACCCAGCGGTTGGGTTACTATCCAGAAGGCTGGGTTAAACATTTAACCCTAAAAATGCTGGGTTAAATACAACCCAGCGCTGGTTAAAATATGGACAAACCCAGCGATTGGGTTGTTTTGACCCAGCGGTTGGGTTACTATCCAGAAGGCTGGGTTAAACATTTAACCCTAAAAATGCTGGGTTAAATACAACCCAGCGCTGGTTAAAATATGGACAAACCCAGCAATTGGGTTGTTTTGACCCAGCGGTTGGGTTACTATCCAGAAGGCTGGGTTAAACATTTAACCCTAAAAATGCTGGGTTAAATACAACCCAGCGCTGGTTAAAATATGGACAAACCCAGCGATTGGGTTGTTTTGACCCAGCGGTTGGGTTACTATCCAGAAGGCTGGGTTAAACATTTAACCCTAAAAATGCTGGGTTAAATACAACCCAGCGCTGGTTAAAATATGGACAAAGTGTAGTTTCAGTTTGTTCAAACAACTCTCCCTTTTGCCGAACCAGAAGAAGATATGTTGGAATATTCAAACAAACAATGTTTTAAATAATGCCTTTCAATTCAGCCTGTTCCTCACACAAAACGACTTCAGAAGACTTGAAATATAATTCAGCTTTGTTTGGACCACTTTAATTGCACTTCCACTGTGCCTTTGTGTCCTTTTTGAAGTTTAAAAGCTCTGGTCCTCATTCACTTTAATTGCATGGAAAAGTTTGTACCGGACATTATTCAAAATAAAAAGGAAACCAAAGTTATACAAGTTGAGTAAATGATGACATAATTTTCATATTTGTGTTAACTGTTCCTTTAACACACACACACACACGCTTGACTAAATGTCTACAGTTCTTGACGAAACGATGATTAAAGAATCCTTCAGGAAGCATGTCTCAAGACGTCTAAACAGTCCAGAGCTAATAGCACGCTGTCTTATCAGCTGTGAAGATTCCCTGTAACTCTGATAATCTATCAAGCTAGCAAGTTTTAAAGACTTCTTCACATCTTCAAGTGAGTGGTTGTCTTTTACAAAGCCACCTGCAGTAAGAAGTTCTTTCATACAGGTAATTAACTCTCTGAGGGGGAAAAGGTGAAGGGACTACTGGATAGGATTCCCTCCAGCTCCGCTCATGTCCTGGAGTATAACAATAGCTCAAAGTGAGCACGATGGCTATGGTCTCTTATCTCCACAGGTATGTTCTTCAAAACAGCACACAGACCATTATTATTAGCTAAGGGGCTGTCTTCATCTGTGATGAGTTTCAGTGAGAGACGACACTGCTGGAAATTTATAGTACAGGCCAATGTTGAAAGGTAATGCAAAAGGACAGATAAAATGAGCGAGAGAGGGGGATGGAGCGATGGATGATGGGCTAGCTAGGACAAAAGAGACAAATGGGAATCTGTGAGGCTGGCAATAAATCAACATGCAGCTAAATCACAAATAAATCAGAAAAGTAAAGGCAACACGGCCCAATGGTTTTGTTCCTATAGCTGGAGTTTGGTCGAATGCGCAGCAGGGGAAAGATCCGAGAAGATCTTCCTGTTTCAGACACTCCCAGGAATCTCATGAATAAACGGCTGGCTATTAAACCATTTAAATATGCTGCTTTGCATGCATACATTCTAATCATTACTATGCAAATGAGGCAGATGAGTGCGAACGACAAATAACATGAATGGCGAAAAGAATGAGGCTAGGAAGAGAAAACAAAACACAGGAGAAGGGAAACTATTTTGTCCGCTCTGTATGGAACTAACATTCCCTATCCGTTCCCAGTTATCTGATCTCCTTATATGCTCAGTCAGGCCTCAAGGAAACAGTGTCATTGTATCAGGAAACTGAATTTAATTTAAACTCCGTGGAGGGGGCTGATAAGAACGTGATGTGTCACCGTGATTACACTTCCCCTTATCTATATTTGCCAACAGACTTATTTAGAGTCGGGAATAAGCGGCACCTCATAGACACCTAATGTCCCGAAGTAGACACAGACACAACTGTATTTCCCTCCGTTTATGGCGGCGGGTGCGGGTGCGGGAGCTGAATTTTAAATGCCGTAAGATGGATGTCCTGTTATAGCAGGATTAGACTGCACACTCCTTGTTTTATTGCAGCCTCTTCTTTTTGTAATATCCGTGTAATGGCTTTTTCAAACTGCAGAGCCCCGATTTCAGCCATCGCTATTTTCTCATCTCGATTTGGTTCGGCTCCTGCAGCACAGCTCCTTCTTTCCATTCAATTCCATCCAATCTCAGCGTAATAAAATTCCTGCGTGATGCCGGTGAGACTTTAGGCACAGACGACATTGTTTATTGTCTGTGTTCACTTAAGATGTAAAACATACGCATAGCCTTCTTACAGGATATTAAAATTTAATGCAGTTGTATTTTAATGCATGATTTCAGAGCATTATGGGGTCTGTTTTCACAATGCATATGAAGCAAAATGGAGAATGACACAATGACATCTACTACATATTAGGGGTGTAACGGTACACAGACATAACGGTTCGGTACGTACCTCGGTTTTGACGTCACGGTTCGGTATGGTTTCGGTACAGCAGGTGGGAAAACTAAACATAAATTGTTTTTTTTTATTATTATTATTGTTAAACAGTGATTTACTGAACAAATTGCCATTTCTTTAAATAAAGTCAATTATAATTAAAATTTTCTTATAAAAATCTACCTCAGCTTATGCTCTAAAATATAAGGAGCCCTTTTACATTACTGTAAGGTTATAATTAACAACATAGCCCAAACTTAATTCAATTTCTATTTATTTTTTAATATAATAATCAACACTTATCTTATATTAAACATATATTAAAGTGTCATGAAACCCTAAATCACATTTTTTGAGATGTTAACATAGGCTATATGAACAGATAGCACATCAGTGAAAACAATATTAGCACTCACTGTGTCTATTATTAAGGGAAAAGTGGTTATTTATTTATTTATTTATTTTCATTTTTGGAGCAATTTCGTTCTTCCGGTTTAAAAGCAAAGTTGATCTATCTATCCTTTCAAATTTCAAGATTTTACAACTACTTCAAACTTTCAGGCTAATGTTGCATCAGGCAAACATATGTTGTTGACATTAAAAGAACATTTGAGCCAGAATTTAAAATACTGTCATAATTTACTCACTCAAATCTCATTCCAAACCCATATTGCTGTTATTTTCTTAAGTGGAGTGGCAAAAAACGATTTTGTAGAATCTCCATGCTGCTTCTTTCCATAGAATGGCAGTCCTTAGTGAACATGTTTGTCAAGCTTCAAAAAAGCAGCATAAAAGTAGCCCTTATATTTTTTGCATTAAGTATTCTGAAGTCATATGACAGCTTTGTATGATGAATCTAAGTTGGATGTCAATCAAACCTGAAGCAATATGCCTAATGGCACCATATCTCATTTTTAGATTGTTTGATCCACAGAAAGCTATTGTATGACTTCAGAAGACACTGAAAATATAGAAACTCATTTATATGAACTATTTATTATAAATTATTCCTTTAGTGTAGATAGTATAGCCCATATAATTTGGTCTTGGAAAATTTGGGTGATAACAGTCTGAGCTAATAATAAAATAAATAAATAAAAAAACTGATTGCAGAATTTGGTATCTTGTCAAATTTTGAGCACAGTTTATGAAATAGTTGAGGTCACAGTGGATACTGTAAGATTACTGGGGGCCTTTTTCTCAGGAGAAAATCCGATAAGCAGGAGACCAAAGTAAAAAATCTCCAATGGACCTCCATTTAATCTCATTTCTGTCTTGGAGAAACAGTTGATCTTTTAAAGAGATATAACTTATTGTTCTCGAGAGAGAGTGAGTGTGTGTGTGTGTGTGTGTGTGTGTGTGTGTGTGTGTGTGTGTGTGTGTGTGTGTGTGTGTGTGAAGAAGAGTGAATGATGGAGGTGATATTGTATGTTCTGCCACTCTGTGTAAGGAGCTTAGAGCCTTTACCGGCTGAGATTTTTTTTCAATTTCGAGAGCTTACTGACCCAGTGAGGTCACAGCAATGACATGACTCGGGTTGTGCCACATCAAACGTTGTCTTTTTTACCCACTGACAATAGCTTCAACAAAATCCCTTCCATTTTATTGGCAATAACTCACAGTCCATTGTGTTTAAAGGGATAACTCACCTAAAAATTATACTACAAAAAGTTTTTGGACACTTTTAGACAAATAATATCTAAATTTCCATGCATGAATTACAAAATATCAACCCAAATTACATCTGCAAAAATATATGCTAGAATTTTTCTCAGAACTTAGACATACACAGTTGGAGCATACAAAAAAAAAGAAAAAATAAATACATATTTTGAGCATAAAAATGAGGGTAAGTAAATAATGACAGAATTTTCAAATGTCCCTTGTAGTATAGTGGAGTTAAACAAACTTCAGTGCTTATACAAGCATTCACCCATATTCCACAAACTGATCTCTGGTCTCAGATAAAATCTGTCCCACATCTTCAGTCACACAACATAGGCTTCAGATCTCAGAGGTGACAAAACGTGAATCACACAAACCCCATGTGTACACTGCTCTGTAGATTCACACAGCTCTTGTGTACATCAGCCGAGCTTTACCCACACACCTGCAAACGTCCCAGAGATGAAAGGAGGGAAGGAAGCGGCCTGACAAAAAATAGAAAGAGAAAGGATAAATGAAAGCTGCTATGCTTTCAGCCTGAGCAAAGCTACTAAAAATTATTTGGATGGTTAAAAACAAAAAAGCCTAATTGCCCATGTTAGATACATACAGCATGTTCCATGGGTGGCCTTCAGATAACTGGGACTCTTTCATGTGTGTTTACAGTAGATGCTACAAATTTAGCCCTGCCAAACAGACACTACAGCTTTATGAGAAGGGACTCAAAATGACTGCTGAGGTCACTCTGGACATGAAAGCTAAAAAAAAAAAAAAAAGTAAGTCATTTATTGAAGTCCCCTGTGGGTTAGAATAAAGAAAAGAGCATTGCGGCATTAAAGAGTAGCTAACTTTGGTGACACAATGCTGCATAGACTGTTGGGTAGTCAAACTTGCATCAGATGAGGGGCTTCACAAAATGGCCATAAAGGGGGCCCCTATCTGAAACCTAAAATGCTGCAGTGTGTGATTCATTAGAGTGAATCATTTGTCCCAAACAGTCCTTTCTCTTATATGTAGCATTAGAATGTCTGATTCATTTAGTGAATCGGTTTAAGTTAGGAAAATAAAAGTTGTGTAAAATTTATGAAATTTGGCACACAGATAAAGGACAGTCTCATCATTAACCACAGGTCAAATTTGCACTCATGTTTCTACTAATAACTTTTAAACCATAAAGTCTAAAAGCAAAAAAGTTTTCCTCTGATTCCTTGACTCATACCGAAGCCAAGCGCGTTAAAGAATTTGACAAAGTTTGTGCAAAAATAAACATGAGGCTATATCGCCGCAGTGCTTTAGCAGATTCTGACCAAACTTGGTATCTGATATAATAAGCATGACCTGAGGACACTTGAGTAGTTTCGCCACAACACCACCTACTGGTCAAAAGATAAAAAATTGACATTTCTGCTAATAATTTCTGACCAGTTTTGCCAAAAATCATAAGATTGGTCTCTTTAGATTTGGAACGGCACAACAAGAACAATACCTAATTTTCCTATGTTGGCCATTTTGAGTTTTATGGTAAAGTGCTGTATCAACAAATAAAGAGTTCAGATGCAAAAAGCCTCTAAGTACGTCTGTTTTTCTTTAAAATTAGCATTTCTTTCTGGCTACTATGTATAGGTTTCTATGCAAGTACTGGTAATTCTGAATGGGTTTGAGGCTGGGAATTAGCGCATTTGAAGTGAAAGTACTTGATGAGCATATACTATGTGTGGAGAGCATTCACTCCGTATCGTTATCTCATTTTTTACCAAGATGGCTTTAAGAGGCTTTCGCATTGGAACTCTTTAAATGTCTTTAACAGGGGTTTCCAACCCTACTGCAGAGCTCAGCTTAAACCCTAATCACATACACCTGAACCAGCTAATCAACGTATTCAGGGCTATTTAATTACTGCTCGCAGCTATATTTATCAGTTATCATTGATATCTATTTCTGAATGATATATATATTTCTGAATATGAACAGTCTAAACTGCTTTCAGGGCAAAAAAAAAAAAAAAACCTCTTTCTGACAATCTATTATGTTTCATACTATTGTTCATAAAGCCATATTCCATAAAGCAAACATACTCAAAAAGCTGCTACAGCACCTAAAAACTGAATACTGCCCTATATTCTGCCATATTACCAATATGAAAACAAAGAATATATTCTATTGTCTGGAGTACCGTTTGCAGTTTATAAAGCAAATAAAATGAATCAAAAAGCTAGTGGATTCATTAATCATTGCAAACTGTCCAACATTTACCGTAAAGTATCATTACTAGCACCTGAAACATCAAGGGAATTATACAGCAGAAGAAAGAAATGGCTGCACTGCATTTGACCAAGACATTTTAATAGGCATGTGGTCTAGTAAGTAAATTATACAAGTGGATTTTGCACATCATCAGTCTTGAACAAATCTCCAGAATTTAATTCAGTTCATATTCTCACTGAAGCATGTATTTATTTCATGCCTACTGGCTGTGTTATTTCCTGTATGTGATTTGTGTGACAGCTGAAATGTGATCAGAAGAGCTCTCGGGAAGCCCTTCATAATAAGAGGCGTCCCGGGCTGTTCCTTGCCACAGTGAAGGATCCTCTTCACACGCAGCGTCCCCGGAACAATCCACACTCTTGGGTATTAATCAGCTGCTCCTCTCCTAGCCGCAGTACAATCTCAAATACCTCTACCATCCACTCATCATAATGAAAAGAAGGAAAAAAAGAAGGAAAAGAGAGAAAGAGGACAGTCAATTCAAAACTCTGTGTGGGCTCTCACTTAAAATCTAATGTACTTTATCCTTACAGAGTTATACATGTATGAATAATATAACTGAATATAAATGTGCTATCATCTATCTATCTATCTATCTATATAGATAGATAGATAGATCATGACTGAATTTTATAGAATGTTGTCTATCTATAAATATATCTATGTGTCTTATTATGTAATTGGTCAAACATTTGATATAAGCAACAGTTTGATAACTGATCTCTGTATTAATTTCCCTATGTTTGAGTAATAGACCATATGACATTTTAATGTTTTAATGAAGTCTCGTACATGAATCACCACTATTACAGGCTGCCCTTCCTTGACTAATATAGGTCACTAATTAAATTTTATCCCTTTAGTTCAGAGCAAATGAAAATGCT
Organism: Spinibarbus caldwelli; assembly: GCA_039654775.1. Classification (NCBI taxonomy): domain Eukaryota; kingdom Metazoa; phylum Chordata; class Actinopteri; order Cypriniformes; family Cyprinidae; genus Spinibarbus; species Spinibarbus caldwelli. The sequence goes on from CM077225.1 coordinate 12,748,647, forward strand.
CTTTTAATGGAGCCCATTATTTTACTACAAGATATGCTGATATGCATGACCATATCACATTTTTTTCAACCTTTGTTTCATTTGAAAATGGATTCATATGATGATGGGTTTGATGACACGTTAAAGGGCAGCTCTTTAGTAAGAAGAGCCCAGAGACAATGAAGTGCATTTCATTGTCTTCCTCTCAAAAGTAATAATCTAGACATGATACGATTCACAAGGGATTTGACAGCTATTCGGAATGACATCATGCCATTATGTTACCCACAGTTCTTTATGTTTTGATGTTCAGAATATAATATAGAGCTATTAAAAATGATGTAGCAATGTGTCTGTCTGCATTTGAATTGTTGACTTCATCTTATGACATAGCCTTCTTTGCAAGAAAAAAAACAATGTCATTTAAAGACAATTTGCATTTATAACTTTAAATGAAGACAGGACAGCAAACAAACATAGTCATCTGAAAAAAAATAAAATAAACAAATCCATTTAGCTTGGTGAAATGGATGTGAACTTGTGCAAATACTTGCTTAGAGGCAATATACACACTAACTGCCAGATGTGAAGCATGTCTATTAGCTACCTCAAATAAAACATATACAATAATTCCCACAATCCCCCAGTTTTACTGCAGAATTTCCATGTTAATTAGAGAAATGTGAATCATCTTCTTTCCTCAACATGTTATTCTGAATCTCTCTCTCATTCTTCCCCTCCGGCCTTCAGCATAATGTGTTGGTGTTCCACACAAATGCGTTTGGCACACACTCATTTTCTGTCTGTATGTTATCTCTTAATTGCTTTTACTTTCTCACAGCGTGTGTGTGTGTGTGTTTCTACTCTTGGAAATATTTGCTTTCTTCATGTCAGGATGGCTGCTATTCACCCCATGTGTCTTCATCTACCACCCTTTTCTGTCTTCTAAACGTATCATCAACTTTAATTATTGCTCTTGATTTTTTTCTCCCTCAACTATAGCATATAATTGACTTATGAAATCCATTACAAGAAAGTACTATTGCTTTTTAACTAAGATGAATGAGCAGAAAATAGAACACATAGATGGTTTAATTAATTTAAGTAATTTAGTATTATCAGTTTTTTTTTATTATTATTTATTTAAAGTTAAATTTTTTCATATAAAGTTGATTGGAAGTTTTTACATTATGTGGAAGCTCAAAACTGTCAGGCTTTAAAACTGGATTAGCTATTGTTATAAAGAAACAATTTTTTGTTGAATGAATGAATGAATGAATGAATGAAGTACTTATATATTTATTAAAGTTGTTTGCCTTGAAACGCAACCCTGTACCAAGTGACTAAGGGCCACATCTGAAAGGAGCCCTCATCTCATTGTGCTTTGTGCACTTGCCCGCTTCAAGTGACAGAGGAATTTCTGCTGTATGGTTATGAATTTGCACATTTCACTAAGCGTTCTTGAGGTCATTCTGCTCCGTTTGATGTGGGTCAGGAACTGATGGAGTTCCTGCATGAGAATCTTTCTGATTATTGTGACACTGCCATTGAGATTTGCGGAGGTTCAAACATGTGCGTGAGAGTAGGAAGGAGGGCATGAGGAAGGGTAAAAAGAGAAGCCCCAAGCTTTTATCACACACCAGTCAAACTCATATCACCCTCGCCGCCTTTGATGTGTGTGTGTGTGTGTGGTGTGTGAAGGTCATCTTTGAAAGCTTGCCAGGTACTTCACAACAGTTTAACCCAAGGTTCACCAGCACACCAGCTTCCACCTACCTGAAGCAAAGGCCTAATAAAAAGCCCATCAGAGAGGAACAAAAATAGAAATAGAAAAGTTATTTTAAATTGTAATAATATTTCACAATATTACTGTTTTTTACTGTAAGTTAAATAATCTTACCAAGCCCTAATGTATATATTGAGTGAATTTTGCCCAGTCCTTCAAACTTCTGCTCTTTTTACTGCTTTTCACTGCTCTCTTTTGCTCTTTATACACACAAGATCAGAGAGTGTGTGTGTGTGTGTGTGTGTGTGTGTGCGCACTGGTCACTACGTTATGGGGACATATTTTGGTCCCCATGAGGAAGCAAGCTTATAAATCACACAGAATGAAGTGTTTTGAAAATCTGAAAATGCATAAGGTTTCCTGAGGGGTACGTTTAGGTGTAGGCAGTGTTCGAACTATACCGCGGACTCTGGGGGAGCCCACTTGTTTTTGTTGGGGGGGGGGGTGTTAATGCATAACAGCTAACAGAAAGATGCATAACAGATACAAGTGTATGCACTACTTGTTTGCACTATATAGGATAAATCACTATACAGGATTTACCCTATTATACTTTATCGACACGAATTGATAGGTGAAACAACAAACAGCCACCCACAAATAGTCTATAAACAAAGCATCAGGCTGTCTTTGAGTTCACACGAACAACGGTTAAAGTTACTCGTCAGGCTACAGAAGAATACCATAATTCCTCCATTCAGTTAGACCTAAGACATCGAGAGTCACGCAGACCTATAACAACCCAGCCACAACACATAATTGCGAATAACATGCCTTACCTTAACACAGAATCGACCACAGAGGCCTGAATGGATTTAAAGGACTCTGCGCGCAGATCAATGGCCTCCAACGTTTATACTTTTTCTACGAATCTTTTGAGTTAACGTACTAAAGATGAGTGGAATTTGCACCGCAGCGCCCCCACACCTTGATGCTCATGACAAGAATAGCATGTATAGTTATCTTTATTGAAGCGAATTAGGTTTAAATTGCCGTCATGCATGAATGAATATTTTTGCAATTTTACACATGATGATCACATTACACAAAACTGAAATTGCTCGTCAAAATAACACATTGTCAATATTTTTTGAGACCCCCCAAAATTTCACAAATCATGTTTTCAGGGGAGCCCATCTCTTATTAAGGGGAGCCGAGCTCCCCCTAGCTCCCCCGTAGTTCGCACCCTGGGTGTAGGGGTTAAAAAATACAGTTTGTACAGTAGAAAAAACATTACGATAATGGAATGTCCCCACAAAAAATGGAAACCAGTAAGTGTGTGTGTCTCTAACATTTTGATTAGGCAAAGACTTCTTGCAGTGACTTCTTCGTGCAGTGCAGTCTTCCCTACAGTGAGCACTATGGCTACTCCTATTGGCACCAGACTGTACCACAACTGGATAAATCTGTCTATTTATATGGCGCCACAACTCCTTATCCCAGCTTTTGGGGACCGCCCAAATACAATTAGGTTCTTTCCTATTTGGCAAAACTAAATTTTACATTCTGCTGTGCCAGATTCTGCACTAATTCTAATAAAAGCACTAGTGTGTTTAATGGACCACAGACTAAATTCAATCTGAGTGTATGTTGGCAGACTAGAATCCTACAGCTGGAGCTTTACTTCTGGTAATTTTTTTGTGCAGCTTATTTTAACTAAGAAACTGTGTGTTAAGCAAACAACTCCAGTTTGTTTGAAAATGAAGCTAATTTCTACCTAATGTTCTGCCAGGTTTTATAATATATTAAGGGTATACGGTATTACAGCATTCATATTTTATCTTATTGAAATCTAAATGCATTCAGTGTGCATTTACACTTATTCATCAACCATAAAAAAATAAAAAATAAAAAAAAGCAAGGTCACTCAGGGTAAATCACATACCTTTTTCAAAGGTGTCATAATTGAAGGAAGCAGTGCCAAAGAAAACTTGAAAAGGAAATCACGTCCCTTTTGTTCCTCCAGAACAAAACTTTCAAGACAAAAGCCATTTAGATGATGCATTACATCTCAACCAAGAGATGTAAAAAAGATATTATATCAAACAAATCAGACAGTAAATTGGCCCTTTTACAAAGAGCACATTGCTCATTAACTCTCTATAGCCCTTCATTTGAAACCTGATATAGCTCTTTCCATTTATTCACTCTTTATCTCATCTGTATCTCATCACTGCATACTCAAATGATGCAACTTAAATCTGCAATTCAATACTCTTTGTTAATGAAACAGCACTTAGACCAGAAGTTATATACAGCAGTATACTTTATACCAAAGCTCCTTCTAAAACATTTGGCTATGTAATCAATAGCTTAAAGACCTCACACTTTCAAAGCTAATAAATATGCATATTCTCATTGATAAGAGAACATTGTGCTGCATGATCTTTATCAGTTCTGCTCATGGACAACAAAAGCAGCAGTGTGTTTACCTGGTTTCCCAGGCTGCTGTAAATGTTGCATTGCTTCTTCTGTCATTTAAAAGGGCAGAACAAACCCAGTGGTGCCACTTAGGACCGGCCTGATCAAACGTACAGATTTACTCTAGAAGAGAGGAAATGAATGGTTATTGGTTTGTGATTAGATTAGCGCTGTTTATGAATGTAATAATTTCATATACTTTTATATGACGTCTTATCGCATAAACATTTGTAATGTGTCATTCTATCACATTAGAATGGCCAAATGTAGTATTTACAATTGGCTTGCTGACCTCTGGTCCTTTGTTAGTGATTCAAAATCAAGTGTACTCTTACAAAAAAATTATAATTTTGTATTTTGTTTATGGATAAAGATGTTGTTTACTTATCCTAGCTGAGATTCTGACCAATGGTATGGTGTAGGCCATTTGAAGTAAATAGAGTGAAGTAAAAATCAATTCTATTTTTACTTAGAAGTAAACATCAAATTCATCACAATTAATTTTTAGTCTTAACAATATGGATTTGTGTTTATTTGGGATTTCAAATTGTTCTGATGTAGAAAATACAACAACATTGAACTACCAGGCCCTGTGAAATTCAACTACTCAGTCTTTGGATAGATGGTCAGATTTACCAATCTTATTAATTGGTTGAATTAATATTTTAAAGATAAATATATTACCCAAATTACCTATTCCAAAATATCTCTCTGGGCCCCCTTATTTCATTCTTCACCAGCTTGTGGGGAATGTTTATATGGAATAATAAACACCCAAGAGTGTAGACATCTTTGCTATACTTACCATATGATGCTCAACTGTATCCAACAATAAATATGTCATAGATGTCATAATGTTCCATTCATTGTAGTAAAATTTTATTATTCCTAAAATTCTGACACACAATTAGCCATCAATTAGCCACATCAACCTTTTTTTTTTTTTTTTTTTTTTTTTTTTGTATAAAGATTATTAAAATTAGACATTTAACTAATGTTTCTTGCCAGAAAATTACAATTTTTGAAACAGTTTTAAATTTTGATAGGGTAGCAAACCTCAGATAAAATGAATAAAAAATAAAACAACTCATATAATATTTAGTCTGAATAATCAAACTAGCCTTCTGAAGCTGATGATCAGCATTTTCTGAAGGTAAAGCGCCTGTTAATGCATTTCTTCAAAAAGAGGCCCTATTTTGCTCATGGAAAGCATCAGTGTTCTGTGTGAGCAGGACACTAAATTCTGAGTATTTTATGTTCAAAGTTTGTAATTGTGTTACATATTTGTGATGAAAATACATTTTGTAGTAAAATCATAGTCAGCTGTTATTAATTGTAAACACTATTTTAATAAGATTTTTATGCATCCAGATGACCTCAAATATGTTACAATAACATCTTCCTCAAAACAGTACACTCATGAAAGTAGATAGAGCAGCCCTCTGTTCTGAAATGAATAATTATTGTGCATTACACTCTGAGAAAAATCAACTGATTAAAAATAAATAGGGGTTTCGGGAATTTCATCTCCAGAGCTCTCTATGCAAGTGCTTCCCACCTCCTCATTTGACTTTACAATGGTGCTCTCTCCTAGGCCAATAAAATAACATGAATATCTCTTCTTTCACCTCATCTCTTTCTTTCTCTTTCATGAGACCTGACTGAGAATGCCGTTTTTAAGCCGTATGTTGAATAAGAATTGATTAATTATTATTAATTAATATTATTATTATTATTATTATTATTATTATTATTATTATTATTATTATTATTATTATTAATAATAATAATAATAATAATAATGGTCATATTTTATGTTATGTGGCCTTAACTTACTATGTACTATTTGTTACAATGCACTTGTGTACGTTTTTATATTGTACTTATATTTTGAAAAATACCTAAATGTAATTACATCTGTAATTAATTTCTGTAATTACATTTATAATTACACTGTTGATCCATCCTTAACACCTTAAACCACCCTTAAACCTACCCATACCACCAAACTTGTCTCTAACCTTACCCGTATCCCACCTCAATAGCAGCAAGTGTTGTACAATACAATATGAACACAATAAGTGTGTTGTACTTAGATTTTGATGTAAGTACATGGTAGTTAAAGTCCCCCTGTGGTGAAAATCAACTTTTTTATGTTGTTTATTTGTCTGTGTGGTGTTTTTAATATGATTTTAAACAAACCATGTGCCAAGCCATTTATCAACACCCTTGCTGAGTATTTTCTTTTTAAAACTGTAGTCTCCCAGTGGCAGTCAAAGAAATGTGGTTTGAAATAGCCCTGTTTGCTACGTCACAAAATTCAACAACCAATCGCGTCAAGGGATCCTATCCTCAGCATATCATTAACTGTGCTGCAAAGCAGAGGGTCTAGTGAGAAGGCAGCGAGGTTAATCCAGTAACAGTTATATTTTTTCTGTAGATATTTCGCTAACTGTTAATATTTCCCCCTATTTTCACAATGTAGTGCTTATTTATTTGTATTTAGAACCGCTAACTTGAATAATACCCCACGGCAACAGTTTAAAAGTATCCCGGAGTCAGGCGCACCTCTCCCGCATTAACATCCGCTCTTCACATGCGTATGATCGCGGCCGCGAACTGGAATCACAAACTTGGCTGCATTTGAGGCTTTAAGGCATTTTGAAGACACAGCATCGTCAAGTAGGTAAATTTAACGAATGTTACAGTATCCACTGTAGCTGTCCGCTAGTAAAAACATAACTTTATCAGTCATTATCCGTGTACGAACCAGCGCAAACAGAAAATGTTACCTCACGAAGTTAATCATCAGTCTCCTTTCTTATGTTGAGCATACCAGCTTATTTCTGGTTCAAACATATATGGCTTAAAGAAATATTTCCACTTGCCATTGCCATTGTATCGCGTTTACTACAGTTCAGTTAGTGGATCAGCAGGCCCTGGCTGGTGTGTGACTGAGTGAAGGCGGGGCTAATTTGCATATTCATAGATCCGCGTATAGTAAATGAGGCGAGGGTGCAGAGTTACATTCAAACTATTTTAAGGCATGAGAAAATTATTTTCACAAGAAAAAACATTTAAATGTGTCGTTTTGATGATCAAAGATGAGTTTTAAAGGATACAATTTTTGACTACAGGGGGACTTTAAGGCCAATTAATATAAAGTGGGACCATAACAATAATAATCATCATTATGGTAACCATATGACTTATGTTCCTTCAATTGTTACAAAATCAGGACAGACAGGAAACGTGAGAACAGTCTCAATATCTGTATCTGGGTAAACAGAAAACTCGGGAATGACTTCTAAGGTCGTATCTGGGCAAACAGACAGTTCATGGATGAACCCCTCCACTTCTATATGAGCGGGAGAGCAGTTTGTGGCCCAAATACACATTATGGCCACTGCCGTAACAGGGAAAGCAATCAGTGGTAATCTCTGAATTCACCAGGCATAGAGCTAACCAGCTGGGTTCTGGCATGAAGGTCATGACATCAGGAGACTCAGGTATTGCCTTCATGATAGTAGGAGAATCTGAATTGGTGGCCCTGTTGGCTAAGGATTCTGGCAGTGGAACAGATACTGTGCTGAGCTCTGGGACGATAGCAGGCACTGGGCTGAGCTCTGGGATCTGAGCAGGCTCCTGACTGACTGAGATCAGGGAAATGAGCAAACTCTGGGTTGAATACTGGAGTGGACTCTTGGCTGAAGGGAAACCGGAGTAGGCTCATTACTGAACTCAGGGGCTGGAGCCATCACTGGGCTGGGCTCAGGGGCTAGAGCCGACAATGGGCTGTGGTCAGGGGACAGAGCTGTAGAGAACCCTCTCTTCTTCCTCACCCTCCTCTTTTAGGCTGCGGTTAGATAGAGCGTGAGGTTTTAGCGAACCTTGGACTGGGCTGACATTCTGGAGCAGACTTTGGAGCGGGTTCTAGACATGAGGATGACCTGACGCTGACCTGACGGATATACTAGGTGGATCCACTGCTTTTGACATTCGCCTAGCACTTTTGGATACTGTACATCCTTCCATGCTCTGGGAAAGGCTGGGGATGTTGTGTTCCTAAACTGGGGGATGTTAGGATACTCAGGAGTGACTGCCATGACAGCTGGGGGCTCTGGGAGGGCAGCAATGTTGGCTGGAGAAATTAGCGGTTCTTTGACTAGAACGGACTTGATGGTGGAATCAGGACAGGTAGAGACAAGGGAACTTGTGATGGCTTCTCTGTAGTCTTGAGATGATGAAACCAATGGTCTAACAGTATATCTGGAATCACACTGCCACAGAATGAGGTCCAAAAATTGCAAGTGGTATTCACTGAGTACCAAATGACCTCCAGCTCCTCCTCTCTGGACATCTAATGGGGTGGAGGGATTCCAGCTCTTGGCAACGGATAAGGATATGATCATCCCACATCGTAAGATGACAGTACTCCAGGAATTCCTGTACGTATTCCTCTACCTTCCTTCCATTTTGAAATACAGTATGGTGCAAAGCAAAGTCAAGTCAAGTCACCTTTATTTATATAGCGCTTTTAACAATACAAATTGTGTCAAAGCACTTAACAGTATCAAATTGGAGGACAGAGTGTCAGTAATGTATAATAAGATTAAACACTCAATTTTCAGTTAAAGGCATTTCATTATTGAATTCAGAGATGTCATTGTCTGTATATATGAAATCAAACTGATGATAATCGTTAGAAATTAAGGAAAGCCCCAGGCTCAAAAAAAAAAAAAAAAAAAACTCACTGAGTCCATCTGTTGATTTGGTCTTGTCTTCTGTTATAAAATCAGACAGAGATTGACAGGCAGTGGTGGAAAGAGTACTGAAAATTTGTACTTAATTACAAGTACTGTTACATTGCTGAAATACTACTCAATTACAAGTAAAAGTACTGGTGTCAAAACAGTCCTTAAGTAAAAGTGCAAAGTACTCTTCTCAAAAACTACTCAGAGTACTAGTTACTTTTTAGCCAGCAATATTTAATGAATTACCAAAAAAATATTAATTCATATCAAAGATCTATGTGGATAATAGCTACTTTGAACAAAACCTTATCTTATTGATAAAGTACATGAATTAGTGGTCATGATACAGGAATTTCTAACCTCAATACCTTGAAAAAATATCAATATTAAAGTACCCGTTATCCAGAAGTTGCAACTGACTTCAGTGTTGTGATGTATTTCCAAGTGAAATGGAATATTGAATAAAGGACGGGATTTTATTGTCGTGCACCTCCACTCCACCTCTTGCTCATAGCAGATTCACAGTAGGAGTGGTTAAGAATATCTGCTTGTTATGTCTGACATCACGCTTCACCACTTCTGGGTCCTAATGCTCTACCAGATGCCCCAAGAAAACAACAAAGTGTGCTAATATACACCCACGATGTCATGTAATACTGAAAAATTATAACCCTAACCTTTATCTTTATACTGAAATCCCAGATGGCCTGACAGTGATTCAGCTAAAATATTAGTATCTAAGACACTGTGCGAACAGAGACTGTAGTGTGCACAGCATTTTAAATTTTAAATGCTTAGCTTAAATATGTAATATTAAAGGGGTCATATGATGTTGCTAAAAAGAACATTATTTTGTGTATTTGGTGTAATACAATGTGTTTATGCGGTTTAAGGTTCGAAAAACACATTTTCCACATACTGTACATTATTGTTGCTTCTCTAAGCCCCGCCTTTCCGATTTTTACAAAGCTCATCATTCTGAGAAGCAAGGCGTTCTCTGATTGGCCAGCTATCCAGTGCGTTGTGATTGGCCGAATACCTCAAACGTGAGACAGAAATGTTATGACCCTTACCGTATTGTGATGCTGTGTCCCGGCGCAACAACACAAAAACAATAAAACCCATTACACAAGAGGCATTTGTTGCATCCAGTGGGGACATAATTACTGATTATAATGACTTATACTGTCTGTGTCTGCATTTGTGATCGGAAAAACGACAAACAACAAGCACTACTCTACACTGCTCAAAACTCGCGTTTGAATAGTCAGTGGCAAATTCTTTAAAAATGAATTCATACTTACAGGCTGTGAGTCAGAAGCACCAGACTGTCCTTGCAAAGTTGGAATTGCTCCACTTTATAGAAACAGTCTTTGAGCACAGCTGGCAGGCTACTCCCAGGCTCAGGAAATAGTCCTCCATTAAAATGCGCTGCACACACTCTAATATTTGGGTTGAATTGTTCTGGAACAGTGTTGTAAATAGAACTTAACCACTGATTTCTAGTTGTGTACTCTTTTGGAAGCCCAAACAACGTACTTTCGCTTTCACAACAAAACAGCGTCTCCAGGACATGGCGCCGGTGGCAGCAACAATGCTACAGTGAGAATAAAAATCACGCCCTCTTTCATTGCGTATACATTTGGGCGGTGTTCTGCAAATCTCCCCACACCGTGACGTAGACATGTGGGGGCGTGTTTGAATGAGCCATTTTAGGGGGGCGTGGTTGAGTCTTAACTTTTATAAAGAATATCTCTTTGGTTTTGAGACTTTAGTTTTTGCAACTTCAGGGATCTTATCTATGCACAGACAGCTTGTAACACTCCAAAGAGAAAGGAAAACTTGAAATCGCATCATACAACCCCTTTACTTAAATAGTGCTCATAAATGGCTGTTGAGATAGTATTCTCAAGTGAAATGAGTAGCTTGGACCTGGCTTGGACCCAGAAACAGCATTCCTTACGTCATGACTTAAGAGGATTCTCCCCAAGCCATCACACTGATGTCATCAGAGCAAGAACGCCATTCCAGAGCGGAAGCAATTTTTCAGTTTTTGATTAAAGATTACAACGGCAGACTTTTTTTTTTTTTTTTTCGGTGTATTGACTTGCATGGTTTAATTGTTCAACACAAGACTAGTAATGTGCACTAAAATGTAAGTAGTGTAATTTTTTATTTCATGATGACTTCAATCATTTTCAATACCATTGGCAAAACTACCACATACCGTATACTAACATATAGATATATTAATATCTAATTTTTTTTTGTCCATCAATTTTTCTCAAGGCAATCATTATTTCAAGCTTTGAGTGGTTTAATCCAAGTCTTCTAAAAAGACACGTTTGCTTTATATGATGAACAGATTTTAATATAGGCTTTTATTTACATAGATATAAACATTAATCAATTGCCATTACAAAAATCTCAATCTTAAACATTTGCTTATTCTGTGTATTTGTGTCTTTAAAATAGGGTAACTTTGTTGCAAAACCTTACAGAACAAGGAAGCTTGATTTTAAATTTGATTTCAAACTGAATTGAATTTACAAAAAAAAGACAAGTACACAGTCAGTAATAAAATTATAAAACAAATTACCTCAATTCAGTTGAGGTATTCAAAATATGACAACACTGAATTTTTAAGAGCCATATATGTTAATGTTATTTATTTAGATAAATGGAACATCAGATGGCTTTGACCTGTAATGTCTGTACAATGCAGTGATTCAGTTAGACAGACTAGTATATTTATATGTAGAAATCATACAAATATCCCATTCTGAAACATTTATGGATAAACTGACATTGTAAAGAAATTAAAGTTCCATCTTTGATTCTTGAAAGACTTTGGTTCATTTCATTTAAAGGCGTGGATCTATTCTGAATGGTTGATAACTTTTGACAAAGTTTAATCCAGGAACAAAGAGGAATCATTTCTAGCATGGAGAGATCGCGATTGCACACAGTCTGAGTGCGCACAAGCAACATCGGAAGTGAAAGGACAAGCAGTTCATTTGTGTAAGTTAGGCCTAGCCTATTTGAAAGCTCGCATCCAGTTTTCTGCGATTACATGACTGTGTTCTCATGTTACAATAAAGCGCTCGCCACATTTGCGTGGGAATCATTAAAATTATGTGGAATACCTGCAATCCCACGTGGACATTCAGACTCTGTAACCGACAGGAGACAGATGCGTGTCAAATTCACTGTCTGAGAGGAGAGAGGCGATGTATCGGTGTATATACGCTAGATATTGTGGAAAATGAGTAAATGGAACCTTGTCAGATATTTCATTATGGGTAATATAGATATGTATGATTACACTACCACGTAGTTTGTTTCTCCAAACTGAGTCTTTAAATCACGCTGAGCTCCCTCACTGTCCGATCTGCTCGTCAAAACCTACTGCAGCGGCAGTGGCTTTTCCCGGTTCAGATATCAGGGCTTTTATTGGTCCGTTTACCATCGGATATCGTTATTGGCTACTGAAGTTTTGTCAAAGGTTTGAATGTCAATTCAAATTGTGGGCGTACTCAGTAACGAATTATGATTTAAAAGTAACGAATTAGATTATTTTGTTTAATTTGTACTTAAGTACAAGTAAAAGTACATCTTTAAAAATATACTCAAAAAAGTACAAGTACCCGAAAAAACTACTTAATTACAGTAACATGAGTGGTTGTAATTCGTTACCTCCACCACTGCACACAGGTAATAATAAACAGCACAGGTTTATTCAGCAGATGCAGGAGAATAAAGGGGAAGCACATAGGTGAGTAATTGAAGTAGTATATATCCTGGTAAACTTAACTCAGTAGTAACAGTTCCTTTCCTTGCAGGTGAACAGGATGGTGCTGAAGACAGACAAAGGAGTAGACAGATGGACACAAGGTAAGTATCAACAGTAGGTGAGTCAGGTAAGTAATTCCAAGGGAACAACGAGACCAAACAATTGTGAGATGGAGGGTGACTGCTTAAATGGGGAACTTGATGAGATGGTAATCCATGGCAGGTGTGGTGATGGCTGACAGGTGTTGCAGGTGGGAGGAATGCTGGGAAATGTAGTTTTGAGGTGACAGGGCTGGTGACTGGGGATTGTGTCATGAACCTTATTTACTTTTAATTATTTTGCAATACTGAAATTCCCAGTTTTCAAATATAGTAACAACTTGTATAATTATAGCCAAAAAACCTAATGCCAAAAGTTTTATAAAAGTTTATATATCACACATTTGCTATTTGAAAAACACAGATAAACTATATATTGCCACAGTCGAGTGTTTATTGTTTCATCATTCAAAATGTCTCTTTTTATTCACTTACAGCGACAGCTCCATATTATGGATTTCCTGGAACGTCATGAGTTCTATTACTTCTGCGATGGCATCCAGTATGAACGAAACAGAGATTACATGTGTTTATAGCACTCAATAACAGCCAATCCATCCTATTTTGAGTAAAAATATGAAAAATATTACTTCTTTCAAAAGAAATTTTAAGTAGACATATAATAGTCCATGTCTTCCTCCAGTGTACAGAAGTTTGCAGGAGTTTTTTTGTTTGGTACTTTAAAAAAAAAAAAAAAAAAACACATTTTAAAATTGCAAAAACACACTCTGGTGTGCCAAACCATCAGAAGTGATCCGAAACGAAGTTTGTATGTATTGAACCATGGGCTAACTGTATTGTTGCATATTCAGATTAGAGTTCAAGTTTTTCAAAGACATTTCTTTTCTTTAAAAACAAGTTTTGCAATTTTTCTCTTCCCAATAATATTTGGTTAGACAATAAACTTTAGAAATAAATGTCAAAGTACACAAACTAGGCAGTACCAACCACTATTACTAAACCACTATTAAAATCACAGTTTTTACAGTGAACAAAGTCCATACACTCCAACACACTGCAACATATAAACAAAGAACAGATGAGAATCAAGTCAAAAATGAAGAGAATGGGAGATAAAGAAAATGTAATATGAGGCAACGTGTGGTAAAGGCAAGATAATTTATACTTGTGCACAGATTTATCTTTTATTTCCACACATGCACACAATTGTTCGCTCACATACACGTGCAAAACTGCCAGGGAAATGCATTATAGAATAATGAAATTCAAATCACTGACACAAAACACCTTTCTTTGCATAGTCTTTCCAAGGTCTTAAAGAAACACATACACACACCATAGATATTATAAATGAAGATTTCTCTGTTCCACAAAATAGTGTGGATATAAAAGATAAAAAGACTGTGGAATGTCTATGGGTTTAGTGAAGCATATGGTTTATGGAAAGAATCTGTTTTAAAGGAAAGTGTGCTGGGAAAAGATAAAGCTTTGCAAAATGATTTGTAGTTTTCAGATTTTCAGGCCTCTAAAGGTTTTCGGAAACATATTTTCACGACCGTACATGGATATTTTGTTCTACTGTATTCCATTCGGCTTGGGTTGAATCTATTTTATTTCAATCCACTGTCGGAGATAAAGCCGTACCGTCTGAGACATTTTGGAGGGCTTTTAATCTGTCAGAGCGTGTTCTGTCTTCAGCTTGTCGAATTATCCAGGTATAAAAATAACAGCTTCAAAATGCATACCATGAAAACAGCACTTTAAGATTAAAGCATATCTTTCCCCCATGCAAAATAATTTGATAGATGATAAAGATATAAATGGGCAGTTATATAAAATAATATTTTATAAGGGCTCTCTTATTGCCTGCCCCTTACTAAAACTTGTTGTCAGGCAGTTTCAGTCCACTGAGAGGCCTTTCATGTCATTTGTTTGATGTAATGTTTAGGAGGGCGAAAGGCATGTTAATGTGACAGCTGTGTGTGTGAGAGAGACAGCACAAGAGAGAAAAGCCTCATTAGACCTGTCCACGGCTGTTTGAAGGGGATGGAATGAAATGCATACAGAAAGACAGCGGTAGAGATGGAAGAGAAATCAATATTTTTTAATCCTCAAGTAGCAGAGGTGGTCTTTAAGCTGTAACTCATAGGGAAAAAAATCCCCTTCACACTGCAGGACATCACAGAAAGATACTCACCTCCTCTTCTGTCAGATACATTCACAGTCTTACGCACTGCACTTCTGGTTTACTCATTATGAACCTGCTTGCTGGGCCGGTGGCTGGATAATTACTGTGAAAATATGAAGGTGATGCGTGCATTTTTTTAAGTGTAGAGATGGTGAGCCTGTTTTTGTGGCTTCAAGGTGCAAAATATTAGTACAATTTAATATTTTTACATTTTAAAATAACATTTTAAATAACAAGATTCACCAAAATATATGTGTATGATATAAGAAATCATATAGAGCTCATTAAGCAATACAGTATAGGGAGAATGGGCCTCATGTCTTTCTTGTGACAGATTGAGGCTGGAGGTGGAATGAAATGAAGGAGAGATGAAACACCACAAGCAGCAGATAAAGTGATAAATGGAGAAATTAACTCTAAATGATGTGTGGGGGAGTGACTGGACGTTGATAGATGGATTGATTGAGAGAGTGACTGATGGATGCACCGATTGGTGGCAAGTGTTGAAGGCGGGCTGTGTGTCACACTGGAGCACTTAGTGGTGTCATATTTCAGATTTATATTGCCAGAGATGAATTTTCTGTTCTTTGAGATGAACACAATTGATTTAGGATATTTTATTGCAATCTCAAACAGTGTCAAAATGTGTCATTTCTAGTAATATAGGAAGATTAAAAATGTTTAGAAATCAGGATAAAGCATTGCATCAATGCAGAATAGATATAAACTGTTCAATAGAGTGAGTCAGAGTTGTTTTTTACTTTTAATCAGGAAGAATGCATTAAACTGATCAAAATTTACAGTAAATACTTTTTTAAATGGTTACAAAAAATATTCTATTTCAAGTAAATGCTTACTATTTATTAAAGAATCCTAAAAAAAGAAAATGTATCACTGTTTCCACAAAAATATTAAGCAGCACTACCATTTTCAACTGTGACAACAATAAGAAATCTTACCCGAGCACCAAAACAGAATATTATATGGTTTCTGAAGGATCATGTGACACTGAATATTGGAGTAAAGGCTGCTGAAAATTCAGCTTTGCCATCTATCACAAGAATCAATTACATTTTAAAATACATTAAAATAGAACATTTAAATTTTTATTTTAAATTGTAATGTCATTTCACAATATTACTGTTTTTACTGTATTTTTGATCAAATAAATTCAGACTTCTTCCTAAAACTTAAAAATAAAAAAAATCATACCAATCTTACACTTTTTTAAAACTGTTGTATACACTTTTTTTTAAACTGCTGGATCTTTAAATATTAACTTTACAAATGTATAAAATATGAAATTCAATCATAAAAATGTTTAAAACTGTTATCACATAAATAGTGAAACAATGCATTTCAATATTTATTGTGTAAAATTATTTAGGTAAATATGTCTAAAAAAGTGTAAAAATAAATGACTAGTTAGCAGAACATTTCTATTCCACATAATTATAAATATATATATATATATATGAATATAATGTCAAATTGTGCTAAAAAGAAAAACAAAACATTTAATTGTGCGCATTTATAATCTCAGTGATAAAATTTGCCTAAGCAAGACAAAGGAATCAGCAATTTTAACTTAAAAAATGTTCAAAATATAGTTTCCACCTCCAACAATTCCATCACAGAACACTATAAAACAAAATGACATTGGAAATAACACTGTGATGGGAATTTTCATGACTTTCAGTAAAAACAAAACAACAACAAAGAACCAATACAGAGAAAAAAAAAAAAAAAAAACTAAATGTGTGGAAAATGTTTTAAGAGATCTTCTAAAAGTCCAGACGGGCAAAAAGTTGCACAATGTGTTCACTAAATGCTTTTAGTAACAGCATTCCGAGTAATATGTCTAAAAGAGAGAGAGAGTAAGTGTATGAGTGTCTAATAGTCAAAAAAATAAACAGAGATCAGAGCAGGCACGATTGTATTGTTTTTAGTTGAAGTTCTAGGTATGTGGTTCAGTCTTGCACAGTATTAATCCTGGCATTGTTATACGAGTTTGTGTGTGTCTTCATAGGTCTGTTGAGGCTGAAAGGCTCTGCGATTGCTTTGGGGGATTATAACAGGCTTTATCAGCAGGATAAAGAGTTCAAAAGAGCAGTCTGCCCTTAGCGCTGCTCACTCTAATCTCTTATGCATATCAGCTACAGCATTAACACAACTCCTCAGCATTCTAATAGCATCTTTGAATAAGACAGTGATCCACTCTGTTCCATAATGGTGCAATATTTCACAACAGATGACCAGGCAGGAGATTGTGATGCATCCAAGACTGTAAAATACCTTGTGACATTTAAATAAGTAATCACTGCGCACTGAACTAATAAAAAAGACCCTAGGCTTCTCAGGATTGTTTGGCGAAAAAGAGTGAAATAAGGGAGACTTTTTACTTATTTTTTTTAGCTGTCTTGGAACTAAATCACCAATCAATAGAAAATTTAGACGATAGTCATTTGATTCATAACTAATTCATAACTTTCTCTTTATGGCTACAATGAATGTTCCATTGTCTGGTTTAAAGGATAGAGGAAATATTGAATGGCCCAGTCAATGCTGCTTTGAGCTCTGTGAAAAACTGACCACTAGCTGGGACTCTATGAGTGGCCAGTGGTCATACCTGCATTAAGACCAATCACCATCTAATCAGCTGCTCATTCAGCTGGACTTACTCTATGCTCTATTATTTCAGTTAAAGATGGATTTCTTCCCTGCTAACCCTGAAAGTACAAAAAAATGGCTTTAAATTGGTTTAAAATTACAGTTCTATGAAGTTCTGCAAAAATGAGACCCAAACATTTGTTGTTCGTACTCACCTAATAGTATGAGTTAAAGAAGAAAACACACATTTACTCTTCTAGTCGCAATGAAAGGAAGTAGCATCTTCCATAATGTGATATACATTTGAATGAAAAAGAGTGAAATGACCAGAGAAGTCCAGCATGTTGCTTCACTTGAAGATTGAATTCTGAGACATTTTGATTAAAAATTACAAGGTCAAAAAATAATAGAAAGACACGCATGGATGAATCATTCACAATAAGATTGACAACATGCATATAGAAAATAGATAGGGTGGGATTTCATTTCATGCCAACTTAAAGTAACATAAAGCTTCCTCAATGGCTTATGCAGATTTGTATGGAGTATAGACTTCTCGACTTGACTATATGATTCTTTGGCGATTAAATGAGTTCTTTGATGTTGCATTACAGACTATATTTTGGAGAAAAGTACTCTCAGCAGCCATCTTTGAAATACCTCAGCTATTTTCTTTGTAGGTAATAGACATAAATGTAAAGGATCTATCTATGGAGGAAACACTTTTGCTTCTCTGACAACTATCAAAAAGCCAGTTGGCCCTTTTGCTTTAAAGGCGGGACTTCCATTCCTACATCTGTCATACTGAGCAATGCAATTTCTTCTGTTCATTTTTCTATGAGTGGTCTGTCTCCACCTCCTTATAATGTGTCTGGCATTGGTTTCTAGATGGATTTCTAAAGAACTAGAAAACAAAAATTTCTTTGTGGAAGTGAAAAGTGGGAAGTTTTAGTTGCCCTAAAAGGGTTTCTAATCTAAGGAACATTGTGCATAGGAGCCAAGAACCAAGTAGTGGACTTCTTACAGATTTCTGGACAGGACTGACAAATCTTAAAGGGTGTCTGCAAGTTGAAGATAGGTAATGGAATATCACTATAATCCTAAAAACAAATGGAATAGACCAACAATGAGTTGAAATGTGCACATATTACCTAAAGTGAGCATTTTATAGTTAACTAAACCAAAATATCTTTAAACATATGTGAAAGATGAGGTCTGAAAGGTCACATACTTTTGTCAACAGCAGTGGTGAATATTTAACGAATGTAATCAGATGAAACCTCACTTTTTCATCAGTTATTTATATAGTTTAAGATTAATGCCAACACAAATTTCGTTATAACATATAACATCTGAATGAAAATATGAAACAAGTTGTAATGAGTGTTTAATAATAAAATATACATACATAGGTTGCAGTGTCAGGGTTGAACTTTTGGGTTGAAAATCTTCAGTGGCAACAAATCAATCCATTAACATAATAGTGGCATTGAGCTACAGTCAGTCAAACACATACACTGCCACAATAAACTCTTCTTATATGAGCTGTCAGTCAAGTACAGGCACATCTACTCACTGCCAACATAAGATAAGCCAAAGGAAATGTTATTATAACTATTGGCTAAAAGTGTACTTCACCTTCCAGTCTTTTTTCGCACATTTGTGTAACTGTTTACACAGCTGAAATGCCAGCAACACCATTAGGAAAGAACAAGGCACAAACTAACACTTTTTTGTTTTCTCAAGTTTGTGTAAATGCACTTGGGGGAAAAAGTAATTTCCTTTTTTCACATTAATTTTACACATGCCTGTTACAAATATGAGGTCTTGTTTCATGAATACAGCATAAACTTTTTCACTGTTTTCCCAGAAAGAAGGAAAGTAATATGTGGGGTTTGGTGTAACATGACCATAATTCCTCTTCTAAAAATATTATCTGATCTAACTAAAAAAAAAAAATACTAGATGAACTGAAATATGTCCCAAAAAAGCCATGTATTGACTTAAAATATTTTATCTTCAGAGTGAAATTTACTTTTACTGTGGTTAAATGAACTTGGCACATCTTGGTGCATTTTTCCCTTCAAAACACTGTGTTGATATAGCAACGAGTAAATAAATAATGTTTCGTCATACCAGTGTGGGTGGAAATCGTATGTGTGCTGTCTTCATTTGTGCTCCACTCACCCCTATATTTATTTGGGAATTTAAGTATAGACAAAATATACAAAAATTAGCATTACATCTGTTGCATAACAACTCTTCAACTGTCTAAAGATTCTGTGAAGTACATATGATTGACTACCACAAATACTATTTTAAATGAAGACTTTCTAGTTGTCAGATGTTAGTGGAGCATGTAAATGGTTAATGTGATGGACTACACCTGTGGTTGCTCTTTTAGGACACCTGTGTGAACTTGAAATGAACTGACTACATAGACTACATACATCATGTGTATGGTACATTGTGAGCTAACATGAGCACCGGTGCCTCCTCATAAAAACAAACAAATAAAAAATACATGCAAGACACCCTGAGTCTCAAGTACAGCAATAGCTCATGCTCTCATGATGAATAAGGAGCTGTCTGTGAAACTTTGAAATGTTGTAAGGTGGAAGTAGTCTTACTTGGACCTCAAAAAGGAATGAAAATGACAGAACCCAGAGACTGTCTGGCCTTTCTAACAAAACATGCAATGAGACAAGAAAGGGAATTGTCTGAAAAGTGACCAAGAGACCAACTTTAACACAAATAGAGTTTGAGCTATTTGGCTGAAATGGCAGAAACTGTCTAGACATCAACAATCTTTATAACACTTCACAGCTTTGCTTCTGGGAAAGTGGCTATAGGAAAAGAAAAACACTTGAGTCACATCGGGCTTTGCTGAAAGTCATGTGACCAAGCTAAAACTTTTGGATGAAAAGATTGTGTTCTAAAGAGACAGGAGTTAAGGTCTTTGGCCTGAAAGCAAAGCACTATGTTTGGCACAAGCCAAATACAGCCCAACACCCAGGTAACACCATCTCTTCTGTCAAGCATGGTGAATGGCACCATTATGTCCGGGCATTTCTTTTCGGCAGGAAGAAATGGAAAGCTCGTTGGCATGGACAGAGAGCACTGTACAAGTAAAGCCTTGAAGAGAACATGTTTCAATCAGTCAGAAATCTGCATGCTGGATAAACGTTGTATTGCAAAATATAACTCGAAAAACTATTTATTTATTTGTTTGTTTGTTCGTTCGTTCGTTAATTCGTTCCTTCATTTACTTATTTGATAAATTATGTTTTAATTTCTGTTAAATATATTTATATTGTTAGTATTATTATCACCATCATAATTACCATTAGTAATGATTTGAGACAGTTATATATAATAACTGTCTCAAATCTATTTTGATTTCCATTTTGAATAAAGCTGTTCTATTTTGAATAAAGCTGTTCTTTATTCAAGATTTCTATTTTGAATAAAGCTGTTCTTTCAAAAATTGCATTCATCAAAGACTGGAGTAATGGCTGATGAAAATTCAGCTTTACCATCACAGAAATAAATTAGATTTTAGAATATATTAAAATAGAAATCTGTTATATTAAACGGTAATAATATTTCACAATATAACTGTTTTTACTCTATTTTTGGTCAAATACAGGCAGCCTTGATGAGCATAAGAGTTTTCTTTAAAAATATATATATATATATATGGAATGGTAGTGCATATGTACATTTTAATATGTTTGTTTTTAATTCAAAATGCATTTCAGTCTATTTATACCAATGCCCTGATTATGATACTAAGAAGCATTGATTTTCAGAGTATGAAAACACATTACCCACATATACACACACCTCATTGTTTGGTAAGAAATGGTCATTGTTCTGCCACAGATACACGGCTTTGTCACCTAAATGGAGCTTTTCTTCTGGAGCTCTAAAGGGACTGACAGGATAATTGTTTTACAAAACAGCTTAAATACCAGATGATCCAATGGTCTTATGCTGGCAGTCTAGAGAACATGAACACTGCTCTGGTGAAGAGCTGGCAGAAGGCTTCTGGTCTCTATAAAGCTCCACTATATTTACCTTATGGAAAGGCTGAAACCACAACATTTTAATCCTAATATACTTGAACACAAGTATATTAGGAGCTAAGGTACTTATAAGGACTACTTCCATGCTCATGAGAGATAAAAATCCTCTTATATTTCATAGCACTGGTCCCTTAGTTCATTGTTTTATTAGAAAGATATTTGCTTAATGTAATTAGCTAACCTACACCTTTAGTTCAACCATCTGTTTGTTGATAGGGCTGGCAGAAATTGGTATTTTTAAGTGATGTAACCTAATATTGAAAAGAACTTATAGATTAATCTTGGTGAAAGCAAGTGGACAGAAACTAGCTTCATTTCCCAGTGTTATTCACCATTGTCACATATAAATAGAACTAATCAGGTTTTAACTGCCTTTAAGATGCTTATTTAATGTCTCTAGTCATTCTGTGACTGATGCATCATTAGATCAGGCAGCAACTTTTTCATTAGAGGGTGATTAATTTAAAGGACAAATTCTGGAGCTTGCTATTAGAGACAAATAGAATAGGCTTTAGAGTTGTATCGTTACAGACAATTCATCAGCGGGAAGAGCAAACACAACTGTGCTCTTGCAATGCCATTGTTAAAAAAATTAGTGATGCACCATTTTTTTAACCAAAACAGAAAATACAGTTTATTTAACATCAGTTATTTGATCCAATTATTTAACAATCAACACACAAAAATTTCACATAATACATATGTTTTAAGTTATAATGATATAATTGTTACTGCTCCAATTTTCTGAGGAAATGACAAATGTATTCAAACATACATTAAATAATGAACACAACTGGTTAAGTAAAACATCTTGAATATATTTCATATACATATACTAACAAACTATGGACACTGAATGGCTGAATTTGTGCAATCTGCCAATCATGATGGAAATCTAAAGGCCCAAATATCCTCCAATACCTTTTTTTTAATTAATTTATTTATTATTTTTATTTTTTTGTTGTTGTTGTTGTTATTTTAAGCTCAGTTTCAATGAAATGCTAATGTAAAAAAAAAAAAAAAATCTTTTCCAGGACACTATCACAAACCAGACGTGTTACAGATGATTTGTTTGTTTGTAAACTGCAATTTCATCTATTCACACAGAGGCATAAATACAATACAAACACACACTTGCGTCAGTTCATTTCAATGTTTCTTTGCAGTAGCTAAGTGAGAATAAACAGATATGTCCTAGTCTTGTTTGTTCATCATCACAAATGACATATCAGTGCTTTAGAGTCCAAACGAGGTCAGTGAACTGAAGCCCACTGACCCCACCAGCACATGCTGTGAACCACAACAGGCTGCTGAGAGGAAGTGATTGTCCATTCTTTCAAAATTACTAAAAGATTCATTGATGGAATCCTTAAGGAATCGTTCTGTGGAATCAGAACCAGAATGATTACATTCTGATTCCCATTGTTATTGACAGAGCCCTAACTGAGGGGTATTTGGGGTGGTCTGCCACTCTAATTAAGGCTTAAACACCCCCCAAAGAGTTTTTTTTTTTTCTTTCAATTTACATATAAAATGTTTAAATTAACATTCCAACAGTTTTCTTTTTTTTCAGCAACCACAAAAGTTAAAAAGTGTGCGCTAACTCATAATCCATGAATTTTAGAAGCTACTTTAAGATGTTTAGTAAAAAGGAAATAGGGACCATGTTGTAGAAAAACTGACCCAAATGTATTCAAGGGTCTCTTTATGAACTCTTGACCTTCTCACCTCTGTGTTCTTTTTGCCGTCCTGTGGTCAGCTGTGTGAGAGTAAGGTCAGTCCAGCGGTCACTGACTGTTTGTAGTAGGGCAGGAAGTGAGGTCAAATTACCCCTGTTTGCACAAACTCAATATATCAATATATGCTAAAGAGTTAAAGTCTGGTGTGCGGAGCTACAGAGAATATTTTTTAGCTGATTTACAATATTGGCTGAAATATGTGTTCAGGTTTTGAGTACAAACACTGATTAATTCTCATATTGTAAGTCTTTGTGTAGCTTCCTGCGCACCTATTAAATGCTGCATGTCCAAATCTAACAACACATTACAAAAACCTGATAATGTGCTCCTTGAAGCAGACATGATAACTTCAATTTAAAAACAGCATCCGTACAAAAACAAATTGTATATTCAAAGTATTACTCATGAGAGCCAAATTTAAGAAATTGCTACAACAATTGAATTGTGTAGCTTTATAGGTCATAGTTGTGTAATTAAAAAATTAAAACTAAATTAAAAACAGCTGTGTCCAAAACAGTTTATTTGTTTGTTTGTTTGTTTTAAATACCACATACATGTTTAAAAACATTTATTAGAGTGAAAAATGTACATATATTATGTAAGATGAAGAAATGAAGCTATCTAGATTATATATATATATAACAAAAAATGGATGATTGTTTTTATTATTTTTTGTTAATCTGTAGAAATTCTTTTCATATTTTCATCACTTTTCTATTAAGTTGGCTACAGATCTATTGTGTTAGCTATTCAATCTTCACAGTTCAGTTCCTGACCCATTTTCCCAATGTTGATTCAATTCAACAGCATTTTCTCATTGGCCTGTTATCTTAGCAACACCGACTATCACTCTGTTATTGGATGCTTTGCCTAACCTTTCTCATCTACATGTTTACAGTAAAGAAACCTTCTCTCTCTTTGCTGTTCTGCAGTTCAACCTCTGTATTGATAACACAAAGGTTCTGTGTAATAAGCATACAGCCCACAAAGACAATAGTGCAATTTATTTTTCAGTCCACTGCCATGTTTTTCATGTTTTCTTATCAGCCAAGGGAGGATTTGTGAGCACTCAGGCAGGTTGTAGCTATGTGTGATGAGGAGGAGTCTCTATTCCCTGTGCATTTGATGTTGAATTGTCTTTGACCAGCATGCAGTGCCAAAGTCAAACACTTTATCTCTTGGCAACACTACCTACTAACTGACCCCCTACCTTTCTTCTCCTTGGGGCACTGGCTGATGACCTCCTGACCCAGCACTCAGCACAATGATGCTTTAGCCAATCAGAGGTCAGATGACAGATGAACACACTAATATTAGTGCTGTTTTTTAAAGAACCTGTTTTAAAATGTGCAAGAACATCCTGTTCTTTCATTATTTTTGGCATAACATAGCCAATTTGCTGAGAGATAAGCTTCTGAGTAATATTTTTATTAAGATTTTAAAATAGAAATTGAAATAGCATTTTTTTCCAAGTTGTAATTCATTGTACTTGCACCCCCGTTCAATACAAAAATACTCATAAATGATAACTGCTAACCAAATGTGGCTGAATGATGTGTTCACACTAATCAGTTATACCTAATTTCAGCTGTTGGTGTAAACAAACGTGTGTAACCATTGTAACGCAGCAGCATATTTCATGATTTTCCAGTGCAAAGCCATAAAGTCTTTTATTCAGGGGTTTGACACATCCATGAGGTCCTGTTCTCCTCTCCTGTCCTCATTCCCTATCCTCTACTAACCTGTGTCAGCCAGCGTTATCATCCTACTCAATGGCTCTACTAAAAGTTCAGCCAAAAATGGAAATTAATAATTTACTCACTCTCACGTCATTTCACACTGTGTGACTTACTTTCTTCTGTGAAAGAAAAAAGAAGATAATTTGCAAAATGTCAGAGCTGCTCTGTTGCATATGTTGAATTTGATTGGTATATATATATTAGGGCTGCGTGATTCATTTCATTTTAGTTTCATTTTCAGCTTCCAACAATTATGAAAACAACAATTATTAGACAAAACAATTATTATTCCTTTCCTACAAAGGCTGTTGCCCCTCCTTGCAGAGACTTCTTAAAAAAAAAATATATTCAAAAGTCATAATTATTCCAAACTTTTGACTGTATATTGTATATGTATATAAACGGCTATGAAATTTCAGAGCTACTATGGAGAGGAAGAAAATCAGTGAATAATTGCCTACTATTTGATTCATAGTAACACCACTGACTTTGTATGGTTAAGAACAGCTCAGACAAAGAAAAATCACATTTGGAGCAACTTGAATGAGGCTAAATGAATTATTAACATTTTTATTTAATTTTTTGATGTGTGATCTTAGCTATGCTTGTTCCAAATGTCTGCCTATTACCCTATTAAAAAAAAGTAATATATTTAAAATACATTTATTTCATACTAAGTATAGTTCAAATCTATTAACATATTTACTGACATATCGCTCGAGACTTAGTGATATAAAATAACTAAGCTTTATTGGGAGTACTACTTGTGTACAATGCACATTTCTTTATATTAAGCCTAAAATGTGTTTTAATGTTATTACTGATGAGGACTGTATGATCTTTGAATAATATCGATCTTTAAATGAAAGATATAAGTGTACCTAATGTATACTTGCAATAGTCCTACTTCAGCACAATCAAATATACTTAAGTATGTCTTTAGTTGGACTTCAGCACTACTTCCACACAATTAAAGTCCATTAAGTACAAAATTTGTTGTTCCAATTTAGCAAACTTTAAGTATACCAGTTTAGTACCAAAAGTACAAATGCAGGGTATTTTTAAATACATAAATATGTAAATGTATTTGTAGTTTACTTAGCATAAAATTAATGTATTTCAAGTACATTTTAGTATATTTATTTTTCGCTATAGGGTATACACATCCTATTTATGTAAATCATTGAAAAAAAAAAAAAACTTAATATGGGTCTGTATGGATTAAAGGGTTCTTTATTGGTAAATTACCACTGCATTTTCTTTAAGTATTATTGAGTCATCAGAAAAGTGGTGGATTGTGAGTAAATGTGAGTGAGTTTGATTGAACACTAAACTGCTATTTTTTTTTAAAGCTGGGGGCAGGACTGTTCCTCAGGGAACAGATATGGGATTACTGCCCTGCAGCTGTGGGACTATCAAATCACACACACACAGCGATAGAATTTATGACAGTTGCTTCTGACCTCTGCGCTGTCTTCTCTCAGCCTGAGGTGGCGGAAGTGTCACGCTTATTTACCCTGAGACAGATCACTCATGCTCATTGATGATGCATCACGTGTGTGTGTGTGTTTGTGTATGTGCACCAGGAGACTTTAAAGGAAGAGCGAGAGGAAGGCCAACTGGGTGGTCTACCACATCATTCTGACAACACTGCATTTTAACCTCTTCTACATTTAAACACAGACTAACAAATGAAGCCCATGACAGTCACATCTCTCTTTCTTTCTCTCTGTCCTCTCAAAGTGATCAAATGGTCTGGTGTCTCTTGACTTCCCATGCTGATTCAGTCGTGTAGAGGACAAAGTGACTCAGAGAATACAGAATATTTACAGAGGAGGAAGGTCGGGTCAAGTGTGGATTATTGAAATTTAGGTATTTCTTTAGACTGAGTGAGCACAGCAGGATTGCGAGTACTCAATGTGCATTTGGGAAATAATGACTTGCTAACAATGATTCAATGAAACATCATAAGCTAACGAGATGACACCATTCCAACTTCCCTGTGATCAGCTACACCTATTACTAACAGGTACATAAAATCAAGCATAAAGCCATTCAATCTCTTTAGGCAAACATTTCCACTAGAATGGGGTGTGCTAAAGAGCTCAGTGATTTTTCAGTGTGCCATTGTCAGAGGATGTCAAAATGATTTACTGTGTCTGGGGTGGAATAACTGCCTGATCTTATTGGTATTCATATGTTATATTTACACGTATATGTTTTTATATACGGTGAAATGCACAATATAGCAGGGCTTTAACCACCATAGACAGGTCATTCCTGTTATACAGTGACTTTTCTGTCTCTATGATTTACTTACTCATATTTTCTCTAAAATAGTCACATATTTATAAGAAATTGCTTAAATTATACATATTAGGTCTACTTTATCACTTAAACAGAGATAATAGACATTAAAAATATTATTGTTTTTTTACACACCTTTTTATTGATACACACGTTCAGTTTTATCATGTCCATGCAAAGTAATCAACTTCCACTAGAAATATAAACCATGAAATGATAAAAATCTCAAAATATTTTTAAATTATGTTATGGATTATGCTAAACTTCATCTAATCATACATATAAATCATGTGAGAGTATTTTTAATTTTTTTTTACAATTTTCTTCATTAACATGTCCCTAAACTCATCTTCCACCCTGTTAGTATGTACTCCCTCGCCTTCCAAAATAGACTATAATTCCACTGAGATCATTTTCAGGAAGTGATATTGTTTATTTTTTTTCCGCTGGAATTCAACTGTACAAATGGAGGTAAGTGTCAACACTTACTCCTACCTTTTTTAAGGTTTTGAAATGTTCTCCTGCTTGTCACACTCTTAAAGTTCCACCCTGTTAGGCTATATTATGGAGAATGTTTGTCCGATCAAAAAAAAAAAATTTAAATAAAAAAAAAACATATCTGACATAGTTATAAAAGTTATGTTCATCTGTAGAAGGTTAGAGAGCTAAATGTTGATCACTCAAAAACTACAGCTAATTTAGCCTAAAATTTTCCACCCTGTTAGATTCACATTCCACCCTGTTAGGTTTATAGACCTAACAGGGTGGAATTTGAAACTAACAGGGTGGAAATTCTAATGGAATAAATAGTATTTATTGTATACTGCAAATTAATCTACCTCCATAAAACTTTTGAGTGGTAATGTACATGAATACAATTCTATATATGTACACTACTGCTCAAAAGTTTTAGATCAGCAAGAATTTTAATGTTTTTAAAAGAAGTCTCTTCTGCTCACCAAGGCTTCATTTATTTGATCAAAAATACAGCAAAAACAGAAATATTGTGAAATATGTTTACAGTTTAAAATAACTGTTTTCTATTTGAATACATTTTAAAATGCAATATTTCTGTGGTGGCACACCTGAATTTTCAGCATCATTACTACAGTCTTCAGTGTTACATGATCCTTCAGAAATCAGTAGGCGGGGTTTACTTTTCACAGATGCTGAGTGCGAAGTGATAGTTTAACGCTGAAAGAGCGAGGTAAGATGGAAGCTGCAAATCATTTAATGTTAGTCAACTGTTTTACGATAGAAATATTAAATGGCCGACTGTTATATTCAGTGAACCAAACTACTTGACTTTCTCAAATATGCCCATTTTGAGAGAGAGAGAGATGAAATGTACGTGTGTGAATTACTTTGTCTCTCTTTTCAAAAACACGTCGTTGCTGAGAAATATAATGTAGCCATTCAGTATGGAAACTATTTTATTATAATAAAAGTCACGTGGTAGTGTTGACTACAAGTTTCTGTGTGCGAGTGATGTGTGTGCATGCCTCAATTAAAGCAGCACACACATATACATATATATCACGTTTCGTGGAGACAGTGAGAATACAGGAGTCTCAATTTAAAAGGTAAGAAAGAGTTTTAATAAACAATATCGCAGGACATACATACATACATACATACATACAGGTGCATCTCAATAAATTAGAATGTAGTGGAAAAGTTCATTTATTTCAGTAATTCAACTCAAATTGTGAAACTCGTGTATTAAATACATTCAATGCACACAGACAATGAAGTAGTTTAAGTCTTTGGTTCTTTTAATTGTGATAATTTTGGCTCACATTTAACAAAAACCCACCAATTCACTATCTCAACAAATTAGAATATGGTGACATGCCAATCAGCTAATCAACTCAAAACACCTGCAAAGGTTTCTTAAGCCTTCAAAATCTCTCGGTTTGGTTCACTAGGCTACATAATCATGGGGAAGACTGCTGATCTGACAGTTGTCCAGAAGACAATCATTGACAGCCTTCACAAGGAGGGTAAGCCACAAACATTCATTGCCAAAGAAGGTGGCTGTTCACAGAGTGCTGTATCCAAGCATGTTAACAGAATGTTGAGTGGAAGGAAAAAGTGTGGAAGAAAAAGATGCACAACCAACCGAGAGAACCGCAGCCTTATGAGGATTGTCAAGCAAAATCGATTCAAGAATTTGGGTGAACTTCACAAGGAATGGACTGAGGCTAGGGTCAAGGCATCAAGAGCCACCACACACAGACGTGTCAAGGAATTTGGCTACAGTTGTCGTATTCCTCTTGTTAAGCCACTCCTGAACCACAGACAACGTCAGAGGCATCTGACGTATTATTATTATTAGGTCTTTCGACACATACATGTTTTACCAAATAAAAAGGACATCACTTTTAGAGTTCATCCCCCTATCTGATGTGAGCATAAGTATTGGAACAGTTGCCTCACAGGTCTTTCTAAGTGATCAGCCGTGTCCTGTTGCATTCATTCTTCAGATATTAAAGGCAGGGAATGTGTCTTATCAGTTATATCCATTGCTTCTGCATTCTAAGTCTTGCATTCGATGATGACACACACAAACCAGGATGAAGACGAGGAAGCTGACTCTGAAAGAAAAGCAAGCAATTTGGATGCTAAAAGAAAAGAGGAAGTTAATCAGAACTATAAGAAAAACAAAGGGCATGGAGAAATCAAGAGTTTGGAAACCACCGGTGACATCAGCAACCAACGACGACCTAATCGGCTGAGAAAAACAACAGTAGTTGATGACAGACAAATCATAAAAGCGATGAAAATGAACCCTAAAATATGTGTCTGTAAAATCACCAACAACCTCCAGAAAGCTGGGGTTATGCTCTGACAATCTACTGTCCTCAGGAGACTTTGACACAGAATTACAGAAGCTACACAGCAAGATGCAAACCTCTGACCAGCACCAAAAATATAAACCCCCAAAACAAGCAACAGTTGGAATTGACTGCATTAAAGGCTGGGAAAAAGCATTTCAAAGCATAAGACCAAGAGTCTGGTGATGTCTGTGGGTTGCAGACTCACAGCTCTGATTGCATGCAAGGGATCTGCAACAAAATATTAGCTTTTAATCTTTTAAATCTGCCTTAAATTCAGCTGTTCCAATACATATGCTCACATGAAATAGTGGGATGAACTCTAAAAGTGCTGCTCTTTTTATTTGGTAAAACATGTATGTGTCGAAAGACCTAATAATAAAATGCGACATTCTGTAGTTTTGTCTCATATTCATCTTTTAATCATATTTGTAAATGTCTTGACTCCACAGCCAACAGAGCAATTTTGTCTTTACTGTTCCAATACTTTTGGAGGGCATACTGGTAAAAAAAAATGTATAGCCTGAATTCACTGCAAGTCGCTTTGGATAAAAGCGTCTGCTAAATGCATAAATGTAAATGTAAATCTAAGCATTTAAATATGCACAGCTTTACAAACTGAAAAATCTTTATGAAACCTTTTGCATTTTAAATTGCCTATATTTTAAAAATATAATCCATTACTGTAATATAGATGTTTTTGAGTCCCTAAACTCACCTCTACCCTAAACCAAACCACTTCTTGTCAATATAAAAAAAAACATAATAGGCAGACAAATGTACAGTACCAATGGTTTTACAATATTCATGACTCCATGTTTACAAGTTCTTTACAATTCAACTTCCCAGTGCAGTGTTTCCATATATTATATTCCATTTAATTTAAATATGACAAAAACAATATTATTTGGAACTGTGGTCTGAATCTTGTTAACATAATTTGAAAATATTATGCCCTTTAATCTGAGTTAATTAAAAGATTTAAATTAATTTTGATGGCATTAATACAATCTGCTTTGCCCTTTCTTATCAACATTTGGGTCTAAAACAAGGGAGACAAATGCCAGTTTAAACTAAATCCTCATGTGAGGCTGAGGTGCATTACCCCCAGACCCTCCTGGTGTGTAAATTGTTGAATTACTGTAGACAACAAAATGAACTAAAAAAGATAAGAGTTAAATAATCATCCCATGTTCCCAATGTAAAACCTGGTAGTAATCAGCCATGGGGTCCCTTGATTGTTTCCGGGTGTTTATAATGTTTTTTTTAATCCTTCAGAAAAATTTCTAATATGCTGATTTGATGCTCAAGAAACATTTCTTATTATCATCACAGTTGAAAACAGTTTTGCTGCTTAACATTTTTTGAAAACTGTGATCCTTTCTTCAGGATTTTTTTTTATATTTACTGTCACTGCTGAATATAAGTATTAACTGATATCAATACAATCTTACTGACCCCAAATTTTGTAGTGGTAGAGTACAAACTAATCCTTAAGCTACTCACTATTAAGTTCTTCTTTATTAAGCTGGTGTATAAAAGCATTATCAAGTGCTGTTCTATTGAATATCTGCACGGCTGGGATTACCTGTGGTACAATGGCACTCTTGTTTGTTTAATACTGCTGAATTACCCCAAGCATTGATCAGTAATCTGTAGATAAATTAATAAATCTTTGAAATTAAAAAGTGTAAAATGTGCCAGGCAGAGAGGATGAAATCGGACAAGACCACATCAGAATTATACTACGATTTCTCAATTATTGTTCTATACTAGGCAAAGCCAGTGCATATGTCTCTCTGACAGTACAATTGTTTGGAAGTGCTAGCAGCCAATTTCAATTGAGTACAAACAAGAGTAATCTCTGGGAGTGGACTAAGGAGAAAAGACCAGTTCTGAGAAGGCAGCAGTTTTAATTTCAGATTGTTATCAGTATTGTTGGAACGGGATCATAATAGCCTGCTTTCTCTCGCACACAGAAGACAAAGTGGCCTGAACGTTTAAGGGAAGTAATCTAGATTGACCTTGCCCTGTAAATGGATGACCGGCAATGGCAGAAAATGAAGTTGTTTGTAGACAATGGGTCTGGAATGACTGGTCCATTTACTATAGCAGTACAAAGCTTCATAGGTACGTTTGATTTATTTGTGCCTTCATTTGTCTTCATGAGGTCAGTGGCAATTATTGAAGACAAGATAACAGCAACCTTAATCATTTCCTGCCACTAATATGCTGCACACACTGTATGTCAATGATAGAATAGTCTGATCATCAGATGGCACATTCCATCATAATCCATGCAATTGTGATGCATATCGCACACAAAAACGGAATGCATTTTCATCTGCCAAGCTGTAATGATGATCTATAATCTGTTATAGATATATGTCAATGGCAATAATAATTTGTAAATTATTGTTGCAACTTATAGAAATTGTATAGTAGAGTCTATCCACTGAGTAGTCAAGAATCTTTTTCTAAATCTTACATTGCAGTATGGCATCCTGGGAAAAAGGCTCTTTACCCAATACTGATCTCAGACACACACCAGCAGGCAGAGTGACAGGTACAAGGAAAAGAGGAGAGCAGCGAGCCCACTGACCTGCAGACTGGGGTCATAGAATCCTATTACTATCCCACAGAGCTAAAGTGAGTATCAGAGCAATACTGTAGTGGAGGCACATCATGCCAGTCAAAGTATTGTCACCTACACACAACAAAAGATGTACGTTTGGTATTTAACTGCTCTTTTTAAAAGACAGTTCATCTGAAAATGGAAATTCTTTTACTCACGGTCATGTCGTTCTAAACCCAGATGACTACATTTCTTCTGTGGAACACAAAGATGTTCTGAAGGAAGTTCATTATGTGCTCTTTTGCATATAATGAATGCATTCAATCACCAGGGTTTGTCAAAAAAAAAAGAAAAGAAAAGGAAAACGGACACTGTAAAAATAGTCTCTACAGCTGGTGTGCTTTATTCCAAGTCTTCTGAAGTGAAATATGTGAAGAACAAACTGAAATAAATTCAAGTAATCTCATTTACGCATATGAATATTCAAATGTGTCAAGTTTTAATGACACCAAGTTTTAATATGTGCCTGATAAAATTAAAATGGAGATATACAGCAGAAAGAACAACGTTGAATTAATATTTCGTGAGTCTGATTACATTTTTTTTCACTGGGTTCAAGTTGATTCCATTTTAGAACATGTAAATATCTGATTTTGATTAATTAGATCACCATATTTTGTTGGCACTTCAAAAGTTAAAAAGACATAGTTAATAATTTTATTTTTTATTTTATTTTATTTTTTTCTTGACATGTAACATGGTATTACCTTGGTACTTTCTGAAGTACCTTAGAGTAATACGCAAATACCATGACACATCAATCTGGTAATTATTTAGTACCATAGTATATATCAAAGTACCACAGAAATTCCACTTGATGCCCTCATTGTATCTTGGTACTGTAGTACATAATTATGCAACCTCTTAAGATATTGCAAAATAAAGATGACAGACAAATAAATTAAAATTTATATAATTTACAAATAAATTTAAAAAAAAGATACAAATCTGTCACTGGGCTAGTACCCTTTCAAAAGGTACACATTTGTACCTTATTTACCCTTAAAGGGTGCATATAAGTACATTATAAGATGCATATTACTACCTAAAGTGTACATATTATTGTACGTAAAATGCTGCTATATGTAGGCAGTAGACGGCTTACTATATTTTGGAACAGAGCCCATAATCTGCTTCCTGTCAACTGACAGTTTCTCTGAGGAGTGACAGTTCTGATGATTTCCGAGTCAGAATCTACGTTTTGTTACGGCGCACCTCCAGAAAACAGTAACATCAGCAGAGATTCTGCTGAAACACAGTGACTTTCTCCGCTTCTACTGGGATATTTACAACTGCACTGTCATTTACTACTTTCTCCCTCTGTCTTTCTCAGAAACTCCTGTAAATAAACACACCGTTCTGTGCTGCTTTGGTCTGGGTTTTATGTCCCTCTTTTGACATTTCCTTTCTTTTAGGAAGCACTCAAAGTTACACCTGAGAGAAGAGCACAGGCACTAGATTCATCGCTGTTATCTGCTGCTGCCTGGAAGAGAAAAACAAAGAGACGTTTTGTCACAGGAATAGAAAAGACTACATACGTGTCTCCTTATGTCTGTGCCTGTGTCTCACAGCATCTTAATGTGTACAGCTTGCAGCCCTAAGAAAGGATTTACGCTCAAAACAGAGGGATGCAAATATTATGCAAAGCTGGCAGATGTGAAAGTAAAAGAACTGCAGTTGCTAAACTGTATCTCGACAGTAAGGACTGCCCGATGGCCCTGGGTCAGCATGAAAGATGCTCGGGACAGTTGATGTAATTGTCACTTGAGCCAGTGTTGCACTGTCATAGTTTATTATTTGAATATGTTTTTAATTCTTGCAAATTTAAACACCATTCAAGCGCAAAGAGAACTCAATTCGGTACTCACAAACTGTCTGATAGATGGCTGCCATATACTCACATCAAAATACTTTTTCATTCTTCATTTAGGGATAAAAAGAAGTTTGAAATATCTAAGCAGCAGTATTCTGTTAGTGAACATCCCAACACCATCCATGTAACTGGGAGTGGCATTTAGATGAATACGTAAATAAGTGCTGTATGCTTTCCTCTAACAAAATAAACACATCTAAAATGACACCAGTGAGAAAACAGCAGTTAAAAATCTTTTTCTTTTTTTCAAAATTAAGTCATGCCAGTTCATTCTCCACTTTCATTCAAAGTATACCAGGGTGGTCAGACAGTGCACAAGTACCAAAATGAGTTCTCTTTTGAGTCTTATTGCACTTGGACTAAGAATTATGGTATCGAAATTGTGAAATTTCACTGGAATCTAACACTATTTATTAGGGTTTATTAATTATTAAGGTAGCATGGTTCAAAAACATTTTTATTTTTTTTACAAAAAAATCCATAGTTTGGCTGATTTTTAGTACTTGACATGAGTGTTAATGTTTATGAAATTATTTGAGAAAAAGTATATGCTAAAGGCTCTGAGAAACGTTCAGGAAATTAACATAATTTTGTTCACACTGCACACAAATCTGATTTGGTTTTCAAGTTTTTTTAGAAATCATGTTACAAATCATGAAATCTAATCTCTCTAGAAAGTGTAGTCAAATATCCAGTGGTGATATAAGTCTTCACACGATGCTATGAGACGTTCTCATACAACAGCTGTGAGTAGATATGACTGAAAACAGCGTTGAGTTGTCTGTCATGAGATATTTTACTCATTCATGCATATATTGCGTCCAAAATCACTGATTTGATCACTCATATAATATGTAGTGAATATAAAATATATATGAAAAAAAGAACATAAAGTTGGGAAAATTAGTGTATTTGGACACTTCTACAGGCACTTGTGTGACGTTATATTCATATAATGTGCTAAGCCAGATACAAAGCCTTTCCAAACTTTTCTAGTTTGATTACAAAAGGTTCATAGCCTCTCTCTTGCACTTTCCCACACATCTGTACCATTTAAAGTGATAAATACTTCACTTTCATCACTTTCATCTCTCCATCTCCTCAATGGCTGTTGCTGTTTCCCACCTCTGTTTTGGACACATTCTCAGTAAAACCAGAGCTAGGAGGAATTTTGCTTTGTAGAGACATGTTCGAACTCACTCCTGTCCTCTACAGGTCTTTGAATTCATGAGAGCAAGGGACTTTGAACTCCTGTTGGTTTAACACAGCAAAGGCAAAGCAGGCTTAGGACATTTGAGCGCCAGCATTAGAATGATGCATACAAACAGGTCTTTGTGGATTTAGAGGTTATTTTTATTTTATTTTTTTATCTAACCGCATTAAAAGAAATGGGCCCAGCATAGTGTGATAGATTGTGCTGCTACAGCCTCCACAACCTAGCATTGAGAACCAGCCTGCAAGATTGGGAACTGCACC
Source organism: Spinibarbus caldwelli (assembly GCA_039654775.1). NCBI lineage: Eukaryota > Metazoa > Chordata > Actinopteri > Cypriniformes > Cyprinidae > Spinibarbus > Spinibarbus caldwelli. The sequence continues at coordinate 12,784,931 of CM077225.1, forward strand.
ATACAAATTGTGTTCAACACAAATTTTGTGAGCTCATTTCTATGACTGGGCACTAAAACTAATGCTATGGAAGTGTGCAAAAAATGCCACTATCTCCCTGCTATTCTGAGTGAATGCCCTCCTTAAAGGTACAGTCACATTTACAGTTATGTGGTGAAATTTCGTGGGGACATCTAGTCATTCCAATAGGAATCTGTGTAATCTGGAGTTTCGTGTAAGGGCAAAAAAGTTATCCTTGCAGATTACACTCATTTTGAAGACGGTCACACGAATTTGCTGCGCTGACCGATAGAAATCTGCTTGGTTTGAAAGTGACTTTTGTGCTAGCTTTGCTTGATACATTGCTACATTATTTACAAGGCACAATGGACATATTCTTGCACACAAAATTTTGCTGGCATTTCACAAATGTGACCGCGCTTTAAAGCTGCGGTCACACTAGACTTTGAGCATGCGAAATATCTTCGTACGCTGTAGCAGTCGTGATATGACATCATGGTCTGCAGCGTCTTTTTAAAAACTTAAATTCAACACATAACAAATAATAATACAAACAAAAAGTGTAATGTGACTGCCTCTTAAGCCTGTAAGTATTCTTACATTTTTGCATGATAGGGTATTGTAAAAAGTGCTAGATATTAATATTTTTATTCAGAAAGGATGCGTTAAATTGAAGTGACAGTAAATTAATTTCTTTCTATTATAACTAAATGTGGTAATTCATCAAAAGTTTTGCAAAGAAAATGCATCATTTTTTCTACAAAATTATTAAGCAGCACAACATTAATAATCACAATATACACAATATAATCAATATATATATATATATATATATATATATATATATATATATATATATATATATATATATATATATATATTTATTTTTTATTTTTTTTTTTTTTTTAAATCACCATATTAGATTCATTTCTTAGGGATCATGTGAAAATGAAAACCAGAGTAATGGCTGCTGAAAAATAGTAACATGAATCAACTACATTTCAGAATGAATATTAAAATTTTTAATTGAAATAATATTTTACAATGTTACTGTATCATTGATTAAATAAAATTGGTGAACATAAGAGACTTATTTCAATAACATTAAAAGTCTTACCAGCCCCCAAACTTTTGAATGGTACTGTACTTAATGTACAGTAGTTATTTTCAAGATAATATTTTTATAAAATTATCTTACACTGCCATTTGTTTAATTTAACATAATATTGGTTTTATGTAAGATAATATCTTACATAAGTATAGATGGGTCTTCATACATTAAAACAAATATATAGTTGGATTCATATTTTAAGAAGGGGACTGCAAGAAGACCATCTCAACTTAAATGGGAGACAATCATTTTGGAATGACCTGAGGTTAAGTATCGAGCGTTCAATATTACAATGGTAATGATTAGATTGGCCAGAGGAGAACTGGCCCTCTGACTGAGCCTGGTTTCTCCCAAGGTTTTTGTTCCTTGCCACTGTTGCCTTTGGGTTTCTTAGTTGGGGACACTTATTTTCTTGCAATATTTTTGACTTGATTGCACAGATACTACTTGAACTGAACTGAGCTGGACGATGACATCACTGAATCAATTATGAACTTACTTTAACTGGAAAATTGACTGTTCACTATCATCCTCTTGCATTATCGACACACTATTTTCCTATTTAATACCATGAAGCTGCTTTGACACAATCTGTATTGTATAAAGCGCTATATAAATAAAGGTGACTTGACTAATGACTTAAGGATCACCTCATGCAGGGTTACTAGACTGGATTTTTCACAAATAGGCTTCTAGGAATGTTATTCATAAGGGACTCTTCCTAAAACCACTTTCCATCAGTGCTCAATGCATTATTTCTCACTGTGCGACATAGCTGTGCATGAAAATACCACACTACAAAATTCCTTATGATAGTTATATTGATTCTTATTTTTAATATCAACAAGTCCTTTTGAACATGTCCATTTGTGACTTGTGTGGTCTGAGTGACCTTTTAAAACATGTAAGTGATGTCTATCATAAAGCAGACTGCGGTTTGTTACGTTGTTGTGATGGAGAGATATTGATTGAGCTCATTTGACAAGCTGGGGCACAGCACCGGGAGACTGGAGATCCTATAAAACCACTGAAGAGGATAGGTAGGATATTTTAATTTCACTCAATCCCTTTTTCGTTTCTCCCCACTCACTCGTTCTCAATCACTCTTTTCTTATTGGTACCTTGCTGTCCTTGTGTCTTAGACACAGCTCAGTATCAGAAATAACAGACCTCCTAACGCTCTTTGTGCGTTTGTCCTTTATTCAAGCAAATAGCTTTTCTGTTCAGCTGTCAGTCAAACTGCCATGAAGATCCTTAGAGGACACACCATTTAAGTGTATCAAATCAGAGACAAATATAGAAATACAGAGCGAAAGAGAGAGTCCAGCTTGGACTTTTTTTCTTGTTTGCAGTCCTAAAGATTGCAATCTATCTTCTGAAATGGGAGACGAGTTGGAAACGAACACTGCCTTTAAAATACAAAATGAGCATAGCCTACATTTGTTCACAGGTATTTACTCATTTAGAGCATAAAATTCACTTTGAAGTATGACTGTATGTAATTTAGGTTGAAGAACAAAACGTGAAATTGTCTTTAAGTAATGGTAACCACAGACCTTATGCACTCATAAATTGAAAACCACTATTTAAAAAACATATTCCAGAGGGAGAACATGGTAAATTACTCTTCAAGGTTGGCCTACAAATTGACATTGTAATGAAATGGCGCTGTTGCACCAGTGGTAGAAAAATGCCTTATTACAGGAATAACACACTGGTAAAGAGGCATGTTTAACACCCCCCCACCCCCCCCCCCCCCCCCCCTCCCTTAATATATATACATACAAACTTTAAAAAATGCAATTTTTCTTTATGATTAATCATGAACATGACAACCCTTAAAATATAAATCCTATGCATTTTTAACTGTTTGTTTATTTATTTATTTGACACACAAAAAAAAAAAAAAAATGATCACAAACTAGTTGAAAAAACTGTGTGGTGAATTGAGGAGTGAGTAATATAGTAAGTATTTTATCCTTTTATGTATTTTAATTCACAGCATTCACCTCATTCACATCTTGTTCAAATAAAAAGGATGGGAAAATGACAGACTAAAACTAAATAACAAAAAACGTGAAATGTAACATAACATGTAACATATCATTTTATGGAAGTTTATTCAAAACACTTGTTTGCAAACTAATAAACTAAATGTGATGCATATTCGTCAGTCATAATGTCAGCCATAAATTAAAAGAATAAGAAAAAGGTAAGATGTCTGTAATAGTACTGAAAGTATTTATACACAATGCATGTTATCTAGTTAAATATTGCTTGCTCCACAGATTTTAACCATGTTCACACTTTATGTAATTGTTTTTACAAGAAACAGATTCATGCTGATTCTAAATCATTTTAAATAAATCCATTTTGAAAGTATGATTATTAAAATAAAAAAGATGCAACTCATTGATACCATGATTTTTTTGAGTACCTTACCTTTTAATTTATGCATGACTACCAAATATGCATCACAATAGATTAATTTGTTTATTTATGATACACTTTTTAATACATATGACAACTGCAATTCAAATAAATCCTAAATTCAAGCCAAAAAATTTGTTCCTCTTCAGGAACTCGAGCTGCGTCGAAACGCTATGGGAACGCCTTCAGCGTGACCGGCTCTGAATACAAGTGTAATCTGTCCAAAGGATGGGCGAGACGTCACGGGCGAGGTGACGTAATGACCAGCTGGTATAAAAGCACGTGCGGTGAAACCGGCATCAGCTTTCTGTCATTCAGCTAGCGCTCTGTGTCTAAACTGTGTGTCTTATTTGGTGTTGTCTGTCCTTTGAAATTAATCATGTCAAAGAGCCAGTATAAGGCTAAGCATGTGAAGGGCGAGAGCAGATCACAATACAAGCTGTGTGTTCCTCCCTGCAAACGCTATTTGTCTGCAGGTGATACACACAGCTTGTGTGTGGTTTGTTTGGGAGCGAGGCACGCAGAGTCGGCTCTCGAGGGAGCCGACTGCCAGCACTGCGAGTGTCTCCCGCTGCGTACGCTTCGCTCCCGAAAGGCCCTTTTTTTCCGAGGAGGGTTCTTTCATCAGCGTTCCCCGCGGCGATGGCCCCGCTTCCGCTGAGGCGGAACGGCGGCGGCGCTCGTGGGGTTCGCAGCGGGATCTGATGGAGGGATCGGAGACGAGCGAGTCTCTATCTCCATCCTCACCCATTAGATCCGGTGACCGCTCCCCGAGATCGGAAGCCCGCCATGCGGTTACTTCTCCTCGGGCAGCGGGCTCGGCACTTCTCCTGTCTTCCTCCGAGGAGATTGACGTGGAGAGCGCCGAGTATGTTTCGCCCTCTCTTTCGCCCCAATATGAGGAGCTTGTGGAGGTGGTCACTCGTGCTGTGGCCAGATTAAACATCGATTGGCCGGCCGAGTGTCATGTTGAACCACAGAGAAGCAAGTTGGACGAACGCTTTCTGCGGTTTAAGACTCCACCTCCACATCGGAGCCTGCCGTTTTTTCCCGACCTCCACACCGAGGTGTCGAGGTCGTGGGGAAAACCATTCTCGGCCCGCCTCTTCGTCCCCTCGTCCGATTACTACGGTAACGTGGCAGGGACGAGTGAGCGCGGTTACAGAGCGATGCCTCGGGTGGAACAGACGCTCGCGAGCTATCTGTCCCCTGACGCTGCGTCGTCTCTGAAGGCTCCGACCTTGCCCACCAAGCCGCTGCGCACATCGTCAGCCCTGGTGGGCAAGGGGTACGCGGCAGCAGGTCAGGCTGGTTCGTGTCTGCACACCATGGCAGTGCTGCAGGCGTACCAGGCTGACCTGCTCAAAGACCTAGATGAGGGTGAGGGAATTAATGCGGACGATATCAGCGAGCTCCGCAAAACCGCTGATTTGTCTCTCCGCGCCACCAAGGAGACCGCCCGTGCTATTGGGCGGTCTATGGCAGCCCTGGTGGCGGCGGAGAGGCATCTCTGGTTGACCCTGTCAGATATTAAAGACCGTGACAGGGTCTTCCTCCTGGACGCCCCGCTTTCACCTTCTGGCCTGTTCGGCGACGCTGTTGGTTCCGTCGTCGACAGGCACCAGGAGGCCAGGAAGCAGGCGGCAGCGTTCCAGCGGTTTCTCCCTCGCCGCTCTCTAGCTCAGGGGGCTGCTGGGCGAGAGCAGCCCCTGCCGCGTGCTGGCTCCTCACATAGAGGGGTGCAGAAAGAGAGTGTCACCACCCGTGCTCCCCCGCGGCGGAGCCGGGGCGGTAAGAAAGGCTCTCGGTCGGGGGCCTCGAAGCCTAAGCCGGATCTACGGACCGTCCTTCAGGCAAAGAGGTCTTCGGCCAAGAGGCCCTGATGCTTATGGCCCAGGGCTTATGAGGGTAGCTCCCGCTGGGGAAGAGCGGCGTTCACCGCATTACCCGGTGCCCGTCTCTCCTCAGTGCCCTCAGGAGATCGTTCTGCTAACCCTGCCACGTACGGTGTTCCAGGGCGCAGCGATCTCCAGCGAGCACATATCTCAGTTCTCTCCGCCCGGAAACGTAGCGGAGCTGAGATGCTCGCCACCCCTTCGGGGATCTCTAGAGCAGCTAGTTCGGTTGTCTCCTGCCGGTGTGCCGTTCCAGGACACCGAACTAGCCACTCTGATTACAACAGAGGCCAGTCTCGAGAGACTGGTTCCCTTAGTAGACTATTTTGCAGCGTGGAAACTACTGCCGAATGTGTCTCAGTGGGTCCTGCACACTGTAGAGAGAGGTTACAGAATCCAGTTCGGTTCTCCTCCGCCTCGATTCAACGGGGTGAATCCCACTCTGGTGGGTCCCGAGCAGGCTCTGGTAATGGAACGAGAAGTAATTACTCTCTTAAGAAAGGAAGCCATCGAGGTGGTCCCTCCTCACGAGAGAGAGTCCGGGTTCTACAGCTGGTACTTTATAGTTCCAAAGAAGGATGGAGGGTTGCGTCCCATTTTAGATCTGCGTCAGCTGAACCGCTCAGTCAGCAGACTGAGGTTCAAGTTGCTCACGCTCAAACAGGTTGTCTCTCAGATCAGGTCCCAGGACTGGTTTGTTACAATCGATCTAAAAGACGCATACTTCCATGTCTCCATCCTTCCTACTCACAGGAAGTTCCTGAGGTTTGCTTTCGGGGGCGAAGCTTACCAGTATCGGGTTCTTCCCTTCGGCCTAGCACTCTCACCCCGCACTTTTACGAAGTGTGTGGATGCCGCGTTAGCTCCGTTGCGGCTACAAGGCATCCGCATACTCAATTACATCAACGATTGGTTGATTCTCGCTCATTCAGAGCAGATGGCGGCTCAACATCGAGATGTTGTTCTCGCTCATATGAAAGCGTTGGGGTTAAGACTGAACGCCAAGAAGAGTGTGCTTTCTCCATTACAGAGGACCACTTATCTTGGTGTGGTGTGGGATTCGACCACGATGCAGGCACGTATGTCGCCTGCTCGGATCGAGTCGATCCTCACGGCAGTCAGGAGAGTGAAAGAAGGCCAGTCACTCACTATCAAGCAGTTTCAGAGACTGCTGGGTCTGATGGCAGCTGCGTCCAACGTGATACCTATTGGCCTGCTGTATATGAGACCCCTACAGTGGTGGCTCAAGACCAAGGGGTTCTTCCCGAGAGGGAACCCACTTCGCATGATCAAGGTCACGCGGCGGTGCCTACGTGCCTTAGACATGTGGAGACAACCTTGGTTCTTGTCTCAGGGCCCAGTGCTGGGAGCTCCGTGTCGCCGCGTATCGCTAGCGACGGACGCATCCCTCACTGGCTGGGGAGCGGTCATGAGTGGCCACCCTGCCCGCGGTCTGTGGAGTGGTCGCCATCTCACGTGGCACATCAATTGGCTGGAGATGCTGGCTGTGTTTCAGGCTCTGAAACACTTTCTCCCAGACCTAAGAGATCGCCATGTGTTGGTGCGCGCCGACAACACGGCAGTGGTCTCTTACATCAACCACCAAGGAGGTCTGCGGTCGCGCCCCCTGTACAGGCTGGCGCACCAGATCCTTGTGTGGTCCCAGGGCAAACTCCTCTCGCTGAGAGCAGTGTACATCCCTGGGCATCTCAATGTGGGAGCAGACATCCTGTCGAGACAGGGGCCGAGGCCCGGGGAATGGATGCTTCACCCAGAGGTGGTGAAGCAGATTTGGAGAGTGTTTGGCCAGGCTCAGGTGGACCTATTTGCGACTTGGGAGACATCGCAATGTCCCCTCTGGTACTCTCTGACTCATCCAGCTCCACTGGGGCTGGATGCCATGGTACAGACTTGGCAGAGGCTTCGTCTGTACGTCTTTCCCCCGATTGCTCTGCTCCCCGGAGTTCTGGAGAGAGTGCGCCGGGACGGGGTCCGGCTGCTGTTAGTAGCCCCGTTCTGGCCGGGCCGAGTATGGTTCTCGGACCTGATTTCTCTCCTCGACGGCTCTCCATGGGAGATTCCCGTCAGGGGGGATCTCCTCTCACAGGCAGGGGGCACCCTTGTGCACCCCCGCCCGGAGTTGTGGAAGCTGTGGGTATGGCCCCTGAAGGGGCACAGCTCATAGCTTCCGGTCTTTCAACCGAGGTTGTTGAGACCATCCTCCAATCCAGAGCTCCCTCAACGAGGAAACTGTATGCCTTGAAGTGGAAACTTTTCACTTCATGGTGCGGAGACCGCCAGCTCGACCCAGTCAACTGCCCGGTTGGTACAGTGCTGGAGTTCCTGCAGGCTCGACTCTCCACAGGGTTAACCCACTCCACCTTGAAGGTTTATGTGGCGGCGATTTCGGCCTACCACACCTCTCTTGGTGGACAGTCAGTGGGCAGACACCCCCTGGTTACACGTTTCCTCCGCGGTGCGCTGAGGCTGAGGCCCCCAGTACGGTCCCGTGTTCCTCCATGGGACCTGGCTGTGGTGTTGGATGCTCTCTGTAGGCCTCCTTTCGAGCCTATTGAGGAGATCTCTGATCGCCATCTCACTCTGAAGACTGTTTTTCTTCTGGCGATTTCTTCTCTTAAGAGAGTTGGGGATCTGCAGGCCCTCTCAGTGGCCCCTACTCATTTGGATTTTGCGCCTGGTATGGCCAAAGCCTTTTTGTACCCTCGTGCAGGGTACGTCCCCAAAGTTCCTTCTGTCACGCCACAGCCTGTCGTACTGCAGGCCTTCAGTCCTCCTCCCTTCAGGGAGCCAGACCAGCAGAAGCATAACTGTATGTGTCCAGTGCGAGCGCTGGATGCATACGTCCACAGAACTGCCCTGTGGAGAAGGGTGGACCAACTGCTGATTTGCTATGGTCCCCCTAAGAGAGGTCTTTCTGCTTCCAAACAGACCCTCAGTCGGTGGATTGTGGAGGCCATTATCATGGCCTATGAGTTCTCTGATCTCCCCTCGCCGATGGGAGTCAGAGCTCACTCCACACGAAGTGTGGCGGCGTCCAAGGCCTTTCTCGCAGGTGTCCCATTACAGGACATCTGCAACGCTGCGGGATGGTCTACGCCCCTGACCTTTGTCAGGTTTTATGGCCTTGACATGCGGGCCACTCCAGGCTCTTCCGTCCTCTCGCCCTAGATGTGCTCCGCAGGGATACACACTGGGCAGGGACTTGGAAGCCTGGCGGCGTGGGCATCTCGTTCCCATAGCGTTTCGACGCAGCTCGAGTTCCTGAAGAGGAACGCCTCTAGGTTACGTATGTAACCCTAGTTCCTCGAGGGAACGAGACGCTGCGTCTCGAGGCCACACTTCCGGCATCCCTGCCCGCGCTTGCTTCACTCCTAGAAGCTGATGCCGGTTTCACCGCACGTGCTTTTATACCAGCTGGTCATTACGTCACCTCGCCCGTGACGTCTCGCCCATCCTTTGGACAGATTACACTTGTATTCAGAGCCGGTCACGCTGAAGGCGTTCCCATAGCGTTTCGACGCAGCGTCTCGTTCCCTCGAGGAACTAGGGTTACATACGTAACCTAGAGGCGTTTTTTGAATGCATATATTGCAAAACAACATATGAATCTAAAACTGATCAAAATCTTGGCATACTGAAGAACAGACGTTTTGTGAAAGAAAAGATTGTTCCAGATCTAATGTTGAGCACACAGTCTTTTGATGAGCCGTAGCAACTGACTGGCTCTTAATTGGCTCAGTGCTCTGACATACTAATGGCTGCACATTCACACTGATCTTCGCTGCTCCCTGAATCGTCCACAGCAGGAATACTCAAATTACGCTGCTCCAGGGAACTTTTAGAAACCCAGGGTGACCAAGGGCTAGTGAATGAAATGACCTGGTCATTCTAGTAATGATTTTGATTTGGCTTTAAAATGTGCAGTGACCAAACTATGTCTTACAACAGTCGCAAATGCTAGTCTGTTTTTCATTTTGCAGAACATTCTCCAGTTAAACAAATGCAGTCTTAAAATTCTTAAATAATTCCATGTATGTTGCTTTTTAAACTATCTTCCCTATGCATACAGCACCAGTGTGACATAGTGGTGCAGAGTAAAAGTTGGTATGTGACGAGAGTGTGTTGGTGTGTGTACATATCAGAAGGACAGGAACTGTTCAGAGTTGAAGGATTTGAGCCCCAGTGGAAGCTTCTAGAATAGCTGAGAAGCATTTTGTCTAAATAGATAAAGACTTTGGTCTCTTAAGTGTCCCTACGTTATGCCCCTGAAGGTTAGAAAAAGATTTCTGAGAGGAAGAGCAACAGAAAGACAGAGAGAGATTGAAGAAGGAGGTCAAAAGAGAGACACATTAGGAAAATGTTACAGGTAACTCGGTTACAGGGGAGTAAAAGTGGTGGACACAGTGGATTGTTTTTATTCTGTCAGAACAATACAACTAGTTGAGAGGAATGCAAATGAGAGTTGTGTCAATGTGCATATTCTTCAGAATGTTAACAGGAACCTCAATGCCAAACACTTTAAAAGCGTCTACTAGGTCCTCCATAGGGAAGTTGATTCATCCTTTTCTTTCTTTTGATCTGTACGATCTTACATACATTAGCTGAATAACTAACAAGATTTTATGCTTTATGACTTTGCCTACCTGAAACAGTGTTTGTACTTTTTGGTGTTGTTTTATTATTATTTTGGCTTGTAATGGTGGCAGATACAATGTATTCAATAGTAATGTCAGCCTACTCAGTAATGCCATATTTCCATAAAGATGTTATGATTTAAAATGTGTGCAAAGCTGAAACATTAATTTAATTTTATGTTAATTTAGTTTTAACTGTATACAATACAGTTAAAAGGATAGGTCACATACAAATGAAAAATGTCAATGTTAAAGTGAAGTCAGTTAATTTGCATAGTAGTTTTCTCAATACATTTTGTTTCAAAGGAGCTTCACAGAAAACTGAGCCTTTTTAAACTCAGGAATCAAGCTTAATTATTTAATTATAATGTTAATTAATTGATATCTTTGTTCTATTGTTTTTAATTTGTTCTATCACTTGTAATTTGTTTATTTCTTCCTAATTTTATTACGGTTTATTTTAAGCAATATTTACTTATTTATACTGTAAGTGTTACGGAGCCGACGAGACAAGAGGCGTGCGGATCCATATGCGAGCTTTTATTTACAAAGGCGTGGTCAGGAAACAAGCAAGGGTCAAACAATGGCAAACAGGTATAATCACAGGCAAGACAAAGAGTAATCCTAGGGCAAGCGTAGGTCTGCGATCGGCGAACAATATCCAACAGGGCAAGTCAGAGAGATAATCCAGGTACACGAGCAATAATCCAAACGAGGTGCAAACAGAGTCCAAACAGTAAGGCAAAGGGTTAATCCAGGAAACACGGGCAGAAATCAAAACACGAGGAAACAGGCAAGGCAAGACTATGAAAACTAAGTGGGCTCCGTAGAGCAGCTATCGCTAGGAGAGAGATATGTTCGTACATACTCGGCGCTGACAGAGAGGAAGTCCAATGCTTATAAAGCGTGTCTGATGGGATCAGCTGTGTAATCAGTGCAATGTGTGATTGGTGACAGCTGTGATCAGTGCAGTGGATGATGGGAAATGCATTCCGGGGATGACGTGCAACAGTTAATGTAGTGCAGGAGTCAATGTGGCGAACGAGTGACCTCTGGTGGTGAGTGAACGGAAGTGCATGGACCGGATTCTTTGACCACGACACGACAGGCTGAGAGTACATTGCTGGGCGCCACCACCATAAAAGGAGCTGAAGCGAGCACCACCGCTTCGGGAGGTTCTGAAGCATGTGCCGCCACCTCTGGAGAAGCTGCAGCGGGTGCCATCGCCTGGGGCAGCTCTGAGGTGGTATATGCAGCCCAAATGCAACATAAAGCGATCCCCATAATGGGAAGCACTTCGGACAGGGGAATTAGAGCAGGAACAGGAGGGTTAAAGTGAGCTGGTTTGGGGATACCAGCTGCACGTGCAGACACCAGTGGTGCATCCCTCACACTGGATACCAGACTAGGATACCGAAGGACTGACCTTGAATATCTGGGTGTGGCAGACAGGACGTGACAAGACTCTGGCTGATCAACCGCAACGTGACGTGGTTCTGGATGGTCAGCGGTGACGTGAAGAGACTCTGGAAGATCAGCGGAGACGTGACAAGACTCTGGCAGATCAGGTGTGACGTGACGAGACTCTAGAAGATCAGCTGAGACGTGACGAGACTCTGGCAGATCAGCTGTGACATGATGAGACTCTGGAAGTCCAGTTGAGACGTGACTGGACTCAGGACAATCGAATGTGACTTGCCTTTGCTCATGAAGATCAACTGTGGCTTGACTTTGCTCATGAAGATCAACTATGGCTTGACTTGGCTCTTGTAGATCGACTGTGAATTGACTTGACTCATGACTGGCAGCAATAACATGACGGGGTGTTGTTGCGGCCGCCATTTTGTGAACGGGCTCCGCTGTCGCCGCCATTTTGTGAGCGTGCTCCAGCGTGGCTGCGATCACACAATTGAGTGTGGTGTCGCGTTCCTCCGCGACACCCACAGTGAACACTGAACCAACAGTCAACAGAACATAGTACATAAACTGAGCGAGCGATGAACGCGGACCCTCGCGTCTAAGCTCAGATTGCAGAGGTTGATTAATGCCATCACAGAAAAACTCTATCAATAAACAGTCCGGTAAATCAGAGTAATATGCAATGGCTAGATACTCCTGAATATAGTCCTCGAGTGATCGCGGGCCTTGGTTAAGAGCTAATAAAATACGTGCTGTGTCCATACCTGGCCAAAGCTCCTCTGAAAATCTGCTGGATCCTTTTGAGGCCGAGTATTCTGTTACGGAGCCGACGAGACGAGAGACGTGCGGATCCATATACGAGCTTTTATTTACAAAGGCGTGGTCAGGAAACAAGCAAGGGTCAAACAATGGCAAACAGGTATAATCACAGGCAAGACAAAGAGTAATCCTAGGGCAAGCGTAGGTCTGCGATCGGCGAACAGTATCCAACAGGGCAAGGCAGAGAGATAATCCAGGTACACGAGCAATAATCCAAACGAGGTGCAAACAGAGTCCGAATGGCAAGGCAAAGGGTTAATCCAGGAAACACGGGCAGAAATCAAAACACGAGGAAACAGGCAAGGCAAGGCAAGGCAAGGCAAGACTATGAAAACTAAGTGGGCTCCGTAGAGTAGCTATCGCTAGGAGAGAGATATGTGCGTACATACTCGGCACTGACAGAGAGGAAGTCCAATGCTTATCAAGCGTGTCTGATAGGATCAGCTGTGTAATCAGTGCAATGTGTGATTGGTGACAGCTGTGATCAGTGCAGTGGATGATGGGAAATGCAGTCCGGGGATGACGTGCAACAGTTAATGTAGTGCAGGAGTCAATGTGGCGAACGAGTGACCTCTGGTGATGAGTGAACGGAAGTGCATGGACCAGATTCGTGACAGTAAGAGTACATTCTATTAATTTACTTTGTTAATATTTCAATATTGAGTCTGTTCAATATCATAAATACAATTGTATACAATTATTTTATATACAACAGCAAAACTGATATTAGTTTATTCTGTGATATATCAAATAATTGTATTTACTCATTTATTTTTAAGTGTGTTTTCAATATCATATTGTTTGCAGAGGTATATAGAAATTGTATTTTTATTTTATTGGTACTGACTTATATTCTCGTATATTCTTATATTGATACACCTCTACTGTGAATGCATACAGTGACAAGGGTTCATTAACATCCAATAAAATAAATAAATAAATAAATAAATAAAGTTGTCATAAAAATAGTCCATTCGACTTGTGCGCTATATTCCATGTCTTCAGGAGCCATATAACAGCTTTGTGGCTTTCGCACTTAAGCATACTCAGACCTGCCGCTTCAAGACATGTTGCACCAGGTTTTACACCAGTGACGTCAGACACCATTGAATGTTGGAAGTCTCCTGGCTGATCTTGATGGGCCAGGTTTGAATGCATTCAAGTGTGAATGGGATTTGAGAGCTTCTGGGCCTATTTACAGCAAAATAATGAAATAATAACACATAAAAGCTATCGTATGACTTTGGCAGAACTGGAATTTAGCATGCTCCATGCTTTTTGGAGCATAAAAAAGCCACTGTTCACCGCCTGCTTTTAAGAGAGTAAACAGCAGAGGCATAAGGGTAGTATGGCATGTACTATTTCCATGGGATGCAAATATCTGAAATGTAGCAACTACCAGTTCATCTCTTAGCAAAACTCCATTTACAGGGAGAATGACACAAGGTTGTTCTGCAGAGATGTGGATAAGATATCGAGCCCTCATTACCATGAATTGGATTGAAAAGTTTCAGACTGCATTTTAAGTTTTATCTAAATTAGCATGAAGAGAATAGCACAGCTTCAGCTGAGTGTAGATGTGCTCAGTCTAGCTCTGGAGAATGGAGCTTATTTCAGTCAAAAGGCGGTATCACTGCTCAGAGATGGAGGATTAGAAACATGTAACCCCAGGGCATTCTGTAAGCCTGATAAATCTCATAGAATATATGATCTTCTTGCACAGGCCAAGAGTGCACACATGTGAGTATTTTTGCGTGTGTGCTTTTTTGCTCTGTATATTTGAACAAATGCGTTTTGAAGTGGCTCCAAAGTATTTGAACAAGACAAACTAAAAAATATATATGTTAATATATTTGCATTATGAAGTAACTTTTTAACATTAAGATTTGTTTAATTCTGAGAGATTTCTGTCCCTCCACTGTGCAGTGCAAAGATACATTGTGCTTCCAGGGTTAAATTTCAGATTTTTTTTTTTTTTTTTTTTTTTTTTTTGTGGATTGTTTCAGAATCTTTAAATACTTCGATGGACTTCCGTCAACTCTAATCATAACTGAAATGTTGAAAGTTCATTTGATTCTGCGTAAAGGTCTAGCAAATGTATGTTTTTATAATATTTAATATTTGTTTTAAGATTTACTATAAATGTGTTTGTGCCAACTTGCTGTGAAAAGTGGTTGGGGAAACTTAAACATAAAATTTCAGAGTTCAGAGTAATAATACCACATGTCTATTTTATAGCGGTGTCCTTGGCTCAAATTTACTACAATGACCCTGAGACCTTGAAAACACCTTGAATGATTCCCATGTGTTTGCAGGCCATACATGTGGTCTTTGTACAATAATGCTTTGGTGAAACTCAACTCAGATGGGTGTGCACAAAAATCCAGAGAGGTCACAGGGACAATAAGATCAATCATGAGTTCATTCCCACAAAATCTTAGACTGGGTATGCTCGCCTCTGATGCTGATCCATTTCCTGTTTGCTATGAAAGCTTTGAGCTCTTTCCATGGCAGGGACACGTGGGGAAATCGGCTGTTTGAGAATGCATCAGGGAAAACAACCGCTACACACTTAAGGATAATTAAGAGCATAACTTCAGAGTGACAGACAGAAAGACAGTGATGGTTTACAAAGAATCTCCACATGGTTTTAATGTGCGTGTGTGGAAAATGTATGCCTCAAGTACATGACTGTACTAATCCAAGCTTGCAAATCCATGTAGGAAATGCTTATTTTGTGTGTAATCCAACACTATTTCCATGAGATTATGACTGAGGGGCAATGCAGCCGGTGGGGAATAGAGAAAATAAGGGGTAAAACCAGCATGACAGGGGAAACACAAGCCTTTCAAAATAAGACACTGACTCAGACACCCTTCAGAGAACTTATCCCATAAATGTGCACCAGTTCAGATGCAGATGTATATATACCTTTAAATTTATTTAAAATTGTAGAGGATTTAGTGCAGGGAACCACAGTGTGTAACTGCATGCAAAATTGAAGACTTCATCTTTTTTATTTATTTATTTATTCTTTAATGACAGTAAATGTTCACAAAATTTTACATTTCGGGCCCCTTTAAGTATTCGATAACAGTTACAGGTGTTTTAGAACACATTTTTAGGTTCTTTGTCAGAAATTTTGAGTTTAAAAAAATATAAAAATAATGCAATAAATATTAATTAAACAACATAAGATACGACATAAAACCCTAATATACATAAATGATAACAAAAATCAACACAAATTAAATTAAATTAAATTAAATACAATAAAATTAAATAAAATAAAATGAACAGTAATCTTTATGGTGAAAACCCATAGGCTGACATTCCCACAAATATCCCTGGTGAAACTTTACATTTACTGGCATTTTGTTTAAAAATATTAAACAAAATGCCATTAAATGTAAAGTTTCACCAGGGATATTTGTGGGAATGTCAGCCTATGGGTTTTCACCATAAAGATTACTGTTCATTTTTACTTCTGTACATTTGACATTATTTTACTGAAAAATTATATAAAATGTCCAGTTACATCCATTAGTTTTTTTTTTCTACCATACATAGTAAGTGAACTTGCCATTAACCAATTAAAGGGATAGTTCACCCAGAAATGTTATTTGTCATCATTTACTTATCCTGAAGCTGTTCTAAACCTGTATGAGTTTCTTTCTTCTGTTGAACACAAAAGACGATGCTTTGAAGAACGCTAGTAATCAAACAGTTGACGGTAGCCATTGACTTCCATATTATTTTTTTTCCATACTATGGAAGTCAATGGCTACCATCAACTGTTTACACACAATCTTTAAATGATCTTTTTCTGTGTTCAGCAGAACAAAGAAATCCATACAGGTCTGGAAAAACATGAGGGTGAGTAAATGATGACAGATTTCATTTTTGGGTGAACTATCCCTAAGTTTTTACTGTAGCATTCTTACAGTCTTGTACCATTAAAATTGCAATTACATTTTGAACAGTTCTTTTCTTTTAAAACGATCATATGTATTTTGTCTGACTATTTTCCTCCTCTGGTGTAATATTATGCTTTCACTTTTCATCAGAAATGCTTTCGTGCTTATATAAATAATTGTTATTAAGTTGATATTACATTAAGTGAAATTCAACTCATAGCTGTTTAGTTTACACCCAACTGTGTGGAAAATACATGACACTGATTTTTAAAAACAAACCAGCCTATTCAGATCATAGTTATTGTTCCTGTCATAAACAGCAAGACAGAAATCACAATATCTCTGAGACATTCAACCAGGAAAACATGTCATTTTTCAATATGACATAATTACGATCATAATTACAGTGTGTCAGCTGTGGAAAAAGACTTGCAGTGCAGTGAAAACCACTGAGATCTTATGATAAATAAAAAGTCTGCACTCTCATGTTAAAGGATTGATGGAGTTGATGTTACAAGGTATTACATCAGATTCGGACAGGGCGTTCACTCACAAGATGTCTCAAATCAAACAACAGAGATTACAGAAAAAAATCTCTTTTGTCTGTTTTATACCTCCTAAAATTATCCTTGTTTCTTAATCCCATACCTTGATAATCTGACTGACATTGAAGTCTGTGGTAGTACTCAATTAGACACTCAGTCCTCATAATGTGAGCATGACACTGCATTCTGTGTTGTCTTTGAGGTTGTATCCGTATGTAATTCTCTCTGCAACATATATATATATATATATATATATATATATATATATATATATATATTGACATGGTCTAGTGTCTCACTTTTCTTGCGGTACTTCCTAAAAGCCTCTCGCACCATTACCTCCTCTCCACCGACAGGGTGCTGATGCTCTCAAACCAGGAACTGCACACCATGAGTGGCCTGAGGAATGTGATAATGTCCTCACCAAGTAAATTTTTCAGAACAACAACAGCTCAAAACAAAGCTAGATCGCTTCAGTTATAATAAACTAAACTGTCCACACTGCAAGTGTCTGATGTGTCACATTCAGTCACGCTACAAAGCTATTCCAGACACTTGACTTTCCCTCTCTGTCTCTCTCTGGCAGTCTCTTTTATCTAAAAGACTTTGCTATCACATTAACACTTCAGAAGTGTAACTGTGTGTGTCCACTTGCATTTTAAGAGGAACTTCAATTAGAGTTTTTTTTTTTTTTTTGGTTGTATGTTTTTGATAAATCATTTAGATTTCATTTAGTGAGCAAATATGGCTGTGATCACATTGGCTACAACTTTGTGGAATAAAGACACTGATATGAAGAAAGTAGTAGGAAATCTATGTCATACTCAATATCATTAAAGGGATAGTCCAACCAAAAATGAAAACTCTGTCATCATTTGCTCATCCCCATGTTGTTCCAAACCCTGTAGCATTTCTAGCCTTTAATCGCTACTGGAGCACAGGCTCCCTATCAAAAAAGTGTCAACATAATTTAATCTTTTATACTTCTCAGATTTTGAAAGTCAGTTGACTCAAAACACATGATTGCTGAAATATTTTCAAGGAAAAAGATAGGTTGTTATGTAGTAATCTCCATTGACATGCAAGGATTTATCAGAAATATACTGCGGCACAGTGATTTTTTACTGGGGCACCAATAAATAGGGTCTAGCCTCTGTGAAAACCTATGACTGACTTACTTCTGCACATCACAATATATTTATAGAAGAACGTTAGTAACCAAACCGTTTTGGTTCCCTTTGACTTTCATTGTATCTTTAGTCTATACAATAGAAGTCAATAGAAACCAAAACTGTTTGGTTACCAACATTCTTCAAAATATCTTCTTTTGTGTTCAACCGAAGCAAGAAAGTCATACAAGTATGGAACAACATGAGGATGGGTAACTAATGACAGAATTTTCATTATTTATATTTGGATGGACTGTCCCTTCGATCATTGCTGATGGTTAATTACTATAACTATTACTATTAATTACTATATGAATTGCACTACAAAAACCAATTAGCCTATATCTGTCCCAAAAGCTGAACTTAAAAATCCACAGAAATCTAAAATCCACAGAAATTTGATCACTCTTCTGAGATGTCAAGTTAAAAAAAAAAAAGTTACTCCCTGCCACTGCTGAGACTTCCAGTTGTGAAGCTTTTATTCCTACGCACACACACACTTGGATGCCCCTCCTCTATGCTTAGGGCCAGCACTCCACAAACTCCAGACCAGCAACGGAATGTCTCAGCGCTGGCAGGATCTAAAGCACCGGCCGGCTCCCTCACGTCACCTGACCGGAATCCAATTAAACCTTTATGGGGAGATCAGAGTGATGCAGTGTGTCTGCATGAGTGTGCAAGGAGGCACAACGGTGGGGGTGACTGAATGATTTTGCATCTTGATAAATGGTCAGGGGAGGAGTGGGGGGCACACACACACACACACACACACACACACACACACACACACACACACGCATGCACACAAGGGACCTGATGCATCTCATTCACAGAGTCCCCAGGGCAAAAGTTTTATGAGTCTAAACTTAATGAACATCAGGTGCTCTTATTTAAGCAACATGCCACATTTCGCCTATAATAAAGCTTCAAACACAAAGGTCAATATACTCACTTTATACAATCAAGATGTTTCACATTCTCAGATTGTGCGAAAAACTTAACTAAAAAAAAGTCTATTTGAGGGGCAGGATGCTCTGTTTTATTGATCCTAATATAATGGATCACCACAGACAGCTGAAGTCTAAAGTTACAAAGTTCCATTACGCTGATAATTCAATAAACAGCCTTCAATGTCAGCGCGAAACGTCAAAGCGTAAGGTAGAGGTGAGATCACGGACTCAAATGATCGACTCCCCCGGGAGAGTGGTGACGTCACAGCGGCGGAAAGCCAGCCAGGCATCCCGGAGCATCCGCACGCCTCCTCCACCGCCCGAGCGCACGAGCTCTGAGTGAGTATTGTGGATAGTCTCCGCACGCGCGGAATCATGCTCACGAGGATTTCGGACCTGTAAGGAAATGTAGGGGCTACTACACCACGAGCCGGATTTATTGCGAGTTTTGACTGAATCTCCATGCGAAGATATGCTCACATACTCTTTTTGCCAACACATCCTGGAGATCATTTAGACGCAACTTTGGAGCGGCGGCTTTTGCCCGCTGAATCTGGTGAGCCTCTTTCACAATAGCTTTTCAACGAATGCAACTACTTTTAGTACAAAATGCATTGCAGCATTACTGCATCTACAACTGTTACTACAACCACTACTCCTTTACTTGTGCTACTTGACCAGCAATAAATATCACAATTATTAATACCGTCATTACGCGTAATATTATATGGTCATGCATAGGCAATGGGCACACGCAACTGGATGTAAGCATTATAAAGTGAGTTGCACAGATTAAGGTATAGAGCGCAAAGCCTCGTGGATCGCTCGCGCTCTGGCACAGCAGTGAGACAGCGCCATCATTCGCGAGCAACAGAGTGCATGTGCCGCGCTTGGGGCCACGCTTTAAAAAGGTTTCCCGTCTGGCGATACAACTTTCCTCCGGTTTCCATGTGGTACTGGACGTTGCTTTGATTTTTTTTAGTTTTTGTTTATTAAATAGGCTACACTTCAACATGTAAAGAATGTATGGAGTTCTCACGATTTCACTCCACTGTTCGCAACGCAACAGCAAATATTAGCAATAGCCAACTTCTTAATTAAACAAATATCGCCATACGTTCTGAATTAAATAAAGACACGGTAAGCCAATAATAACAGCACAAAAAAATAAAAAATAAATAAAATAAAATAGAACTAGGATTAAGTTTTTGCTTTTAGTTTTTCAGGGTTCTTATAACAATAGGCTAAATAATCGAGAAAAGGGTAATCAAATGTTACTTTGATTTTAATTAGATATAGCCTATGCATCACGCGATTGATAGCCTATATTAAAATTATGCTGACATGGTTTTCTCTTTTCGTTATAATGTTGTTTGGTTTATACATTCTGCATTTGCACTGGACGATCTAATCTATAAATGTGATATTTTGACACATTCACTTTATATATTTATATTCACCTAAGACATAAACAACTTTGTTAATAATGACCAAGTTAGCATTTGAATGAGTGGTGTAACTGCTCACTTGCGAACGCTTTTCACAGAGCACAGTCGCATATGAGTCAGAAAACACAATAATGCTGTAGAAAAAAATGCATTGATATATATTTTTAATTTTTCTATCGACTTGGTACCGATGTTACTGTGACATCCTTAGTGATAGGTAATAATTTCTCTGCTTAGTTCCAAAAAAACATGATGCAGCATATTTCTTCATTAGAGACAGAGGTTTGGCACATAAAATAAAACATCAAAGACTTCTCCCGTCCCACTGTGAGGGGAGAGCGACGGCCGTTTCATCTTCATGCCAATAGGAAGTAGATCCGTGCGCTGTGCGAGGAGCGCGGAGAAATACTAAGAGCGCTTTTTGTGTGTGTGTGTGCGTGTGTGTGTGTGTGTGCGCGCGCGCGGATCGGATAGTTCAGTGAGCAGAGAGAGCGGCTGAGAGTGTCGGTACCATGCAAAGATTCGGAACTTATAAACTTCATGAAAAGCCACCAAACCAAGGACTTTAGTGCTGAAATAGGTATGTACGATTTGGAAAGTCTGCAGATTGCGCGAGGACTTTTTGGACGTGTTCTAGTTTTGTGCTATTTTCAGAAATGCGTAAAAGTTTCAGTCAGCTCGCGGTGTAAAGTTGCCGTTGGGAGTCCTCCACTGCTGTCCGTAGTGGAAATAGGGCAGCTTTGAAGTTGACCGTAGCTTGACAAAGCTGTTGGAATACTCTGAATGTATTCAGTTGTAGTTGAATTATTTAAGATAAGCGAGTGGTCAGCTAATTGTTTTCAAATGGGAACAGTTCATACATCTGGCCAGCGCATGAAGGCATCGGTGTGGCGACGTGAAATGAATAGGAACTGACGGACTGGGGGATGGGGATACAATTTAACAACGGAGCAGAAGCCCGTCTTTTGTTACTTTGGTATTTTGTTTCCATTCCAAATGCTAAATTGCCGTACATTTAGGAGAGTTAACACTGAGGTTGCTGTGAAAACAAAATCAGTATGTTGTTTAGTGTAGCCTGCTAACAACAAAGAGGTTTAATGTTTTTTTTTTTTTTTTGGTGTCGCTGAGAAAGTTCAGTCATTTATTTAATTTTTGAACTAAACACGGCTGAGTCTTTTTCTGTTTTATACGCTGGAGGGCACGAATAGTCGCGAGGACGTTTGGAAATCACGAGCACGCGATCGCGGAGTGTGAAGTCCTCTCTTGTAAATTGCTTTGCTCACAAAACCACTTACTAAATGTTAAATGTTGCATTAATATTCGGAATTTATACATTGCGCCGTCTTTCGTCGGCAAGCTAGCCGAATATGTACGTCTTTTAGCAAATGCGAGTAGATGAAACGAACACTGAAAGTTTTCTATAGATTTGTTTAATATGGTTAGCCATGCAAATGGCACTTTCCTGATGTGCAGCAGATCAGAAAATAGACTAAACAATATTAGGAATACTATGAACCACTATAATAATGCCTTTCTTACCACTAATACATATGAATAAATACGTAATAAGCACTTGTTTATAGTGTATCGAGGAGTTTTGGTAAATAATGCAGATCAAAGAAAGTTTTGTGATTGATCAGTTTTTCATATTCATTCACATAATTATTAATGTTTTCCTAGTTATGAGCACATTTTTGAATACACCTCTCTGTACGCATTTTCTTGTTCTTAGCTGAAGAAGATGTATGGCAGGAGGCAGTGAGAATAATGTATAATTTATTCAAGAGGCAGTGGAATGTGACTTTATATGTATACACAAAATGCACTTCCATCCTCACAGTGTTCACAACAATTCATCATTTGGCCTATCTGCTGTCACGGTGTCTATGGTGAAGTTGGAAATATAGACAAATAGCGGCTGTGTCTATGGATCCTGATGCACTAATCATATTTGTTTTGAGGGATATGCCATAAACAGATATTTTAAATTTGTCTGTCAGTTTCTTATCTGCTGCAACCCATGAATAACTTCTTAATGATCATTTAAGAAGTGTTAGATATGAAGTTTTCAGACGAAAGACTCAAACCATATAAATGTGTCCCAAAATGTACTAAATCTATTAAAAGTGGAGCTACGTTATCTTAACATTTTCTCTTTTTTTTTTCTCCGCAGTTTCAGTGAGGAGTGCGCTGCAATCATGCAGAACCACGTGACTTCACTGCTGGTGATTCTGCTGCTCCTGTGCAGCTGCACTGGGATCCAAAGCCTCGACACTGCGCCCGTCCCTCTGTTTACCCAGTCTGTTTACAATGCTACCATTTATGAGAACTCTGCTGCTAAGACCTATGTGGAAAGTCCTGTCAAAATGGGAATCTACATCACAGAACCTACCTGGGAAATACGGTACAAAATCGTGTCGGGAGACAATGAGAACCTGTTCAAAGCTGAGGACTATCAATTGGGAGACTTTAGTTTTTTGCGAATAAGGACCAAAGGAGGTAGCAGTGCCATTCTTAACCGGGAGGTTAGAGACCACTATATTCTCACAGTCAAAGCCATGGAAAAGAATTCAAATGCTGAGGTTCGAACACGAGTCAGGATTCAGGTACTGGACACAAATGATCTTCGTCCACTTTTCTCCCCAACCGCTTATAGCATATCCTTACCAGAAAACACAGCTATTCGCACAAGCGTAGCCAAGGTGATGGCGACGGACGCAGATATCGGTACGAACGGAGAGTACTACTACAGCTTCAGAGAATGGACGGACATATTTTCGGTCCACCCCACAAGTGGTGTAGTTACGCTAACCGGAAAGCTGGACTACTCTGAGACAAAGCAGTATGAATTAGAGATTTTAGCAGTGGACCGAGGCATGAAACTGTATGGTAGCAGTGGGTTTAGCAGCATGGCTAAGTTAACAGTACGAGTAGAGCAGGCCAATGAGCATGCACCAGTCATCACTGCTGTAACCCTGGCACCCTCAGAGACTGACAAGGACCCTACTTATGCTGTCGTGACTGTCGAAGACAGTGACCAAGGTGCTAATGGTGAGATAGCATCTCTCAGCGTGGTTGCGGGTGACCCTCTTCAGCAGTTTAAAGCCATGCGGACAAGTCCAGGCAGTAAGGAATATAAAATCAAAGCAGTTAAGCAGGTCGACTGGGATAGTCAGCCCTTTGGATACAACCTAACACTGCAAGCCAAAGACAAAGGAAGTCCACCCCAGTTTTCATCTGCAAAGGTCATCCATGTCATGTCCCCCCACTTTCAAGTAGGGCCTCCTAAGTTCAGTCAAGCTACTTACAGAGTCAATGTGAGTGAATTTGCACCACTGCACACACCTGTTGTAATGGTAATAGCTGTGCCAAAGTATCCTCAACTTAAGTATGCATTTAGACACAAATTGGATAAAAATCATTTTGCCATTAATGCAGATTCAGGCTTGATTACAACAGCTGGGCCCCTTCATGCAGACTCCGTGAACAGGTATGAATTAGAAGTTATGACCAGCGACAAAAAAGCATCCGCAAAAGTAATTATCAATGTGATGGACGTGAACAACAACGCCCCAGAATTCAAACAGACATCTTACAAAGCTAGCGTTGATGAAAATATGCCCATAGGTACTAGTGTACTAACAGTGAAAGCCACTGATTTAGACAATGGCGAAAATGGATATGTCACTTACAGCATTGCCAATGTGAATCCCCAGCCGTTTGTCATTGACTACTTCTCTGGTGTCATCAGTAGTTCAGAGATTTTAGATTATGAACTGATGCCTAGGATTTATACCTTGAAAGTGCGAGCGTCAGACTGGGGTTCCCCTTTTCGACGTGAGGTTGAAACTCAAGTTACAGTCACACTTAACAACTTGAACGACAACAAGCCACTTTTTGAGAATGTGGATTGTGACGTAACTGTGCCAAGAGACCACGGTGTTGGTGAGCAGATCACAACCGTGTCTGCTATTGATGCTGATGAGTTGCAGTTGGTGAGGTACAGAGTAAAAGCTGGGAATGACTTGAATCTGTTTGAAATTAATCCAAACTCAGGCATTCTGTCCTTAAAAGAGCCTTTGAGTGAGGGTGAGGCAGCAAAAGTGTCTTATCACAGTTTGCAGATCATAGCCAATGATGGAGAACACGAAACTCAGCCCATGTTTTTGAACATTACGGTTGTTACGGCACGTAAACCAGTCCAAGTGAAATGTGTTGATACTGGAGTTGCCAGCATGCTGGCAGAAAAGCTTCTGCAAGGAAGCAAGATCCACAGCCAAAACGAACCCGAAGACCACTTCCAAGACTTTCACTCTGTGAACCGTGTTGCGCCCCAGTTTGCAGAAACTTTTCCCAGTGTGATTGAGGTCAAGGAAGACTTGCCTGTTGGGGCCAGGATTGTCCATCTTAGTGCCACAGATTCTGACAGCGGTTTTAATGGAAAATTGGTTTACGTTATCTCTGGGGGTGACACTGAAAGTCGTTTCGTCATTGACATGGACAGCGGATGGCTCAAAGTGTACGCACCTCTTGATAGAGAAACAACTGATCACTATACATTGAACATTACCGTGTATGACCTTGGAATACCCCAGAAGTCATCTTCACGTCTGCTGGATGTAAAGATCCTGGATGCTAATGACAACAGCCCACAGTTTTTACAGGACATGTATTCGGTGGACATCAGTGAGAGCACTGCTGTGGGCACAGAGATCATTCAAGTTGAAGCAAAAGATAAGGATCTTGGCGATAATGGCGTGGTCAGATACTCCATATTGGCAGACACAGATCAATTTGCTATTGATATGGAAACAGGGATCGTTACGGTGAAGAAGCCTCTAGACCGTGAAGTGCAACCCAGTTTTATTCTCAAGATAGCAGCTCGTGACCAGGCTGATGGTGAACCTCAACTTGTCTCGACTGTGTTGCTTAAAATCACACTGGAGGATGTAAACGACAACCCTCCGAAATTCATTCCTCCAAACTATCAGGTGAGAGTACGTGAGGATCTACCCATTGGTACTGTTATAATGTGGCTGGAAGCTCACGACCCAGATGTTGGGCCATCTAGCCAGGTACGATACAGCCTCGTTGACAATGGAGATGGCAAATTTGAAGTAGACAAATTGAGTGGCGCCGTACGAATCGTGCAGAATCTGGATTACGAGAAAAAGCAAGTGTACAGTCTCACAGCAAGGGCGAAGGACAAAGGGAAGCCGATATCTTTGTCCTCAAGTTGTCACATTGAGGTGGAGGTTGTGGACGTGAATGAGAATCTGTACAGGCCATTGTTTCCATCATTTGTGGATAAGGGATTTATCAAAGAGGATGTGCCCATTGGAACATCAGTGATGAAAATCACAGCTCAGGATGAGGATAAAGGAAGAGACGGAGAAATCCGTTACTCCATTCGGGATGGCTCGGGTCTGGGGATCTTTACTATCGACGAAGAAACCGGTAAGTTATCTTCCTTTCCCTTTCATCCGTTCATGACTGGGGAGGGGGAGTGGGGGATGTTTTGTCGGGTCATGAATTATTCAAGAAACAAATCTCCTATGCATAAAAGTGGCCAGTGATATGAACGGTGAAAATGTGAAAGGACTTGCTGTATTAGAGGTGTACAGAAGGAGGGATTCATATTATTTTGTGTGGCATCAGTTGGATACTTGCGCAGGTTGGTGGTAGCAGTTGGATGTCTTTGAGAGAGCTGATGAAGAGCATCCTGATTCTTTTCATTTTTCCGCCGGAGGAGAGAGAAATGATAGCAGGAACAGATGGAGCAGCTGTCTCTTGGACCTGCTGTAGACATTCCACACTAGTTGCCGTAGTATTAAGAGGATTGCTCGCCCTCCCCACCCCATACTTCCGTGCACACATATTTTTCTACTTGATTCTTTCTCTCTGTCTATTTTTCTTTTTAAATAATCAAATCAAGCACCGGCTATTTCTCATTTATAGATTATTTAGTTATGTAGGCCATAGTGTACTTAACGTCTATGAATGTGAGCCGTTGGGAGTTAGGGAATGGTGCTTTTTGAAGCAAACGCATTTCAAAAGTCAACATCTGGCCTCATTATCTTTATACAAAGAATGTATTAATACCTCTCTCAGCTGCCCTGACCACTCAAAGCACCTGTGCCAAAAGCTTAAAATAAGCAGTCTGGAATTCCAACAGTCTTTGACACTGTGCAACTATTGGCCACCCAGTAAAAAATGAAGGCCTTATATACCCAAAGCTTGCAAGACTGTGAATATTAAGTGTTTTTCTTGGGTTAATGGGTTTTTATGCTGAACTAAATGAGTAATGTACAAACAGGCTGGTGAAACGCCATGCATAACATGTTTATTTTTTTTTGCATGCATGCAATTAATGTCTGGACTTCATGCATAACAAATCACCAGGTTAGTCAAGGTGGAAACATGTTATTAGTTGTACTGTTATTCATATCAAGGTAGCCAGACATATCTGCCTAAGAAAGTAAATTAGCAGTATCCCCTTTGAATCCCTTTTGGGAAATCTTGCTTTCTTGGGTGGTAAATTTAGCATGACAGGATGTGCTGGCATAGGGTTGTCCCCCAACAAGACCATCTGTTGGCCATTGTGCCTGCCCAGTCTTATGTCGATTGGGCTTTGCTGCAGTTCCAATGATGGAAGCTTGAAGATTTTTCCAAGGGTAGAGAAAATAGATAAATGATTGATCAGAAAGCTACAAACCTGAATGAGTTTATCACCACTACAAATAGAACTCTTCTGAACTTACAAATACTTTGCAGGGCTCAACAATAAAGATGATCCGCTGACACGGGGTCAGTGTGTGAAAGTTTTGAGCCAGTTACAACTGTCACTTTTACATTAAATGATTTTTTTAGGCTATATCCTTCTATCCTTTCCTTAATGCGGAATAATCTCCAAATCAAAGCTTTAATTTAATAGTTACGGTAATGTTTTGTGGTTGTGAGCATTGCCAATTGAGAGTCCGCTCAGCACAACCCCTAACTAGAGATGCGGGCCACCAGGAGTCTCTGACCTTCTCCCCCGCTCTCTGACCCCCAAATTGATCTATCTGCTCTGGCAGCCATGCCATTGTCTTTTTCAGAGTCCCATTGTTAAGGATCATAGCCAGGACTGGTAGTAAAGCAAATATGCCTGAGGTAACAGCAGCTCTCTTGGGAATGGAAAGATTAGAAGAAGGATGGGTAGGAGGGGTTCAGGTTTGAGGTCACTACATGTGGGATGAATATCACGTTTCAAGTAAGGAATCAATCTTTAAACCAAGGCTAGAGAATAGTGATAAAGAGCCATTTGTTGTTTTGCACTAAATTGGTATTTCGAGAACGAGGGGTCACTGTTGCTGAAGGCTATGAGTGTCCCTTTACTCATGTTTTATGAGAATGAGCACCAAAAGAAAGACTGAGACACATCTGGGCCAGATTTGGTGCTTTGGACTATATTTTCCATGTGTTTGTGTTGTTTACCCATTTTATTCTCTACTTCTGCAGACCCCACAGGGGGGCGAGGAATGTGCAAATTAAATGTTTTCTGTTGTTCATTTCTACCCCCCATTTTCTTCGCCTCAGCCCTACATGTTTGACTCCAGTAGTTCCGCCTCGTAGGAATGTGAGGCTTCCGTCATTTATATCCCGTCTTCCCATAGATGTATTTTTGTTTGTCTGAGCGGAGCAAAAGCTTCCCTCAAAAACCTCAGTTAACATAGTATGAATTAAACTATTACTGACACAATAAAACTCGAATACGACCCGATTAGTGCTTCAAAATAGAATGGTTGCATGAGATCGTCTCTCTTTTTTGGTGTTATTTGGTCTGCTTTTCCATCTCAGCAGTAAATAGCAAAGCTAGAAATCGCCCTGCAGAGTCTGCCTGTAGAACCTCCTGCAGTGTTTACATATGTGATTCTCACAAACATGTCAGGAGCAGAGGGCTATAATGGGCTCTGTTGAGACCTTAGTGCTCAAGCCAGGCAAATTCTGCCATGTGTGTGTTTGTCAAGATGACACACACACACACACACACACACACACAAGCACAGATGCACAAGTCATTGAGGTATGCGCTAAATTGATTGATGTCACCAGAGCTGCGCAAAGAATCTTGTGTCTTTATTTAATAAACCTCCCATGGTAAAAGGGAACGAGTAAAAGTGGAGAGCAAAGTCACAGGTCAAGGATCTTAGGCTTTGATATTTATGAAATGAAATGCTACAAAATAGATGGTTGCAGATGCTGAGCTTTCACTAGGGACACTGTGTCAGTCTCAAAGTCAGCATGAAGTCGACTATCAATAATGGTTAGATAAGCTTGAACATTTATTTATATATATATATATATATATATATATATATATATATATATATATATATATATATATAGTAGGCAACCTACCAAAACTAGCAACCACCCAGAACACTGTAAAAATCTACCTTGAATTGAGAAGTCTCGCTTTCTTTAATGGGATCAGTCAAAAACTTCTTTCATGAAGCAACTCATTAAAGGCGGTGCAAAGGAGCTCTCATTTGTGTTCTGAGAATAGTACATTTCTGCTTTATTTTATTCATTTGCTCTGTAACGAAGTCAGCTCAGATTATTTGCCCAGTTGACCACACAGGATGTGATATAGCAATTTACACCTCTTGTGAAAATTAGCAGGGGTCACCTACATTGAGATGCTAAGTAGCCACACTTAGCCACATGACTCTGTACTTGTCTTGATAAACATATCAATATCGCCCTCTAAGTACATTTAATTTATTTCAGTGTTGTTATTTAATATCCAAAAGTACAAGCCAAATAACTATCAAATAATTGGATCCACAGAGATCACAATTTCAAGTAGAAAAGTTGTAGTTTTGTTAAAAAACTCACGACATGCTGACGCCATGATCACTAACTAGTGTCCCAAATGGAATACTCTACGCTTGTTTTTTATTTATAAAAAGATGTATCATCCAGATCTTTGAAGTCTAATTCTTGTTGGAATTTTCATTGTGAACAGACTCCTCACACTATTTACACTACAAAATTGCATGAAATAGTGCATAAATATGCAAATTCAGACATCGGCATACAGACATACTTGCTTGAGCCCGACACCATTAGGTCAGAGAGTGCCCCATAATGCTGAGCATGCAACCATGTCTAATCCCCCTGACTTGCTGCACAAAAATATCTGTTTGTGCATGAAGCAGCATAGAAAGCCAGTGACTTTTTCCACATTGCTGTTTCCCATGTGACTGATAATCAGAAAATGTAGCCTGACTTGTAAAACAACAATACTTTTATAAGAAACAGCATTTACAACTTCTGGTTAGATGTTTCAAAGATTGATTATTCACTAGGCAAAGCCAAAATCTTCAAACTCAGTCTCTAAATGCAATTTAATTTATGTTCTCGGTCTGTCATTTTATTAACATAACAGTTAACATCTTTCACTCTTTTAAGTCCATATGCTCTGGCAAGCTTTTTTGAATTCTCTTTGAAGACTCGCAACCCCACTATCTTTTGCTACGTTTCAAAACACACTTTTGTAGTAGCCAGTGCAGCATTTTTTAAAACTCAGTCCACTTGATACTTGCTAATGCAAATGAAGTACTCTATTTATTAACTATTCTTTTAGCACTTTTCGAAAAGAAATATTTGGAGAACAGAATTGCACTTCTAAGAACTGGCTCATGAGTGTCATTAGGTCGGGAATCAGACTCCAGTGGTTGAGCCGTATGTTTTTGATTTCCCTGAAAAGAACCTGTAAGATTCATTGATTTTATTATCCGACTACACTGCTCTGCCTGTTTTTAATTTTCCTAAAAAGAACCGGATCATAATTCATTGGTTTATGATTTGTACCTTACTGGTCTTGTTGTGTGCTTTGTAGATTCAGCAGTGGCTTTGTGGCTCCACTGAATAGTAATATAGGGCCCTATGATTTCCACGATGCGGAAAACGCAGATGGAATCGTGGAATCCAGTCATAAAAATGGAATTTACTGTATAACGCGGAATGTCACAGAATGAATTTGCTGTTTAATATTGTATGTTTCATGATTTCAATAAATTAGACATACTTTTTTTGATGAATAAAATTGAATTCAACTAAAAAAATTTAAACTGAAAAAAACTAATTTAAGAAAAATTAAAACAGAGCAAAACTAAATTTGAAAAAAAAAAAAAAAAAAAAAAACAGAATTTGGGAAAAAAATAAATAAAACGGATTTCATAGAGCCCTAGTAATATAGAAAACACTGTTAGAGCAGTTTGGTAGTCTAGTATTTTCAAAACTAGTTTCCAGCTCATATTAAAAATGCTTTACCTCTTGCTTAGAAGGTATTGGCTGTTGGACCTCCAACTAGTGAAACAGCACTTTTTGAAGGAATGATTTGGTTTGATGTACAAAGTACTAGTATGAGAGTGTGCATGTGCTGCTCTTTGTGCCGTATCCCCTATATGCCCTTCCTGTGGGGAGAAAGGTTGGCTGATTCTTTCTGATGCCAGATAACAGAGGAATGTGCTGGCGGCTTTGTCTTCTCATGTTTGGCTACCTCTCAGTTGGCAGGGAGAAGGGGAAGGGAGTCATCTAAATGAAAGGGGTCGGAGTGAGTTTTTCTCTCCTGTAACGATTCTACTGCCATACCTGGCGCATTTCAATCTGGCTTTCTCTTTCGCTCTTGGGCATTTCCAGCCAAGCGCCAAAATATTGAGCCCATTGTGTGACTATTCTCTTCTATTACCCATCTCGCCATCTCATCGTCTTTTTCCATCTCTCAGGAGTGTGACTACTTCTTTTCCACTTTTTTTGTTTGCAGAGGGTATATGACTGGCTGACTCCGTGTAGTCTCTGCTTGAGCCGTGTTGCTGGGGCAACCGGATTCTGGAATGCAGGATCAGGAGTTGATTGTAGGGTGCTAAATGAAAAGCACACTTTCCTTCGTTAAAGTCGACTGCCGTCTCCAACTATCAGGTTCCACTTTTGGGAACTCGTGCTGATGTTAAATCTTGTTATTTTAATGTTCCCTAAATAAAAGCCAGTTGAGCGAAAGAAGACTGGCTATGCCAAAAACAAACCAGAAGCGGAGTGTTTTTGGTCTTAGACGTGTGCGCTACAGGATTGATGGTTTGACGTTAAGCCCAGTATTTCATACTCAAATTCCATATGCCACGGCCCAGCTCTCAGCCATGCCAATTCCCATTACGGTGGGCAATGCTGCAACGTTCTCTGTTCCCCTGTGATGTCACAGATTTTTTAACGAGAATCGAAGGCGAGTGACAGCAGATGTAAACACAGCGCCTGTGGAAGCAGAGCGCGAAACCGTAGACACTAACCACTGACGCGAGACAAACTGTATGATGCATCTGCTCCCAAACTGTATCTGACTGTGCGTCAAAGTTAACTGACATTTTAGCATTGCACATCCTGGGACTATGAATGTCACACCCACGGCTTTTCCACTCAGAGGTTAGAAATGAGAAATGAAGATGAATGCTTTTTATTTCACTGTTGGGCTTCTGAGCTTGATGGATAATCACAACAGCTTGCCACAAAGGCACAACAAATCATTGCATCATGGCGCATTCACCAAAACTGCAGTGTTTTTTGCTAGAAACCTGCACCTGTTTTTGAAAACTACTAAAAGCGTATACCTCCATTTAGACAAATTGTGTGCATTTTGCCAACACAAACCAAAATTCGAACAAAGGCACGACAAATCATTGCATTGTCCGATTACAGTGAGGTAGTCTGTTGTACAAAGCAGTACCCTGTCTTGACGGAATTCATGAGTTCTTGACTATGTTGCCCTCAACAAGTGACACTCATGACCACTGAAAGTGGTACGGTTCAGTACAGTACAGTATGGTACAATTATGTCCGTTTCCATTGTCAGAAGTTGTGAATGGTACCAAAACAGCGAACCGTACCACTTTTTTGGGACCCTTCCGTTGGGGTACCTAGCACAGTAGTTTGGGACCTAAAGGGTGGAGCTAGACTCACTGCAGAATGTTAACGGAAAATAGTCACTTGCGCATGCTAAAAAGGGAATGAAGCGCCTCCTTAACTCATTCCACCATGCTGCTCATGTGTGTTGGGCTTGTTTACATGAGAGTGCGCAAACACAAAAAAATATAACAGTGTATTTTATAATTTGATATTTTCACACACGCAGATGCTTTTTCGCGCAAGAATGACGTTGATAGCTACTTTCCAGCATACACCACGCCTATCAAGTAAGGGTACTGTTGGCGATGGAAATGCAAGCCGGATCAGGGATCATACCATACCATCCCGAATCGTACTATGCTGTACTGTACTGACCCGTACCGCTTAGTGGAAATGAGCCATAAACGATTCTCGGTGCATGTTCATTATCATATCTTAACCAGCACTAGAGTGTATTTTGAAATCTTGGAATTCAGATGGATATGCCATGAGCTGCAGTGTACCCTGTAGCTTCAGATGATTTGATTGGCTTTGACAATCACCAAAGAAGAATTATTAATGCTGATCTTAATCTATTCTTAAGTGGTTAATTAACTGATCTGTTCTTAAATGGTTTATTAACAACATACTTGTGGTTAGGGCTACATGATTTGAGGAAAATCTGATTGTGCTATTTGTGCTATTATAATTATATAATGTAAGGATAATTAATAATTTGTTATTTATATTATTATTAAACAAAATAGGAAATATTATTGTAATATTTCACTGTAAAATAAAAAAATAATTATTTAAGAAAAGTAATATAATACTAATTTTTGCTTTTGTACAGCTGTCGAATTCTTCATTTTCAAACATTAAAAAGCTTTTTTTTTTGATGGAAAACTGCAGGCATTGAACCTGTAAAGCTTCTATTTTGTTGACAACAGACGGTTTGTAAGCAATTTTCATTGATGTTTAGCGAGTGTTGTGTTCCCAAATGCATGTTATAAGCAACCCAAACTCAGAGCCCATGCATGATTAGTTTATGTGGAGCAGCATTTAATCCAAAACAAGTTTGCCTGAGACACTAAAAACACACAGAAACATGAGCTATTCACATGAAAAAGAATGGTGCCACACTGAAATCCTTTGCTCGTATGTTTAATTAAACGGTCTTTGCAGTTTGACAATTGGGCTAAGCGATGTCGTGATTTCAGCTTTAATTGACATTTTTTCATGCAGCCCCCATTGTGATGGTGATAAACTTTAAAAATAGTAGTTCAAAATAGCAATAAGGATAATGTATATTGCCATTTTTCATGTCTTCTTCGCTTGCCTAGCTTTAAGGCTTTGCACATTTTCAGGTTTGTAGTCATAAGACTGTCTGTGTAAACTCCCTCAAAAACAACCGAAGTAGGAACATACACCTTCATTTAGACTGGTTCATTTGTTATGAACGGTCTAATGTAAACTCATATCACAGTGTCTGTGTTTGTTTTGGAATGTCGGTTGCACAGCTTTGCCCCTAGATAACGGTTAGCTATAAATTTGCGTTCGTAATGATATGTAAAGGTGTAATTAGGAGCCTAGTTAAGAGTCAAACATCTGGGGTTTGAACCAAATGACTTTTCTATTCCGTGTGTTTTACTGCCTCGCCAGACTCCTCCCTGCAATATTTTAAACGCCTTTGATCCTCGCCACACAGAAACACTCCAAGGAGCACACGTTTATAAATAGAAAAGTGAGAGGAAAAAAGAAGTGAGGCTTTCGAAATGTCAAGGCAGCACCCCGTATGAAACATACTCTCACTTCATAGCCTTATCAGCCTTCCCAAAAGAGGAGAGAAAAGCTCTCCGGCATGAACTGGGACGCTAATGCGGCGGCCTGGTGATAATGCCAGTGCCGACTATGTCACTGGGCAGCTATTTCATGCTTCGAAAAAATGTTATAATGGAGGACAGACGCTCGTTATCAGGAAGGGCTCAAAGATTGGAGTCAATTCATGGGGGAAAGAGCATGCTTAAAGTACAAACATGATATTTAAACAAACAGGCCGCGCTCACTGCCAGGCCTCTGCAAAAACACAAGGTCTTCTGGACAATGGGATCTGTCTGGGCAAGTGTGAAAAGAAGCTCTCAGCTGGAATTAATGAGCTAAAGCAGGCAAGAAAAAAACTCCCCTTGATTCTTTGATGAATTTCCTCTTCTTTTTCTTGCTCCTTTTTTTTGTGAACCAGCTTAGACTGCAGTTTATAGGTTTATATCATAACTGGTTTGTTTTGCAGATGCAGAGATTTCTGCTCGTTCTCTGCTTTTAAGATGATAAGATTAGTGTGATATGCAGAGCGAGACAGTGAGCTATATTAAGTCAGTCAAATCATTGTTCCTCCTAAGTATGATTTTTCCCTCCAGCCATATGTTACTAGCTGTTTTTTAGTGCTGGTCAGGTTGGTAGTTGCTTTGTTAGCCCAGACGATATAGTAAAGACGCAATGATGTGTAACACGGAAATAGAGGGTTGACTCAAGAGGCTCCGCAAGGCCGTAATCACTTGTCCAGGATGCCCTGCAGATAAGATGGCTTTTGTGTGCCACAGTGTTTGTTAAAGTCATCAAGCACTCGTTCTTTAATTGCTTCCTCAATCCGCTGTTAGAGGCCGATAACCTTGGCAGTGGCAGTCCCTTTTTTTTTCTAACTAGATTTGTGTTGGTTTCCAAAAGAATTTCAATCTAGAATGCATCTTTTCCCACACATGCATTTATTGCTTTTTCAAAGTTATAAAGTTCATACAATACTCTGTGTATATATAGGCCTCGACATCAAGAATGGCCAGCTGGCCTACATGCATTTTTATGCATTATAAACGTAAATATTTGGTTGTCTTTGTGGTTGCAAATTATAATTGTACACTAAATTAATGAAATTAATACATTTCACCATTAATATGAAAAAGTGTATTTGATTATTTATAATAAATTAAATTTAAAATAAATCACTTGTGTATGTAAATTTGAAAAAAAAAAAGTGAAAATATTACAAAACCTATGAAAGTCCATATAAGAATGTAAATCTTGATTATTTATAAATAATACTTATTGTCACGGTGCACACAGCGGGGATGAACGAAGAGACGAAGGTAAACTCAAAATACAGTCTTTAATGAAATCCAAGACAGACAAGGTAAGGCACAGCAAGACAAGGAAGGGCTGACACACAGGAGTAACAAGTAGACCAGACGAAAACTAACAGAACAGGCAGGAACTAAATACTCATGATAATTAACACACACACACACCTGTAATAAATGATAAACAATCAGACTTGACGAGGACAGGAACAGGAAGGACCAAATATGGGCAAGGAGGGGGGAACACACAAGACAAGTTGGACAGGACTGTGACACTTATAATATTTGTAAGTATAAATCTTGATTAGCTATTTATGTTTTTTGTGTGTTGAGGCTACTGAATAATTTGGCAGGATAACTATATAAATTCTACTTGTTCACTAAAGTAATCTAGGCAAAAACAAATGTATATTTGGAGTAAAGTATTAAAAAGTATTATAAATCATATTTATTATAATATTTATTATTATTATAAATATGTGAAGTTAAAAATTGATATAAAAATAAATGCAAAAAATAAATAAATAGATGTCAATATAAAATGTTTAGATTATTATTTATATTTATATATATTTTTTTGTATTTGGGTAAGTGAAAATGTTGGCAGGACAACAATGTGAATTCTGTTGTTATTATAAATATGTAAAGAAAATAAACAAACAAAAAAATGAAAATTATAAATTTAAATACATAATATAAATATATAATTATACTATATTAGGGATGGGC
Source organism: Spinibarbus caldwelli (assembly GCA_039654775.1). Classification (NCBI taxonomy): domain Eukaryota; kingdom Metazoa; phylum Chordata; class Actinopteri; order Cypriniformes; family Cyprinidae; genus Spinibarbus; species Spinibarbus caldwelli. Next base: position 12,821,068 of record CM077225.1, read on the forward strand.
GAAATACCAGTAAACACGATTAACCAGTAGATATTTGTCAACCGGTAGAAATTTGTCTATCGTCTCTATCACGGTTACACGCTCACGTTACGTTGCTATGCTACATGGTCATAAGTGAAAGCCAACAGCTGAGAAAGAAAACGTGTAACAGTATATTGGATTCGGGCAGCTCTTAGAGTGACAGCAGTTTAATGTTCCTGCTGTCTGTCATTCATGTTAATCAAACAACAAAAGTGAGAAAACCTCTCACTGCTCTTGACTTAAATCACAAGAAATATATATTTAATTTACACAATGAAGAATTTGCAGTGTTTTTTTTATTACATTATACAATGTATGCATATATACTGTATATATATATATATATATATATATATATATATATATATATATATATATATATATATAATATTACATATTATATATGTATAGTGATGTTGGCAGAACAGTTAGAAATCTAAAATAGTGACCCAAATCCTTCTATTGAAGCCAGATATTATTCATGGTTTTATGAAGTAATAATTGAGTTCATTTATAGTACAAGTATTCTTTAAAGCTTGTAACATCTAGGTGCTCTTGCATACCTAAAGTGAAAGTAAAGTGGGGTAGAGCCCTATTAAAGCCCCTGAAAAAAGTCTGGGAACTGAGAATATGATATGATTGAAGTTGGGAAAGGAGGGGTGAGGTGGGGTGATGGGAGCTTAGGAAAGGGTTCCCTCATAATACTCTTGGTTCTAACACTGGAATCTCAACTATTTCTCTGGAGTCTCGGGAAAGAAAAAGATCAAGAAAAGAGTGAAGCGGGAGGTGGAGAGAAATTGCTCTTAAAAAATTGCTGAGAAAGTTTATATAAGCATGTGAGCAGGAGGCCTAAGAAGGTTGAGGAATGCAGGAGCCCAGCAAACAGAATTAACCAAGCCAGTTCAAAGAGAAACGGAACACTTTTCAAAGTGCAGACCAGGGGGAATACATGTCTTAAGCTGGCCTAACTTATTCCTCTGCTTCCACCACCTCCACTACATATGTGAAGCAGTGTAGAGTCGCTCTCTGAAGGTCAGAGAATTGTTCAGAGTTAGTCAGGCTTTGCTTTGATGATATTCACAGCAGTTCTGCGAACATCAACTGTGCTTACAGGAGCTGAAGTCTTGTGACTTATTACGCATCCTCAGCCAAAAAAAACCCAAAAAAAACAAAAACAAAGAAGATGATATTGACAGTTTTTTACAGGCATGATTTTTTTTTAAAAACAAAAATCACAAATATTTTGATTATTGTAGTGTAGCAGTTTATATAATAATAATTCATATGGATTTCTAATTTTTAGATTTCAAGTGACAGTGAACTGGAAATGACCCATGCTGGATTCGGTTGTATGACCATCAGCTCACAACATGTCGGTGAACTCATACTACTCAGTAAGCCATGTGTCCAATGAGACCCTTCTGTCTGACCCTCATTTTGGGAAAATTGAGAAAGATTAGAAGAGAGAAGGCTGCATAGAGGCTGTGCTATTCCCCGATCCACTTAATCATTATGGCCCTTGATACTCTCAACCAGGACCAAACTTTAACATGTCAAGTCAAGATCAGAAACCCTTCATGCTTGTTAACTCAGTGTGGAGATGGTGTAGTCATGGCCGTCTCATGATCTAATCAGTCACTGGGGATGTTGAACCAGTCTGAGAATGAAATTTGCTTCCTTTCTGTCTGTCTTTGCACACACAAATATGCACACACACTTACATGCAAGGTCAGCCATGTTGAGTCAGTACGAGCGGTTCTCATTGTTCATTGAGCCACTCAGGTTGCTGTGAAATGTCTCGCTTCAGGGTGAAGAAATGAACAGACAAAGCAACCAGAAAGAAAGACCTGCTGTTTTTCTGTCATCATATTCTATAGCTTCGGGGCAGGTTTCACAATTTCCTCAACCACAGTCGATTGAAAGGTGTGGCAGAATACCTATGAAACAACCTTAATACACTGAGTGAATCATCACAATTACAGATTGTGTTTGAAAGACGCCAAGACATTTGTGCGGAATTTCCAAATTCCAAGTCTTGTTTGAACTAAACTGGGCTACATCTATTGCTAGTTTGTAGATAAAGGATTCAACTTATAATTATCTTGGTAGATATAAACTTCTTGTTGCACTCATGTGCTGAAGATTGTACCAGCAATTAAGCTTGAACTTTAATGCTGAAGAATGCCTGAAGCTTCTCTATAACAAAAGCTTCTTCTTAGTCAGGGTTGGTTAGTATTGTAAAGTACACGTGTTTATGAATCGAAATCCTGTTGGGAAGGTTAATTGTTAGGTAAATGTTCTTGCATGTCAATTCGGATGTAATTCTGTCATTCAGGCTTCTAGATGACAATTGTGGGCAGTTCAGCTGGTAAATCCATGCTATTGGTCTATTCAGACCAAGTCAAAGTTTCATTACTTTATTAATTTTACGATAATATTTAAAGATTTTAAAACTAAAAGATTCAGTTCCTTAGGCTAAGTCTACATTAATCCGGATACATTTAAAATGGCATTTTCATTTTAAAACTAGCATTTTCAAGCTTTTTCCAAAAGTTTGTAATCCACACTGAAATATCAGAAAACATTAAATTTGCTTTACTGTGCATGCGAAAAGCCTCAAAAAAGATCAATGAGATAATACACACGAAACAGACATGATACGTTTTTCATGTAATTCTTCTGCCAAGATCACTTTAATATAGGAAAATATCGTACCATTCACTGGCGCGTCCAGGTCACACTCACTCACGATTGTATGTCTGATTTAAAAAGCAACTGCCCTCGTGTTTTGCCACAAACAGCAATCGCGAGTAAATTTTCAGTCATCTTTGCAGGACTGTAATATGAAAAGTGTACAAAGTAACACATCCGTAGCAATAGAGTGAAAGGGAATAGCACATAACAGGCTATAAATATAGATGTTTACTGGTACAATATGTGTCACATTACTAACAATGCATCATCATTTTCAAAAGCCTCTGTTTTCACAGTCCACACTAAAATGTGAAAATGGCGTAATCAAATTTATCCACTTCGGAGAGTATTTTAAAAAGCTCTGTTTTCCTTGACAAAAACACTGCCTCAGTGTGGACGGAAGGTCAAAACGAAGAGAAAAGATACGTTTTCAAACGAAAATGTATTAATTTGGACAAGGCCTTGAAGTCCATAATCTGTTTTCTGTTTTTAATTAAATGAGATTTGTAATATTTATTATTTAATTAGACTATAGGTTGTTTTTAAAATAAATTTTAATACTAATAATAATTTTATACACACACACACACACACACACACACACAAATCATACTAAAATTGGTATCAATTTTTTCAGAGAATGACACAGTTTTGGCACCAGATGTGTCAGTGTGAATAGTTCTGTAACTATTCTGCTTCCTTATCAGTTCACTCTCTAAATAAGTGTCAGAAATGCTGAAAATATACAATAAATATAAAGTCTTTCAACATCAGGCTTCAGTGGGAGTGTGCTTGTGCATTGGTGAAGTCATCATCCTGTTGACTGCTTTTTCAACAGTAGTCTTTTGAGCTTGAAGGAGCTGCTTTCTTTTGTGTGTATCCCCCGGTCATCCAAATGAGCACTCAAGCATGGACAGTCGTTTGGCAGAGACAAAGCTCATTTTCTGTCTCACCCTTTCTCTCTTCTGCTACCACCTCTTTCTCGTCCACATCTATCGTTAAGCTCCTCTGACTCTATTTGACACATTCTCATACCCTGCTAGCCGCTCACAGACACACACACCCGTTTGTCTTTGTTTTTTGCTCTTCTAAGCCAAATATCTACAAATGCAAGATATTTAGACATTTATATTTATATAACATTCAAAGTCTTGCACAAACAAATTCTCAACTCACCCTCAGTTCAGTACACTTAAACCTCTACACGTGCTAAACGAATCCTTTACAAAGTTCAATTTAACAACCTTAAAGATGATTTATGACATTGCCAAGGCAAGAATTGCAATTACTATTGCTCGTACTTGTGGCAAGGGATTTGAACAAATCCCTGCCCTAAGCATTAAAATTATATATGTAACTCATCCCACTTTTTTTGTGCTACAACATGAACAATACTTCAAATCAAGTGACTTTTGAGTATGCTATTACACACAATAGCAAATGCTATTAACTTTATAAGTGACAACTTTTATGGCGTGGTAAACATTAGAGTCAGATTATCATTAGAGAGTTTCTTATTATCGTTGAAACATTTCTTATTATCATTGTTTAAAAACAGTTGCGCTGCTAAATATTGTTGTAGAAACTGTGATACATTTTCCTGATTCTGAATAGAAAGTTCAAAAGAACAGCATTTATTTTGAATCTAAGTCTTTTGTAACATTATACATGTTTTTACTGTCACTTTTGAATATATTTAATGTGTCCTTGCTGAATAAAAGTATTCATGACTCAAAAATTTTCTGAAAATATAAAAATCTAGTTAAAAAAAACAATAAAGTCTTGCTTTTTCCTGTTGCCTAATTTCTTATGCATGTTCCTTCTTTAAGAACTAACTGTGTAGAGCTTTTACAATGTTGAGTATATAACAGTGCTGATCTATGGGCCACCCTACACCGACAGCCATGGGCAAGATGAAGTGAGCTATCCGTTTCCTTTCTCTCACCTCCTATATTAGAGCCTTAAGCTATCCAGCTAAAGTCAGGTGTTACGGATCAATGATGAATGAAAAATAAGGCCAAGAAACCTCTGTGAAGTTGGCCCCCCACCCAACGCAAAACGTCGCCAAAATAGCCTCAGTTGTTTGTGCTCCGTTTGTGCTGTAAAAAGTTTTGTTTGTGCTGCTGGTTTTTTAGATATTAAAATAATATTTATAGGTCATTCTGAGGTCACTCAGCCCCCCCACCCACATACTCCATATTTACCCCAAATATTCTCGTTTGTTTGTGCTTCGTTTGTGCTGGTTTGTGCCGGTAAAAGTTTCGTTTGAGCTGCTTCGGTTTTTAAAATATTAGACATTGAATTATAGGGTTGAGCGATGTCTACCAAATTGGCATTGGACAATGTCTACAGTGAAACATCGTGATGGACAATGACATCGGGGGGTGGGGTTAGGGGTGTGCCCGAAGCGTGAATCCGTATCCGGAAACGCACGGAAAACAAATTATACGGAGCCACTAAAGGGACATGGTTAGCCGCTTGCTACAGTAGCAGCCTGTTACATTACAGTACATGAAAGTTCACTTACCACATACACAGAGTAAGGAGAGATGACTGATAGGACAATGGCGAATGATTTGCAGATACTGAGCACCACTGACAAACATCTAATCTTGTAAAATGTATGGTACTGCTGCTCCGTATTTTAGAGTCCGTGTAAAATGAGAGTGTGCATTCGAAAGCGGTTTCAGTGCCCTGCCTGCGTATTAGTAGCAATTACCCAACGATATAATTGTGAGAGAAAGTAATTCATTTTTTTTTCTCCCATCTCGTAGGCTATTTATTCCCCTTAGGGCAGGGGTGTCAAACTCAGTTCCTGGAGGGCCGGAGCCCTGCAGAGTTTAGATGCAACCCTAATTAAACACACCTGACCCAGCTAATCAAGTCCTTCAGGCTTATTTGAAAACTACATGGTTTGTGTTTTGGAGCAGGGTTGGAACAAAACTCTGCAGGGCTGCGGCCCTCCAGGAACTGAGTTTGACACCCCTGCCTCAGGGGTTCCGTAGTATACTTAATTTCCTTTCCGAACACGGAATTGGGATGCGGCGGATTGTGGAAGAGAGGGTGGGGGGGGAGGAATCACGATGCTGGCTCAACATCGTGATGTCTGTCAGCCAGATGGCATCGTCTATTGGCCCAACCCTAAATATTAGACATTGAAATATAGGCGATGACGTCACTCGGCCCCCCAAACGATTGAGCCTGTTTTGGGTGAATTTGGAGCATGTGGGGGGCTGAGTGACCTCAGAAAAAGACCATTAAATATTATTTTAATATTTTAAAAACTGAAGCAGCACAAACAAAAAATTTTATGGCACAAACCAGCACAAACGGAGCATAAACAAACAAGACCATTTTTTTGTGAATTTGGAGCATGTGGGGGGCCGAGTGACGTAATCGCCTATATTTCAATGTCTAATATTTTAAAAACCGAAGCAACACAAATGAGAATATTACCGGCACAAAGCAGCACAAACGATTGAGCCTGTTTTGGGTGAATTTGGAGCATTTGGGGGGCTGGTGACATCATTGCCTATATTTCAATGTCTAATATTTTAAAAGCCGAAGCAGCACAAACGAAACTTTTACCGGCACAAACCAGCACGAATGAAGCACAAACAAACGAGACAATTTTTTTACAGCACAAACGGAGCACAAACGATTGAGACTATTTTGGCGACGTTTTGCGTTGGGTGGGGGGCCAACTTCACAGAGGTGGCCGAGAAGGTCAAATAAAATAGCCCGAGCCTGTGAAAAGCAGCAGTTTTTCCTTTTCTGTTTTTAAAGCAGTAAGTCTCTTCTTTCTCACGTAACACCCTTGAGGCTCAATATAGTCCTCTGAGTTTGCTAAAGCCCAGCAGAGTAAGTTAAGAAGACAAAGAACCAGAACTGGCGCTATGCACTGTGCAAAAAGATTGTTCTGGAACAAATCGGATAACGTTGTGGCTTCCTTGTTTCGTATGTCCTTGTGCGACATAGTTGTACTTTGTAACTAAACATGAACGCTGAGTTGGCTTAAATGAAGTTGGAGTGAATGAGAATATTCTTGAAATGTTTGCAACCTGAATAAACACCGGATCTTAAGATTTCTTAACCAGCTAGGTATAATCTCAAAGTTCAAGGGCTCAAGTTTAATCGGATCGAGTTTTCAACGACAGGAGCCTCCCTGTTCTGGCAGGAGTAAACTTTGGCCAGGGAGTGTCTATCTAGCTCTCTTTCTTCATTCACACACCCCACCTGCCTGCCCTCAGTAACGATGAGATCACTCGGCTACTGATAACATTACAGGTCTTTTCAGGCAAGCCAAATCTTTATTGCCCTTAACCAAGCCTACGCTTTATTCAGTATGATACAATAAAATATAAGTAAGATACAATAAAATCAAATGAATCATTCTGCAGCATAAATTATGCCACACCTTTCTTACACTCCCATGCATGGCCTGGATAAACATAGAGATCACAGTCCAAGTGCTTCTTTTGCTTTTTTACTCTCTCGCCATCATATGTGATGGATTTGAGTGCTGTTTGTATGCAGACCTGCTGTTTGCTGACTGACGGCCTACACCTCTTCTTCCTCCCCCATCTCATTCCTTTATGGCAGTGAAACAGAGAGTTTTGCCCATCTGAATAGACAGACTGTTGACACAGCTGAGTGCAATGCAGCTCACATGTGAAACGTCTCTAATGTTTTGTGATTGCTAGGTAGAGCACTGAACAGGTGACTCTGGCTCTAAGCAATCAAGTTTAATAAAGGCTTTCTACACTTAGAGGACCAATAACACAATCTATAGGAGGTATTAGGTTCCCACTTAAATCTATCAAAGCCACTTATCTGCTTCTAAGGCTGCCATTATCATAGGCAAAGCTTGATGGGTATAGGATATTGTGACTGTGAAATGTAGAAATGCTATTTAAAGGTGTACTTTAGGTTTTACACCTAGAGAAAGAAGTATGCAGTATGTGTGAAGTGATTTGCACTCATTTGTGATGAAAACCGGCCAAATGCCAATTTATTTTGGTGCCTGTTGGAAAAAAAAAAAATGAAAAAGTTTGTCATGTTGCATCCTGTAGAGGACTAGGAGTTCCACTTGAAAATAAAATTTCTTTCAAAAAATAAAAATGTAAATAGATTAATCAGTTTTAATATTGACAAATAAGTAGATATAAAAGCATGTTTAAATGTAATAGTCACTTTTATAGTTGACAAATAACCATTTAAAATGGTTTATTTTTATTTTGAATTAATTTAAAATAGTTAAATGTAACAACAAAATACATCAATAAAAACTACATTAATTACTACAATATTCGGCTGCTTTTAAATCATTTAAAAATCATTTCTTTATTTTAGGTTACACTTTATTTTGTTGTCTTTGTTACTGTGTAATTATACATTTAAGTACTGAGTAATTTGAATGTACTTATGCATAATTTATTGTTATTACCATTGTAAGTACATGTAACATTTAACAAAGACACCATAAAATAAAGTGTTACCTTATTTTATTTAAATAAATATGCAACTGATAATTAGTTTCCTCATTTTACTTTTAAATGGCACTCCTAATTCTCCATAGCATACATGCTCAATAACTAAGAAAAAATGTCAGTTGATGTGTCTTATAAAGATGACTAAGATTTCTTTCTGTTCTCCTCAGGTGTGATCCGGACACAGGAACTGCTGGACCATGAGACCGTACCTCACTACTGGCTGACAGTCTATGCCACTGATCGTGGTGTGGTCCCGCTGTCTTCCTTCGTGGAGGTCTACATCGAAGTCCAGGATGTCAATGATAATGCCCCACAGACCTCCGAACCTGTCTATTATCCGTCCGTCATGGAGAACTCACCCAAAGATGTCTCCATCATCCAGATTGAGGCGTTTGACCCAGACACCATGTCTAGTGAAAAGCTGTCCTATAAGATCACTAGCGGGAACCCCCAGGGTTTCTTCAGCATCAACCCTAAGACTGGTAAGTGTTTCAAAGAGCTTTGTTTTCGTCTTACAGTCCTTCTAGCAGTCGAATTGAAGATGCAGAGGTCTCCTGTAGACTGAGTTTGAAGTAACCAAAATTTATCAAATGTGGGTTCACTTAAAACATCTTATAAATGTTGTACAGCACTAATAAATTAATTATATACCAGAGTACATTTAGCATTAATTCAGGAAAAACCTGAATGCTGAAATAACTTGAAAGAAATTAATACTTTTATACAGCAAAGACACATTAAAATGATCAAAAGTAGCACTAAAGACATTTATAATGTTCTCAAAGAATCGTGAAGAAAAAATCAGTTTCCACAAATTATTAAGCAGCTAAAAATATTCAGTCTAATATTAAGACTGTTGAAAATTCAGTTTTGCCATCTCAGAAATTAATTGCATTTTAAAATGTATTAAAATGGAAACAGCTATTTTAAATTGTAATAATATTTCACAATATTACTGTTTTTACTGTATTTTTGATCAGATAAATGCGGTAAACATTTCAAAAACAGTAGTGCATATGGTAACTAACAGCAATTCTGTTAATAATTTGTTCAGCTGACACATAACTCAGTGATTCATTTCCTAGTCAAGCATGGTTTGCAGAGCGTTTTCTGTTCGAAAGGGCCTTTTTCATGTCACATTGACCGATATCAGTACAGTGAAATGGTCCATCAGGGGAGACATCAATCTACAGGATGCATACAAACAGTAAGAGATAAGTTTGCTACATTCTAATGCTCTTCTGAGATTCTTTCAGTCCCATCAGTCCCAAACCTCTGTTTCTTATGTAAATCTGAGCATAAGGCTCAGTGAATAAGTGTATGAAGACACACTCGCCTGCTCTCAGATCTACTCCGTGTTCTTGTTTTCTCACCATGTCTCTCTTTCTGTCGCTTTCCTCTCTCTCACTCTCTTCATGGATCACTGTGTACGCATATGGGGTTTGCTAAATGGACCCACACTGAATATTTTATACAGCTATGGTTCCCCCTCCTCGTCCTCTTCTCCCCCATAGAGTAGAACATGATTTTGCAGGCATACCGAGGAGAAAAGGGGTAAAAATGTGCAAACAGCAGATCCAGAGGCCCGGCAGCTGTAGAAAACCTTGAAATGATTCACACTTCGAGTTCAGGACTTTTCAGAAACATGTTAGGTCAGATTACGCCTGCAATATCTTCACCATTGTTGTCTGAACATGTTTTAGTGCTAAGAACAAATAACTTTTAAAGCTTAACTGAGGAAGACAGTGATAGCTTGTGGCTACAGTTCTATTGTGCCCACAATTTTTTTAGATGAAAAGACATAAAAGAGCCAATCATTAAGATACACTGCCGGTCAAACGTCTGTGGTCGGTCAGAATGTTTTTTTTTGTTTGTTTGTTTAATGTTTTTTTAAAAAAAAATACCTCTTATGCTCACCAAGGCTGCATTTGACCAATATACAGTAAAAACAACAGTAATATTGTGAAAAATTATTACAATTTAACATTTTCAGCAGCCATTACTCCAGTCAGTCATTCTAATATGCTGATTTGGTGCTCAAGAAACATATCAGGGTTTCTTCAGTGTTCTTTGATGATTAGAAAGTTAAAAAGTAAAGACATTTATTCATTATTAGAAATGTATTAATATTTAATCATTATTATAAATCAAACATTATAAATGTCTTCACTGCCACTTTAATCAACATAATGTTTCCTTGCTAAATAAAAGTACCAAGTTCTTAAAAAAAACTTACTGAGCTACATATTAAGAATTTCATGAGCATTATTAAGATTTTTAGAATTTTGGCAAATCTGAGTAAAATTTGAGACTTTTTGAGATCTCTGAGTGTGATATTACTAGATCTTTTTCTGAGGAAAAAGCATTTGTTCTACATTCAATCTCATTACTGCCTAGGAGAAACAACTAAGATTATAAAGAGATTTAATTTGTGATTTTTCTTTCTTATGGATACAGTTATCTGAAATCCACCAGCTTTATGTGGCTGAAGTGAGTATGTGCAACAAAAAAAGCCCACAGAAGAGTTGTTTGACTTTGTGAACCTTAAAGCAATCAGTCTGAGAACCTGGCCCTGAAGTTTTATTTGAGTTGAAGGTTTTAGCCAGTCTGTGAAAGTTGGTGGCCAGCCTCTCTCACAGTGTTTTACTGACTCGTGTGGTCTTTTTTCCCCATGCAGTTACATACACAAATGTGACGGTTATTTTTGCTAGCAGTGACCAATGAGAGTTTTCAGACCAAATAAGGGTTTGTCCTCCAGCAGACTGTGTTCTCTCAGTAACGGTTCCACACTTGGATTCGCTCCAGGGAAAGAAAGAAAGAAAGAAAGAAAGAAAGAAAGGAAAGGGAGGAAAAAAGAGAGGAAAATTGAGGCAGTCTGACTTTTTAGTAGAATATTAACCATTCCAGCAGTAGCGGATATGTGTGGGTTATTAAAGTGCCTGTTTGTGTGTGTAACCATGAGTAAGAGATAAGACTCTATTTAAGAAAAAAGTGCTTTTGCAACACATTTAGTTTTAAGTCCAGAAGTTCTTCGTTCGTTGTGATTAACAGAGATGGTTCAGAGAAGTTCCTGTAATATTTTGTCATCTCGCAAGTGCATATTAGATCTCCAGAGGAACTGCTCTGCAAAGCACAACTGATCTTGTACAACCGTATCAGTATGTAATGTAGACGGTACATCTTTTGTCAAAAGCAGAGGGTGCTCACCCACCCAAACACTTGCAGACTCAGACATAATATAATATAACTGGGAGTAATCAGGGATGGGTCCGTCTCTTCCTAGATAACATACAGCTGCACAGCGTGTACATGTCTGGAAATGAATAAAGTTCACTGGAGAAGGGCTTTTCTGTACAGATGTTCCATTTATTTAAGCGGTTTCTAAAAATAAATAATAAAAAAAGACAGTGGTTTTCAGTCAGTGAAAAGATTAAAATTCAGCCTCAAGGCACTGTTGCTATTGTTAACTACAACTAAAACTAGTGTATTTTTTCATTAATTGTAATAAAACTGAAATCAAATAATATATACATAAGATATCTAAGAATTTGAATTTTTGAAATTAGAAATGTTGCCTTTGCAAGTAATTGAAATAAAATAAGTTTGAGTTGAAATACTAAAATGATTTAAAAAAAAAAAGCTAAAATTAAAACTGAAAATATAAAAATAAAAGCTAATTTAAACTATTAATGAAAACTTTAATAGTATTGAAATACGAAAATAGCACTGTCTCAAGGTTGATTGGTTTGGCTGCTTGAATTTCCTTTAGCACAGATTTACATAGGCTTATCGTGGGTGATGAATGAACAGGATGATGCTCTCCCTGCTTTACTAGGCATTTCACAATAACCAGGAGTATAATCCGTTTAATCATGATGACTTGCACTACTGTTTGAGATTTGAGCCCACAGGGAAAATGAAAGATTTCACTTACTAAATCAGAATGAAAATGAGAGAGAGGAAAAAAAAACACTAAACAGCCTCAGAATGAAAATGAAATGTTTCAGTCACTATCAAATTTTCAGTTACTGCCTCTAATAAATGAAAGTTTGGGTTAGATTTCAGTGACTGCCTCCAAAAAGATGGGAGTTAAATCTACACTAGACTTTGAGACATGTCACTGAGAATTCTCTAAAGCAGGGCTCCAGTAAGAGATCCGTACTAAATCTCTATACACACGCTAAAAGCGCTCCAAAGCAATCAAGCAATTAACTCATAACCTTTATCACAGGTTGCAATAATAACACCATAGCTACCTGCGTTGTTTATATTTGAACAAGGTTTCCATGAACGCTTCGTTGAATCTGGAGTTTAATTGTTATCACCGCTGACCTCTATTATTAGTTTTTCATTTTTTTGCCCAAAACGTCACGCCTGACGATAAAGCAGTTAAATATACAGCAGGCCAAACCTCAGTAATTACATGCTCAGAAACAGCAGAGCCCTGTGCTGGCGCGTCTACAAAGCTGCCCTGCAAAAAATAGGACCTGTGGGAAGAAGCAGAATAAACTTGTTTGTTGCTTCGCTGGTAGATCGGTGAAGAGCACATCTGCAGCCTTGGAGTTTGATTGTTTATTTCTCAGCTGGCATTTTTGTCTGCTTGGTCACAAAAACACCTTGGATGATATTGATTGGTTGGTTTAGCTGTCTGTGTGTGTGAGGTAACTAAGTGCTTTGATGAGAATTTTTTTTTTTTTTTTAGTTTTTTTGGCAACAGTAAACAGGTCTTAGTGCTGCTTTTGTGTTTCATTGAAGGGAACATGTCATGGAAAACAGGATTTTCCTTGATCTTTTGAAAAGAGTTTATTGTACTATATGGACACTCAAATGTGCACAACACAAAGCCTCCACACCCGTACAATAAGACCATTTATAGAAAATAAGCTGCAAAACAACTCATTCAAAAACAGACATAACTATAACCTATATTTTTGATATATGAGCACATTTGCATAATGTGCACAGTGCTTTTTATTTAAAAGTAAATAATTTATCCATCCATCTATCGATAATCTCTTATTTATTTATTTATTTATTTATTTATTTATTTATCAGTAAGATTTTTAATGTTTTTAAAGAAGTTTCTTCAAAAATACAGAAAAAAATGTAATTTTGTGAAATATTGCAGTTTAAAATAACAGTTTTCTATTTTAATATACTTCAAAAATAATTTATTCCTGTGAAGCAACACTGAATTTTCAGCATCATTACTCCAGTCTTCAGTGTCACATGATCATTCAGAAATCATTCTAATATGCTGATTTATAATCAATGTTGGAGACAGTTGTGCTGCTTCATATTTTTTGGGACCTGTGATACTTTTTTAGGATTCTTTGATAAATAAAAAGTTTATTCAAAAAAGAACAGTATTTATTCAAAACTGAAATTTTGTGCTGTAGTAAACACTACTATTCAAAAGTTTAGGCTCAGTAATTATTATTATTATTATTTTTTTTTTAATAAATTAATACTTTTATTTAGCAAGGATGTGTTAAATCGATAAAAAGTGGTGGTAAAGACTTATATTCTTAGAAAATATTTCTATTTTGAATAAATGCTGTTATTTTTTACTTTTTATTCATCAAAGAATCAAAGAAAAAGTATCACAGGTTCCAAAAAAATAACAGTTTCAACACTGATAATAAATCAGTTTATTAGAATGATTTCTGAAGGATCATATGACACTGAAGACTGGAATAATGGCAGATGAAAATTCAGTAAACAATATTAGAAATTACAATAATATTTCACAATATTACTGTTTTTTCTGTATTTTTGATCAAATAAATACAGCCTTGATTTTATATATATATATACAGTGCCTTGCGAAAGTATTCATACCCCTTCATTTTTTTCACCTTTTGTTATGTTGCTGCCTTGTGTTAAACTGCTTTAAATGACTTTTTTTCCACATCACTCCATACACCATAATTGTAAAGCAAAAAAACAGGTTTTTTACATATTTGCAAATTTATTAAAAATAAAAATCTAAAATGATTCCATTGTATAAGTATCAGGAACATTCATATTGCTTGTAGATGTTACTACACTTCAAGTGAAGTTAACCTGTGGCAAATTCAATTGAATGGGTATGATTTGGAAAGGCACACAGGTCTTAATAAAAGGTCAGCTGATAATGCATATCAGAGCAAAAACCAAGCTCTGAGGTCAAAAGAACTGCCTGTAGAGTTCAGAAACAGGTTTGCGTCAAGCCACACATCTGTGGAAGGGTTCAGAAAAAAAAAAAAATTCTGCTTCATTGAAGGGTCATAGAAGCATGTAGTCTCTGTTACCCTTAACTCTTTCCCCGCCAGCGTTTTTTTTAAAAAAGTTGCCAGCCACTGCCAGCATTTTTGATAATTTTCACCTAAATTTGACGGCCCTCAGAATATTTTTTGCTATGAATATAGTAACATATTATATATCAAAATAAAGAACCGAGCCTCTGCTTCGAGCCTCTATTTTATTCTATCTTCTTGTGTTCATGTTTTATCACCATTTGAATGCAGATAGGTTACATCAGAAATACAACATTTTGGACAAAAAAACTGAGAAAAATGCATTTTTATCAAAGTAGTGCATTTTCAAGCAAAATACATTCAGATATTCTTTCACCTGTAAATAATTATATGAATAATTGAAATTGCATTCAGTAAAAAGAACAAACAGACACACACACACACACACACAAACATATACATACATATGATTATACACACACACACACACACATAGGCTACATATATACATATGCATACATATACTGTACAATCACACACACACACACACACACACACACACACACACATATATATATATATATATATATATATATATATATTTATAGATAGATAGATATAGATCTATACATAGATCGCGCACGCACACACACACACACACACACCTATTCAGATCGACGGGTTATCGGTTACAACTAGAGATGTTTCTGTGTCTGTAAAGGCATCTCTCTCACTGACTACTTCATCCCGATCAGATTCAAAATGGTCAAAACATGATCTACATATAAGATCTATATATGATCTACATTTTCTCTGATCCTTCCGTTTATACCGATCGTCTTCTATTCGCACCCTAAAGACCCAGAAGTCTCGTAACTCATTCAGGACATGCGCTAGGGCTTTCCTTACCGTAATACAGCTAGAACACGGATTGCCGTAAAAACTCGTCAATGGCGGGGAAGCGTTGGCTCTTAATTGATGAGATATCTCGTCAATGGTGGGGAAAGAATTAATGGAAGAAGTTTGAAACAACCAGGACTCTTCCCAGAGCTGGCCTCCTGGCCAAACTGAGCAATTGATAGAGAAGGGCTTTGGTTGGTGTGGTGACCAAGAACCTGAAAGTCACTTTAGTTGAGCTCCATGATCATATAAGCAGATGGTAGAAACCTACAGAAGGACAAACATCACTGTAACACTCCACCAATCTGGGCTTTATGCCGGTGTGGCAAGACTCAATCCTCTCTTCAGTTAAGACACATGAAAACACACTTGGAATTTACAAAAAAAAAAGCACCTAAAGGACCCTCAGACTCTGAGAAACAAGATTATCTGGTCTGATGAACCTCAATTCTAAGCATCATGTTTGATGGAAATAAGCTCTGCTCATCAACTGTACCATCCCAAACGTAAAGTGTGCTGGTAGCAGCCTCATGCTGTGGGGCTGTATTTCAGCGGCAGGGACTGAGGGACTCGTCAGAGTAGAAGAAAAGCTCAGTGCAGCAAAATATAGAGATAGCCTTAATGAAAACCCAGTCCAGAGCATTCAGAACCTCAGACTGGGCAGAAGGTTCACCTTCCAACAGGACAATGACCCTAAGCACACAGCAAGAGTGGCTTATAGACAACTCTGTGAATGTCCTTGAGTGGCCCGGCCACAGCCTGGGATTGAACCCAATCAAATATTTCTGGAGAAACCTGAAAATGTGCATCTGCCCCCGTCCAACCTGACAGAGCTTGAGAGGTGAAGAGGTGAGGAGAACAATGACAGATAATTGCCAAATGCTAATGAGCAAAGCTTGTCGCATCAAACAAAAAAGGCTTGAGGCTCTAAAGGTGCTTCAGCTAAATATTTAGTTAAGGGTATGAATACTTATGCAATGTACTTATTTCAGTTTCTTATTTTTAATAAATTTATGAAGTTGTGATAATTCTGTTTTTGCTTTGTCAGTATGGTGTATGGAGTGTAGATTAATGTGGGGGGAAAAAAAGTAATTTAAAGCAGCTTAACATAAGGCAGCAACATAGCAAAATGTGAAAAAGAATTAAGGGGTATGAATACTTTTGCAAGGCACTGTATACACACACACACACACACACACACACACACACATATATATATATATATATATATATATATATATAGACTTGAGGTAAAAGACAGTCAAGCAATAAAGAATATGCAGAATTCAGCTGCCTTAAAGCTCCAGCTTGTAACATCTGAAGACTGTAATTTTCTCTGACACCTGTGCGCCACAGCCACACTCAACAAAAAGCACTAAAATTTTCCAGGGAGATACCTGGCAGAGAAACAAGGATCCCTGTTGAATTAGTGTTTTGTCCTAGAGCTGCATTCAGAGGTGTTGTGAGCTCAGATTTGCTCAGCGAGTGTAGCTGAGGATAATGACACGCACTGCAGGTGAACGGATTGTTCCCGTCTTTGAGTCAGGTCATGCAAAAGAGTCTGAGTCTGGTTAACCTGCTCATACTGACCTCAATCCCTTCTGCACAGGTCAGATAAAGTGAGTGCGTGGGTGTGAGCTTGCATAAATGCAGTGTATATGTACATACACGTGTGTGTTCCTGCATAAGCATTCATGCATTAGCTTACATGGTCCCTTTGCCCCACCATTCTTTCACACCATCATTTTCTCACTTTCTCTGTATCTTTAAGGTCTTTCCCAGAGGCCTTTGGTTCGTGTGAGGTGTGTGTGTGGTTCGCTAGTCTCTCCGTCTTTACCTTTGCGCTTGTGAAATGCTTTCTCTCAAAGACTGCAACTACGCTTTTTTTGCTCAGCCGTATGTGAAAGAGAGATCCTTTTCATGCTCTACCTGTCAGTGAAGAGAAATTAACCTATCTGCCTGAAAGCTGCTTTCAGCCTGGTTTTCGAAAGCACCCCACTGAGTTGGACTTTGAATGATGTGATAAAGAAAAAGGTTTTATGTGAGCAGGTGTATTTGCACAAGTGAATGTGACTACTCATTTCTCAGAGTGGAAGCGCATGTGTGGAGAGACAGGGATCAAATATCAGTGTATTCTTCATAACAGCATTTTCAGCTTAAAGAGTTCACCCAAAAATGAAAAATCTGTCATCATTTACTCACCCTCAAGTCATTTTCAAAACTGTGTGACTTTTTCTTTTGTGAAACATAAAATGTATTTTGAGAAATATCTCCATGTTTTTATTCCTACAATGGAAGTCAGTGGGCTCCAATGTTGTTCGGTTTCCAACTTTTTTAAAAATATCTTTTGTGTTCTGCAGAAGTCAGTCATAGAAGTTTGACACAAGGGTGAGTGAATGATGATAGCATTTTAATTTTTTCAAGTCTCACATACATGAAAAAGTCAAAAGAACCCAAATATGACAAATAAAAATTTGCCACTTGGGGTGTCATATGGTGCTCTTTTGTAGAAATATGTTTATCATAATACATATTTAGTGTAGTTATATTTGACTGACTCACATCACTTATGCCATATAAAAATAAAAATGTCTTGCATTTTAACCATGCATATGTTTCAATTTTCTAAAGTAACCAACCAAGTTTAGTCAGGTAGTTAGGCTTTTTCTTGTGAAATTTTTGTTCTTTGTTATTTACAATTCAGAAATTGAGAAATTCAATGTAATCGTGTTATATTTAGATTTTTTTGTAACTAAAGTGCCATATAATTTTATTTAGTGAAACATTTTAATTGTATGTAATATGTAAACATTTTTTTTCTTTTTGTTCAGTAGGTTAAAATTGTTTAACGTCATAATGCATGTTTTTTTTTTTTGTCTCACATTCACTATCCTGGACAAAACCTTTTTTGACAAACTTTTTTGTCAGTAATTTTGACTATATTAAAGCTGATATTCAGTAACTCCATTTAACTTTACGATACCAATTTTTACAGTTTTATTGTTAACTAAGACTATTGAAATCATTTTTAATTATGTGAAATGAACTTTAAATGAAATATAAATAATAAATGGAAAAACTTAAAAATTTTGCCTTAGAAAAAAATAAGTTCAAGTTCTAAAATTACTAAAAGTAAAATGAAAATGAATTAAAGCTTTATAGAAATATTTAAATAAACTAATAAAAATGACAACAGCACATGAGAAAAATTAAAACAAGCTAAAATTAAAATGATTTTTTTAAATTTTTAACTGAAAATATGAAAATAAAAGCTAATTGAAAATATACTCTATGTACTATAATAGTAAATAAATAATACTAAAACAACCCTGCACATGGGGAGCGTTAAATTTGGACCATGAGTATGCTGGTAGTGTGAGTATGGGAATAATTTCTTTAGCTGGCAGGCATAAGCAGAAAGAATTGTGCTCAGTACAATGCAGACAGCTCCTGTTCTGGTGTACAAACCACACACACACACACACACTTCTGGAAATCTCAGATCTCTGGTGTAATACCTGATATCTGCATTAGCTCTCTCTTTGTCCTCTTACCAGAGTAGTTTTAGCTCGCTGTACTGACAATATCAAGAGCACTGGCTGCTGGGATAGAAATCAGCTCAGGTAATTAGAAGTCTACGAGCCATCTCTGTGCCTTTGAGCTCTGCTCTGCTTGTTTAATTGGAGTGAAAGGAGGATATAGCGGCAATGATTCACAAGCCCTGCTTTCCTCTCCTTTCTCCTCCTTTCCACCTTCATATCAACTTTCAGCAAGGCCCTGGTTTTTAACAACCCAAAAAAATGTGGGTTGTTATACAACAATGCCATGTGCTCTTTTCAAAGGGTTCAACCCAAAGTAGGGAAAGCTTGAAAAGAAATGGATACTATGTCCAACGACTTCCTGTCGTTTCCTGTCTTTTAGGCTCCCACAGTTGGCACGAGACACAAAAGGTTATTAAGGATGGAAAACTAAAGCGAGATGCAGGGGGAAAAAAACACAAATCACTCCCCCTCCCTGTCACTCATTCCTGTGGATAAAGTTGCAGGGTTTTAGAGGCTTGTGAAGCATATCCACCGGCACACCTGTCCTGCTTGTTTACTGCTAACCTACGGATTTCACACACCAGAAATCTCCCTGATATTCAACCCAGCCAAGCAAGCACAAGTCCATGAAAGCGTTTGACCTCTGACAGAATCATTGCATATGTTACAAGAACAAATAATAAACATTGTAAGAGTATATTAGTATACATTTTGTGTGTGATTTGCCATTGTAAGATTATATTAGTATACATTTTTTTCCCATCAATGTTAGGGCAATTTCTCCTATTCCAGTTTAATATGCAGAGACAATTATAAGTAAGCCATTTAAAGGCTGACTTCCACTATGGCTGTTTGATTGAATGACCCGACATGTCAACTTTTAAATCGACCAGCGGCATGTTTGAGGTTGAACTAACTGTCAGAACAAGGTCATATAAGCCAGCCCTGAAGTTAGCATCACCCTGGTTCCCTTGACAAAAAGCCAGGAAGATGTTTTCATTGACTTTTGGATTACTGAAGAAAAAACTTTGTAAGTTTATGATTCTTACACATTTTGTAAAAGCTGCAGTCCGTAAGTTTTGCCTCTTTGTTGCCATCTCAGTTTGAAAACTTGGAATTATTTTTATTGCGTGGGTTGCACTCTGGCACGGCTCCAGCGCGGATGAATCTAATGTTTTGAGGTGAATGTGTGGCTGTCAGTCACCGCACCGGTGTGAATCCTGTAGTAATCACAGATTCTAGCCTACGTCTTGGAATATATGACCCAAATAATAATTTTCACCGTATATTGCCATCTGAACAAGTAACAAGTCTGCCACGCTTGTTCTGACCAACTGAGGAAAAAAGCATTACAATAAATCACGCTACCAATGGTGATTTAATCTAACGACTGATTAGCTCAAATCACATCAAACCGTGCAAATTATTATTATTGTTATACTATATTCTCAAATTATTAATGTTAACAACATCAGCATTGCGTGAATATGAGTATAGTGTGTATTAGCGTGTAGATTTTAATTTCTGTACAGTCTAATCTCTAATTGTCACACCATTCGAATTTCATATTATGAAATTCTTTTAACCCAAAAAGCAAACTATGCTCCCTTCGAACCGGTTGTCTTTAAAATACAAATCTTGTGTAATCCCAGGCTATCTGTAATCAGAAGCACATTTAAAACTGAAATATAATTTAATGTCATTCACATGTGTTTCATATAGTCCTTTCTGGATTACAATCTGCCATCAAAATGATTTAATTATTCTAGCTGCTGTGAGAAAAGGCTATAAACGAGCCACCACCTGCAGGATCCTTACATGCGATAGCCTATTAGCCGGGAGAACTTCTTTATGTTTACAGATGTGACGTAATGACGCAGTGCCATGCTTGAATTTCCCGCGAAAACCTACCCGTACCACTCAAATTAGAAAAGATTATTATAAGCTAAGCGTTGTGAATCGGGCTAAAGTAAGGAGATAGTTTTGAACACTGGGTGGTTATGTACTTGCTCAAATATTGATTTTGGATATTTTTTAACCAAAAAAAGTTATGGACTGCAGCTTTAATCAAGATAATCTTCATAAATGAACACACTTTATAACTTTTGAAACCCAAATATAATCAGAACTCCTAAACTCCTAAATGGTCACATGACTTTTACATCACCACCACTCAGCTTCCAACAACTCTTTCAGTTTTTAAAATCTGCAAGTTGCATAGGTTAAGTTTAAATAGTTTACAAGTATGTGAGTATAAATGCAACGATACTGTAAAAACAAGTGAATACTAGTGAGTAGATGCGTTTTCCTGTTCTGCGTGATAACATTTAATATCTCTTATAACTTCTTTACTCCCATTTAGCCAATTGTTAGTCACAGCCTTTTTCAAGACATAAAAGCTTAAAAAACACAAATGGGATATTGTTGATGTATTTTATGTCATAGAAGAAAGAGTGAAAATATCTTGAGCTTGTGTTAACAATAGACCTTATTACTGGCATTCAAAAAAAAAAAAAAAAAAAAAAAGAAATTCTGTTCTATGGCTCACTCCTGCATTCTGTTTTTAGGACTCATTCATCGTTTTTGCATTTGCTTTTGGTGCCACTAGCGGCACAAAAGCATTTAATCCTTAAAGGACGGGACAGATACATTTTGTGGCAGTGTGCCATACCTTGTGATGTAAAAAAAAAATCAATGCTGCGGTCCTAATGCCAACATGACCTTGCACACATATGCTCACACAGAGGTGGGAATGCAGTGATTTAGTGTTGTAAATCCAGGTCGTCCCCATGCATGAGTGAGCATTGAGCTCTGGATACTCAAATCAAAAAAAATGTTTTGAAAGAGACATTATCTGCCAGGGTTTGTCTCTTTATTCTTGTTCATTCCCTCTCTCTCTCTTCGTGACCCACACTCTAAATGGAGTTAGGACACCGAATAGAGCGGAGGTCTGAAAGCTCAGTGTTAGTAATCTCAGTCACTCTCAGATAGGAATTTCCTACCATCAGCTGCCCCATTTCCAGGGGCCTTTGGTTGCTAAATGTGGAGACTGAGCTGAAGCCACTCAACAAGACTGATGGGATTTATTCAGATGATGTCTGCGTTATCCACCAATGAGTTTGAGAGGTCCTAGTTTGAGAAATGCCTGGAGATGTCATCATTTAATTGACTCTACATTTGCAAAACACATACTGTACATTCGCAAAGACACAAAACTTGTGTAAATGTTTAATTTCTATTTATTTTATTTAGTTTTACTTAGAAAATGCTTTAATTTATCAGTTATTGGCCATAACATGACAATATTAATCTTCATATAAGCTTAATAATAATCATATTGCTTGTGTCATCTCCAGTTGTAAACTCTGATTAAAAATTTATTACTTTAGGTCGCTTTTTAGCTACAAAACACTGTCAGTGTAAAGGCCTTTAACAGGTCATTTATACACTATTTAATGAGAATTTACTCATTAGTACATACAGGAGCATCTCAATAAATTAGAATGTCATGGAAAAGTTCATTTATTTTAGTAATTCAACTCAAATTGTGAAACTCGTGTATTAAATAAATTCAGTGCACACAGACTGAAGTAGTTTAAGTCTTTGGTTCTTTTAATTGGGATGATTTTGGCTCACATTTAACAAAAACCCACCAATTCACTATCTCAACAAATTAGAATATGGTAACATGCCAATCAGCTAATCAACTCAAAACACCTGCAAAGGTTTCCTGAGCCTTCAAAATGGTCTCTCAGTTTGGTTCACTAGGCTACACAATCATGGGGAAGACTGCTGATCTGACAGTTGTCCAGAAGACAATCATTGACACCCTTCACAAGGAGGGTAAGCCACAAACATTCATTGCCAAAGAAGCTGGCTGTTCACAGAGTGCTGTATCCAAGCATGTTAACAGAAAGTTGAGTGGAAGGAAAAAGTGTGGAAGAAAAAGATGCACAACCAACCGAGAGAACCGCAGCCTTATGAGGATTGTCAAGCAAAATCGATTCAATAATTTGGGTGAACTTCACAAGGAATGGACTGAGGCTAGTGTCAAGGCATCAAGAGCCACCACACACAGATGTGTCAAGGAATTTGGCTACAGTTGTCGTATTCCTCTTGCTAAGCCACTCCTGAACCGCAGACAACGTCAGAGGCATCTTACCTGGGCTAAGGAGAAGAAGAACTGGACTGTTGCCCAGTGGTCCAAACTCCTCTTTTCAGATGAGAGCAAGTTTTGTATTTCATTTGGAAACCAAGGTCCTAGAGTCTGGAGGAAGGGTGGAGAAGCTCATAGCCCAAGTTGCTTGCAGTGTTAAGTTTCCACAGTCTGTGATGATTTGGGGTGCAATATCATCTGCTGTTGTTGGTCCATTGTGTTTTTTGAGAACCAAAGTCACTGCACCCGTTTACCAAGAAATTTTGGAGCACTTCATGCTTCCTTCTACTGACCAGCTTTTTAAAGATGCTGATTTCATTTTCCAGCAGGATTTGGCACCTGCCCACACTGCCAAAAGCACCAAAAGTTGGTTAAATGACCATGGTGTTGGTGTGCTTGACTGGCCAGCAAACTCACCAGACCTGAACCCCATAGAGAATCTATGGGGTATTGTCAAGAGGAAAATGAGAAACAAAAGACCAAAAAATGCAGATGAGCTGAAGGCCACTGTCAAAGAAACCTGGGCTTCCATACCACCTCAGCAGTGCCACAAACTGATCACCTCCATGCCACGCCGAATTGAGGCAGTAATTAAAGCAAAAGGAGCCCCTACCAAGTATTGAGTACATATACAGTAAATGAACATACTTTCCAGAAGGCCAACAATTCACTAAAAATGTTTTTTTTTTATTGGTGTTATGAAGTATTCTAATTTGTTGAAATAGTGAATTGGTGGGTTTTTGTTAAATGTGAGCCAAAATCATCACAATTAAAAGAACCAAAGACTTAAACTACTTCAGTCTGTGTGCATTGAATTTATTTAATACACGAGTTTCACAATTTGAGTTGAATTACTGAAATAAATGAACTTTTCCACGACATTCTAATTTATTGAGATGCACCTGTATAGCTGTGGAAAACAAATTGATAATAAAATAATTTGAAATCTTTCAGCATTTGCATATTTTTGACTTATCTGAGCCCATATTTGTGTGTGCGAGTGTGGCAGAGTGTCTTTTTGATAGGCTCTATTGAGTGTTCTGCAGGAGGTTAATGGTGTAAGGCTAATGTGAGGCTTTTTCTGAGACACTAACCCAGCAAAGACTTCTTTCTCAACCTCAAGTGTTGTCCTTCTCTCTCAATCTCTCTGCTCTGAAATGGCAGCCATTCACAAACACAGTGTGTGTTAGAATGGGGAGGAGGGTTAGAGTACATTTGGGAACATTGCCCGGGTCTTCCCACTGTAGCGCATGTCTTTGTGTGAGTGCTCATTTATCTATGTAGCTGTGGCCTAGACTGTTTTGTGATTGTTAGTGGGCCTTGAGAGTGTTTGTATGTACATTCATCTGTGCTTAAGAGAGGTGCATATGCGTTTCTGTAAGTGTGTGCGCTTTAACATGTGTGCGAGACCCTTAATGAGGAATGTGGCGTCTCGGTCTCAGATATGAGGTGTTGCATTCCTGCCTGCTAAACGATACCTCTTCTAAAGTCCATCAATGGTCTTCCGTCTGAGCGAGGGAGAGTTCAAGAGAGCCAGAAAGAGAAAATAGTGCTTCTTTTTTCTCTCAAGCAAAAGTGTTCAAGAGGAAAGGGCAGAGTGTCATTTACCCAGACACTTGGATGCTCTTTTTTTGCTGTTTTCTTTCTGATTTTATCCTTTTCTTTTCTCCAGACACAGTATGGCGGCGCTATCATTATATGCGAGATTTCACTACGTGTTTACTGTAGGAGTTCAGTGGTTAGCAGAGGCGATTTTAGCCGAGGTTCACGCGCTTGTGCTCAGCGAGACAAGCTCGAGCTGTAAGTATCTCAGACTACGCAGACAGATGAAATAATGAAATCTTTTGGCAAAATTCATTTGCTTTTTCAGAAACAATGAGGGTAAACATCATCTGACGGCTAATGAAATGAGATTCCTCCAAACAGGACACGATTCATTCCAGTCCCCACTAGGCTTCTTAACTAGCGTTATTAACTTTCTCTAGAAAAGCGATGTTGGCTGGCCAAACTATACCATACACTATTAAAAATAAAGGTTCTATATTGGCATAGATAGTTCCATGAAGAACCTTCAACATCTATGGAACCTTTCTATTGCACTCAATAGTGGAAAAAATGTTCTTAGATTATAAAAATGTTCTAGAAAAAATGGTTCTTTTAAGAAATGTTCACTGAAAGGTTCCAAAATGGTTCTTCTATGGTATCACTTTGAAAACGCCATTTTGGAACCTTTTTAAAGAGTGAAAACCAGTCTAAACCAGCATGAAAATACACGGTTTGTTCATTCTTTCTTTCGTTTCTTTGTTTGATTATTCTTTCTTTCTTTCTTTCGTTTATTTGTTTGTTCTTTTTTTCTTTCGTTCGTTCATTCTTTTTCTTTCTTTCTTTCTTTCCTTCCTTCTTCACATTTACTCTTGCATCTCCCAGCTTCAACGTTCTTGTTTTTCTTTTTCCAAAAATGGCTGAACTGTAATTTTCTTTGGCCACGCTTAGCCCGCAATGCAGGAGGCCACTGTTTTTTTGGCCAGGGAAGAAATGGATTGTGGGTACGAACACGGGCGTCTTTTTAGCAGCACGTTCTTGAGGTCCGTCCAGCAGCCGTACACCTCAGCATTACACACATATGCTCATGTGTAATGATATCTAGGGGAAGGAGGTTCATTTCAGCTGAGGTATATGTTTTAGCTCAGTATGCATCCCTTGTATGCAATATATTCATGTGAACTCATGAAATATTATTCTGTAGAAAAAATAAGAGTCATATCTGTATATTCTGAACACCCAAAACACTGCCTAACTTTGATTAATTCAGAATAACAGCTACACATTATTACTTTTCAGCGTAACAGTGAAAAAATATATTCTATAAATTAAGTTCATGTAAATTCCCATAAAACCTTTTAAATGTCCCTATTTAATGTCCTTTTCCATTCCAGTCAAGTTCTTGGTCTATAAATGTAGCATTTCCTTTAATATAACGTTTTAAAGTGCAGAGATTTTGATGACTGCCCGCATTCAGAGTTTATTTTCATTCCCATGTATGACTGCAAGGGCAAAGAGAGAGAGAGAGATGGTTTGCAGCCTAGCACAGTTTTGAGCAGGAGCAGGAGGCGTGTTGCGGCCAGGCTATTTCTGCTGCCTGCATGTGCGCCATTGATGGCTTCTGGTTTCGGAAATCCTTTTTCTGCACTAATCAGACACGGTGCGGTCGGCAGGCGTCTCTCGTGTGGCCAGGGCTGGCAACGTCTGCCGCGCTCTCTGCCCCATCTAATGTACAATTATAATGACGGAGAAACACAAGTCTGCTTATTATCTGCAATCGAGACGCTCTTTACAGAAACGTCTGCTCATTTGCATTGTTGTTTGATCTCTGTCTGCCTGTTTATACTCTCTTCACTGGGTTCGGCACTTGAATTCACTTCCAATTGGATTTCCGTTGTGCTCAGATCTTATTTTCCTGTAATGTAAAGCCCTTGAGAGAAATCTTCTAAAACCCACCACAGACGAACCCACACCTACTAACACATTGGAGTAAACACAGTGATGGTTGCATTGACATTTCACTCATCATTTCAGTGCTTGAAGCTGTTTATTATGAGCGTTGTGTGTTTGGTTGAAGGTAGTTTGTGAGGTTTGTGCTGTCTGTTTTCAGGCAGTGTGAGTGTGTGTTTAAAGTGTGGTTGTTTGTTCAGCTTTAAAACAGCCCTGACACAAACACAATGACCTTTCTGCAGTTCTGTGCAGCTGAATCTATGGTATTTAACGTATGTGTATGTGTGTGTATTTACTTCACGATATTACACCCAGAAGTTTAATAATTCTGACAAAACCCCTTTTGAGAATGTCTGGGTACAAGATTGTTAAGATGTTAAGTTTTAATGTGGTTATTAATTGTGTTCATGTGTTTGCAGGTCTGGTCACCACCACGTCTCGGAAGCTGGACAGAGAACAACAGGATGAACATATTCTGGAGGTAAAAACACCTGGATACAGCCACTGACCACAACACTCCTTAGAGCAGACAATCCTAGAAACTCATATTTAGAGAAATCCTACAAGGTCCCTTTTTTCGTCTGTTTCTTTTTTTTTTCTAAAGGGATATACTTGGTTAAAGTTAAGTTGCACAGCTTCTGTGATACTTTCCTGATATTACCACCAAAAAAAGAGTGAGAGAGAAAGAGAAAGAAAGAAATTGTATTATATAAAATTATACTTTCAAACCTAAAAATAACAATATATGCTACCATTCGAAAGTTTGGGGTCAGTAAGATTTTTTAATGTTTTTGAAAGAAACCTCTTATAACATCCAAGGCTACATTCATTTGATCAAAATACAGTTAAAACAGTAATATTGTTAACTAGTATTGCAATTTAAAACAACTGTTTTCTGTTTTAATGTAGTTTTACATGTAATTTATTCCTGTGATGACAAAGCTGAATATTCAGCAGCCATTACTCCATTCATCAATGTCACTATTCTTCAGAAATCATTCTAAATATGCCAATTTGGTGCTCAGGAAAGATTTCTCAATATTATCAATGTTATCCAATATTATTATCAATATTATTCAAAAGAACAACTTTTGAAATATATATTTTTTGTCACTTTTATTCAGTTTAATCCATCCTTGCTGAATAAAAGTATTATTTCTTCAAAAATTCTTACTGACCCCAGACTTTTGAACTGTACCGCATATGAAAATATAATGTAATTTGAACCCTTTTTGTATTTTCTGGTTGAACTTTAACCTAGAATGTTATTTTAAAGAGAACTCCTTGGGAGAAAACGGAAAAAATGCTAAAAAGGAGGAAAACAGATTAAAAAACTTTTAGCCATGACTGTTTAGACCCAAGGCACAAGCCACCAAGCTAAACTGTGCACGTGAGCGGACTGCATTCTTCCCCCTCCGTTCCTTCCAAAGTGCTTCTGAGGGGATTTAGATATCCGGTGTGTGTGGAGGGTAGGTGTGTGTATATGCATGTGGGGGTTTGCCTTTGTTCTCTCTCAGTGTACCGTCTCGGGATTAGGCAGGCCAGAACAGGAAGCATCACCCTGCCCAGCTAAAGTTTATACTTTTGGATTTTAATTGAGCTGCAAGCTTCTATCGCTCTCTCTCTCCCTCTCTTTCTCAATAACTCTTTACCACCCGCTCCCTTTCTTCGCCAAAAACCTAACCGCAGTTTGATAATACTTCAAGTTGTACACAGATTTATGGTCTTTTAATTATCGTTATATATTCAAATTCAATTCAAACCCTGTGGCATGTCGTTTAATTTGGCAAATTTGCACCAGCCCTTACCAGTTCTTTTACGCCCTTTTCTGTGACTCAGATTGTATTGTAAATGACAGGAGGGATGCGGACAGGAAATAAAACCAGGGAGGATGGTACACCCTGCAGCATACGCTGTCCTCCCTTCTTCTCTCCATGCCTCAGTGATGTGAGGAGCTCCTCTTGACTTCAAAGCAAAGCCTGCTGACCGATAGACAGTAGGCTTGTAATTAGCTAATGCCAACAATTCAGCTAAATATTAGTAGTGCCAAGATCCCCTCAAGGTTAAATCTGTTCCTCTGGTTTTTAATTAACTAAGCTTTTTCTTTTTTTTTTTTTTTAACTGTCGAAATTGGAGTTTGGTGGTGCGTGTAGTTTCATTCGACTTGGATGCCATATATTAGCTGTCTTAAGCGTAAGGAGCTGTAAGGGATGCTTTTCACCTGACATTGTCTTTTACCCTTTAATTGCACTTTTAAATAGAAAAGCAAAACTGCATAAATTGGTAGCCAGCCTTGATTTTAAACCACATTTATTGTCTCCATGGGTTCATGCACCTTATTTTTAACACAAGAAGCCTTGGACACTGTATTCGCTTGAAATTGTCATTTGTTTCCAGTTATTTTGCCTGTACAAAAACAGCCTGTTATGCTGCTTGAAAGCGTGATGTTTAAAGCATACTTTCGGCTTGAGTACCATCTTTCAAGAAGTTTGGTGTTTGGGAACAATTCATTCTGCCTATTAAGTCTGTCTAGGATCTCAAGAGGCATCTTATAATGCCTGATCAAAAAATAAAAAATAATTTATCATTTGCATAGATTATTCATCCTGTCTTTCAATGCGAAAGTAAGGTATTTCCTGAGAATGTGCGTGAGTTCTGATTCATTAGCTGCTATAGGTGAATAACTAAAATTAACAGTGCTGTAAACTGTAAAGCTATTTGTGCAACAAACCAGTGCATTCAGGATTGCGATAAATGAAAATATGATAGCAGTTTGCTTAGCATAAGCGACTAACATGGAAAGCCTTGCACTTTCAAGTTAAAGAGCAAGTCTGCTCTTACGTAAAAATTAAGATAATAAAAAATGGTTAGCGATATGCTATGTTATTGTATTAAGTAACTAGCGTATAAAATGTAAGATTACTAACATAAAGAACATTTATGAACAAAATCTTTTGTTTCAAAATCTATAGTTTTTCTTTCTGTACTATTGTGTAACAAAAAATATTAATGGTCATGATAACAGTTCAGACGGCATGCACCATGATGCGATTTTGCAATCAGCCAGTGAACAGACTACCCATTAAAAATTCTTTCTGCCAATAGAATCACTTTGAGGTCCGAGACAAACTCAACAGGCACACTGAATTGTTCATTACAGCGGCCCCAAATTGCCACTAAAATAATATGAAAATAAACTAAAAAACTGAACAGACTGACTAGATGGATATCTAGTCCGTGAAAACAGACAGATCATAATGTGAATTTTGGATACATTTCTCACAACTTGTTTGAAACAGCTGTCTTCTTCTCTGTTTAAACACCTTCTGGGACTGTTATGATCTCATGCTTAATTTGATTACCACGCCGCTTTAGACCGGCTGAGGGAAAGACTAATAAACAAATGACCATCAGTCCAGTCACTGTTCACACGCATTCTTCTGGATCCTGTTTTTCCTTGTTTTTTTTCCCACACGGCTCCGGTGGCCCACTGTAGTAGTCATGACAACCCTAGCAATTTGGGTTTTTGGCCGGTGTTTAGTCAGGGGTCCAGCAACAGGAAGTTCTTTATTGACATCTTCCCTCCAGGGGTCTTGCCTCACCCAGCCTCCTGCCCAGGAGTCTGGCTGTCTCTCTCCCAGGGGCAGTACAATCCTGCTGGGTACAGCACCGCAGGGGACAGGGGACTGAGCTGGTGCTTAGGGGCTCGCTGAGGTTAGTTGGAGGCAGCACATGCTTGGGGGGAGGGAGAGGCAGTTACACGGGGCCAGGGTGAGGGCATTTGAGTGTGTATGTGTGTGTGTGAGAGATAAATGGGAGAGCGTCCTGCAAACTTTCACACGCACTTAAGAGCTGGGAAGGAAGGTGTAAGGTGCAAATGCCTCATAGAGGGGGAAGGGAGGGAAATTCGAGAAAATAAAGAACAGAGAGAGAGAGAGAGAGAGAGAGAGAGAGAGAGAGAGAGAGCTACTCTGGAACATGTTGAGGCATGCACAGCATGTCAGAGAGTCTGCCCTGTTGCTCTTTGAACTTCCAAAACCAAACAGGAAAATATGCCCACAATTCACTTAAGTTGATTTGCAAAGAAATGAAATTTATTTCTGGGAATACACCCTGAGCATCTGAAGATGTAGGGCGTTGCTTTGCCTGTTTTCCAGGCATGTGAAATGTGTTACTGCCTTGGCTGGACCAAAAGCTCAAAACACATTTCTAATGTTAAAGGTGCTTGTACCTATTAGTGGTGATTTATTCCTCTGACAGTTTTGAATCTCACCTAAAAAAATTTGTTCAGATTTGGTCACCAATTCATTTACAATCTCTTTTTGCAGATTACACTGTTTCAGCACTATGTGGAGACAGACAATTTTTTGTATGTGTGTTATGAGTCATTGAATCACTCAACCAACCCATTCATTTTTTATAACTCTTAACAACAAACTACACATCTCCTTCTGATTGTTCAATCGGTCAGCAGAACCACTTTCACAAACAAGGTTTTGGTTACCAGATTCATTCAGTATTTTGTAATGAATTACATGGTAAGACATTCAGAGTCTACATGAGTCAGTGCATAGAAATCAAAGAGAATGGTTTATCTAAAAGATTTGTTCAAAACACATAAATGAAACACAACTATTGCTCATTCTTGCAGGATTTGTAATTTATCCTGCTATGAACATGGGATCACGGTAGCTCAAACAGTAGTGCATGGAACTAGCAACACCAAAGGCATAGGTTGGCTTCCCATGGAATGCATGAGGAAAATTTGTAAGCTACTTTGTATAAAGCCAAATGCATAAATGTAATGTAAGACTACAAATATTACTTTTTGTTGAAGAAAGGTGTGCTGTAACTTTAAGGAATCAAACTTGATTTTCACCCTGTGGACACTCAGACTCAGGCATTCACCACAGAAAATGTTAAAATCTAGTTATATAATTGATGTTCAAAGCAGACATGGTATTTTTATTGAACTGTAAATTTAATTTCAACTGTCTAAATTCTTTCCAGTTGCTGGAAGAGGTTTTAAAAAAAGCAGTGCATTGCAGGCATACAAACACAAGCTCGGCTCAGGAGAGTGGACTGTTGGAGCTGACCGAGTCCCTTGTCTTCCTGTTCAATTAAATCTGTTTGGCCAACATTTGGATGGCACCGGACAGCTTTGAAAACAGATACACATAATAGGTCTACTCGCTGTTCACACCAAAAGCTGGACTGCTTTTACAGAGTGCTGAACAGATGCTTTTAATGTCTGTGCTGGCCTGTTATTCATCTGCTTCTGCTGTAGACTGCAGTAGTTTTGTATTTTGCATTCAAAGCTACACAAGTCTGCTGAGTTCATTAGCAGGAAATAGTGTGTATGTCTGCATCTCTGTGTGTGTTTGCATTCATCAGCGTATGCACCAGCGTACCATTAAGCCGCCTCAAGCGGGCATTTTCTGAGATTAACTGAAGATATCCAGAGGAAATTAATGAGCTGGTTAACGGCCCTTACCAAAAAGTAGTATACTTCAAGTTTATTTTATTAAATATAATTACCATAAAGTTCAAGTATATTTTTAAGTATAATTTATGTAGTAAGCATACAAATATCAGTATACTTGTAAGTGTACTATTTCAATACTCCTTGGGATTAAACTGGCCCACTTTCTAGTATATAAAAGTATACTTTTAAGTATACTTTATGTATACCAGTAGTAAACTTTGAGTACACAGCAAGTTTACATCAATGTTTTTAGCTTATACTACAATTATACTAAAAGTTAACTTATAGGTATGCTGATAGTTTACTAATTAAATACTTGTAGTAGCATTTTTAGTACACTTTGAAGTATAGTCTCAGTAAACTACTAGTTTAGTAGTTTAATACTGAAAGTATACTCGTAATTTTTTAAGTGAACTTTACGTCATACATTAAGTATACTACTATGTCACTATTTAGATATTAATTTGTATATATTTTGTTATATGAATATCTGAACATACAAAACATCAAAAGAAAGAACAGAGTATCTGCTTGTAACCAGAAACATATTATTCTAGCTTCATGCATTATTTTTTAAACACTTGAAAAGTTTCATAAATAAAAAAAAATAAAGAAATAAACAACATTTTGAACAAAAAGCTGAAAAAAGACTGAATTGGATTCAGAATGATAATCAAAACGTAGATGGAGTCGATCAATACCCCAAAGCTTGACGGTCATTATTACCTCTTCATTGGTGACATTTTATTCCATAACCTTACACAGTTTTGATGCTGTTTTATGTCTGATGATCGTGTTAGATTACACGTGGAAGCATCTGTTGTTTTGGTTTCTTCTTCACTTGTGTTGTTTTGGAAATTCTGTACAGAAGATGTGTACTAGCGCCCTCAATCATATAACAATGAAAACACGGTTTCTAGGAGCACAAGTATAGCTCAAATATATTTAGACTTTTTCTAAGTATATGTCAAGTATACTTAAATGTAATTTTAAGTATATTTCTTAGAAGTACATAAAGCGCTTTTCTGAGAAGTACATGAAAAGTAGTCTAAAAGTATACTTTCCTATTTTTAGTTTAAAAGAAGTATACTAATAGCACACTTGAATAAACTTCTTTTTCGTAAGGGGAATACCAGCTGAGATTGGACACGGCGTTCTGAGCATGAGTATATGCTCAACAAACCACCAGCGTCTGCTTAATGCTGCCGTCTCTGCTTGTTTGGAACAGCTCCTGTACCTATTACTGTTCATATTGTTAACAAAAGTGCTTTGCTGTTAAAACTGGTGCGCATTTTTGTCAACTTTTGATCTGTTCTTTTTTGACTCTATAGTGTGCTTACAACGCAGTTGAACTAAACTGATCCACCATCTTTTTGAATAATGTGTGAGGTAATAATTCCTAGGTCTGCAAACAACACATTCAGATTAGACGATTGGACTAGCTTAGAGAAAAAATCAAAAGCACATTCATTTTGAGGCTATTTAACCTGTCTGGCTATCATATTCATGATGATATTTTTTATCAGGTGTCATAAAAGAGAAATTATCTAGGAAAAACGTCATCCCGCAATCATACAGAAAAATGCATGACAGTCTGTTCTCACCCCCGGAAACCCTTCCCGCCTAGCCGCACGTCTCTGAAAAGATTGCTTGACAGCTAAGCGCACAGGGAATTACTTCAATTTTGTCAGCCAATTGACTTAGATAGGAACACTTGCCCCCGTGTTCTGAACAAGAGATTTTTCTTTACCTCTGAACGGCGATTGATTGAATCTCTCACTATAATAAAGGTTTTCAGTCACTTGTGTCAGATATTCTTGAGTGTGTTCTATTATTGTCCTGTGCACCGCTCTTAGTACCGCTCGTTTTGTCACTCTAATTGAAAATGTTCATTATGACACCGGCTCTCTTGGGTTTTTGGGTTATTCGACATGAAAGGAAAGAAGAAAACTAGAACTGAGTGAATGAATCTTTCCGCCCCCTCGATTACAGGCTTTTCTATCAGCCCCCTGAAGCTTTCTATCCAAACAAATCAAACTTTTAAGAAGGGATGTGCAAAAGTACATATTTTCAAAACCAACTAGTCTGTGGGTTGTCTGAACAACTAGTCAACTAATTGGTCTGAAGAATACGCTCTATAATCTGTCTATCTGTCTGTCTGTTCATCTATCCATCCATCGTTTGGTGTGGGATGTACTTTATAATTTTTTTGTGACAGTTTCTGAGTGAAAATTGTTTCAAAGAAACAGAACTAAACACTGTGAATTGAACACAATATTCTGAAGTAAAAAGACTGTGAAATCATATTTTGTTCAAAAAAAAAAAACTCCAATATTTTTTATTTACAAATTTAGAAAATCTTTCAAATAATTTGCATTCTCTATTCTTATGTTACAGATCACAGTATCTGATCAAGGCGTTCCGGTGAAGTCCACTACCGTCCGTGTCATCGTCAAAGTCCTGGATGAGAATGACAACAAACCACAGTTTATGGAGAAAGTCTACAAAATCAAACTCCCTGAGCGCGAAAAGCCAGAGAAAGAGCGTGCGCTCAGGAGAGATCCCGTGTACCGCGTTATCGCTTCAGATCGAGATGAAGGGCCAAACGCTGAGATTTCCTACAACATCGAGGACGGAGACGAACAGGGAAAGTTCTTCATTGAGCCCAAAACTGGCATGGTTTCCTTTAAGAAGTTTTCTTCTGCTGGAGATTATGATATCTTAACGGTGAGGATGTTCACATTTCCATAGCACATATTCTGTCATTTTATATTTGCACTCTTTGAAAGATTAGAAATGTGCAAATAGCAAGATATGAAAAACTGAATCCTTTTTATTGCGGATGTATTTGCTTACTAGCTTGAATTACAGCATTTGAGGAGACCGTTATTATGAATTGGAATGTAGAAACCTGAGCTCTCAGATTTCACACACACTACATTTTTCCCGAATGTCCCTTTGATTGAAGTTTTACGAGTGTAAAGTGAACTTCCTGCCCGCCCATGTGGCCGGTGACATTTTTTGCCAGACCTCCCATTGTTTCATTACCTAACATCTGTCGCTTTCCAAAGTCACAGTGACTTCAGGTGTTCTGGTAGCATTCTGTATTTCCCGCATTTAGTAGTATCTCTCCCTGATTGAGCTTGAAGTGTGTCTTTTTGGTATCACAAACAGACTTGCTAAAGTTATTATTTTTCCCAAACATATGAATCCCAAAGCAATTTACATTGCAGTTTTATTATTTGATTTGACATATTCTGTTCAACATTTTCCACCAGATTAAAGCAGTGGATAATGGTCGACCCCAGAAATCATCCACCTGCCGTCTACACATCGAATGGATCTCCAAGCCAGAGCCAAGCGAAGTCCCTCTGGCATTTGACGAGCCGTTTTATTCCTTTTCTGTCATGGAGAGTGACCCGGTGGCACACATGGTTGGGGTCATCACTATGGAATCTGTGGAAACACCAGTGTGGTTTGAAATAACAGGTATGGTGGAAGTAGATTTTGAAAGTTTGTTTTGTGTTGGTTTGGCCTTTAAATACTGAAGCTTGGATTCTAATAAGCGTCTTTGTTAGTTCACATATTTGTAACAAACTTAAGATGATGAAATCTCTTTGGAGGAAATTTCTTTGCATGAAATAACCTCTATCTTTGTGTTTATCTTCTCAATAGAACTGTCATAATATGACTCAATAGTTTGCATCCACTTCCTGTCTCTTTATCTTTTAACCAAACTTTCACTGACAAACTTTTACTTCCTCTCTCTTTTCTACTTCTTAATTTTGGAATGGTTTGGTTTCTTCTGCTTCTCTCCTCCTGCTTTCCTCGTCTTGTTTGTCTCCTTGCTCCTCTTCTTGGCTTTGGAAGAGGACATGGCAGCTAAAGAGCTGTTTTACATCGTTCAGATGGCTTGCGACCTGAACTGCACTGCAGAAGGTATCTGCCGCAGATCTCCTAATTCTACTGTGCGTGGGCATTATGAGATCTGTCATGTGCTTTTGTACTTATGCTGTTGTGACTGTTTCACATTGGTTGCACCAGGTCCCAAGTGTTGATTCTCATTCAAGTGCTTACGAGCTGGCAATGAAAGAGTTACATTTAGATCATTAAATCAAAATTATTTGAGATACATAAAGAGTAGCTTGTTTTCCTTCCCAGCCTATGCACTTAGTGTTGTTGACTGAAGGCCCAGTGCTCTCATTTTCTTTCATGTATGGTGTTTTTATTATTGTTATGTTTGTGTTTGGTCATATAATCAAAAAAAAAGACATACTGCTGGTAATTCATTGGATGCTCAAAGATCAAAAAAGAAAGATGACTTATACATTTGTATAATACAAATTAATGATAGCAAATGAAATGCACATACAATTGTTGAAATCAAATGAACAGTGTTTACTCAAAATTCATACAAAATATAGAAAAAAATCATTGGCAATACTGTTAGTGTTTTTAATTCCTTGTGGTAACTCTAATCTCAAAAAAGTCTGTATAGGTCAAAGATTCTGCATATTTATTTTCATATATTACTCTATTTAATCTTAATTACTTTATTCCAGTTTTTACATACAATAACTTGAGCGCACCTCTTTTATTAAAAACAAGCTTTCTAATTTGTATTGAAATTTATTTTGATGTCTTTTTGGCAACATAACTATTAGCTGTCTTGATATAAAGAACTGAAAGAAAGCTTCATTGTATGAGTCCTAATATAAAGAAAAAAAAGAATGCAATTCTTGAAACTAAACCTTCAGTAGTCTGGAATAGTCTTAAATTATATTTAACAAACCTGCTTCACTACCTATTAATATTGTCAAATAATTGTGCAAAAAAAGTCAAAAATATGTCAGTCAAATTATTTTTTAAAACATTTTTTTTTTTTAAATATTTTTCCTCATTTTTTGTTATTGTGGACCCTGTATTATCTTGCGGGTTTTCACACACTAAAGCAGCAATATGGCAGAATGTATGTCAGCCATTATTGTGGCATACACAAAAAGTGTCAAACAATTGCTGCGAAAACACAAAGTGACACTCTGTCTTTTGCCACCTGTGCCGTTCTCTTTCTCTCACTCCTGTCTTCAACTGCCTAACTTGTGATGATGGCCGTCTAATTTCCTGTCCATTTTGGTTGTGGTGAAAACCTCCTCTCAACAGGTGGTAATTCTGACAGTCGATTTGAGGTGGGGAAGGCGAGTGGGACAGTGATTGTGGCCCAAACGCTGGACGCGGAGCAGAAATCCCATTACAACCTGACGGTGGACGCAACAGATGGCACCAGATCTGTCAGCACGCAGGTAATTGAATTGCTAATGAAGTGTTTATGGAAGCAGAGCATTGTGTGCTCACCATAGAGGCCTGGGCTTCTTTTTTGAGATCACTATGAGGGGCAAAAAATGGCTCAGATTTTTTTTACATGTATATTTCTGTTGGTGGCAAGGAAGGAAAAGCAACCCAAGCATTTCCAACTTTCCAAATTGAGTTTCCTTCTTTGGCTGCACTGGCACTGTAGGTCCCAAAGGTCTTTCCTGAATAAGCTTCAGGATTAAAAAAGGAGCACAACATCTTGCTATTAATGCAGATGTAGATGAGTCTAGCAAAAGTCATTAATCCAAATACATGTTTTGCAATGATTTTTTGAGGTAAATTTGTAGATACGTTCTGTACAAGTTCCGTGTGTGCCAGCTGTTCTAGGAAAAAGGTTCAACCTACCAAGCTTTGGACAGTTTCTCTGGTTAGATTCAGGTTAGCTATTTTAGACATTTTTTGATGTCTGAAGGTTCCCTAAATGTTCTTCAAATACCTCACGTCACAACATGCTGGCAGACATTCCTTGGCCTGCTGGACGGAGAGTTTTTGGCCAGGGTTCCTGGAATCTTCCATTGTCTCATTCCTGGAGCGTGTGAGGAGGATGAAGCCGTCTGGCTCCCTGCATTTTCATTTTGCTTTCTCTGACAGTCTGACTGTCTTTCTTTAATTCAGTTATATGTTTATCCCTTGAGAACATTAACCACACCTTTCAATAATGTGCATTATGAAGTTGATTCTGCAAGGTTTTTCAAACTTACTGTAAATTTATTTGGACCTTTGCATTTGTTTTACTCAGCATATGGCATAACACACACATACACACACACACACACATACCAATCAGAAGTTTTTGAACAGTAAAATTTTTAATGTTTTCAAAGAAGTCTCTTCTGCTCACCAAGCCTGCATTTATTTGATCCAAAGTACAGCAAAAACAGTAAAATTTAAAAAAATATTTTTACTATTTAAAATAACTGTTTTCTATTTGAATATATTTTAAAATGTAATTTATTCCTGTGATCAAAGCTAAATTTACAGCATCATTACTACAGTCTTGAGTGTCACATGATACTTCAGAAATCATTCTAATATGCTGATTTGCTGTTCAAGAAACATTTTATTATTATTATTAGTATTAGTATTTTATTTATTTGTCTATTTATTTATTTATTTTTATTTTATTTATTTATTTTTTTTGGGGGGGGGTTTATAGAAATTAATACTTTTATTTAGCAAAGATGCTTTAAATTTAAATTTAAATTGAAGTGATGATAAAGACATTTATAATGTTACAAAAGATTTATATTTCAGATAAATGCTGACCTTCTTAACTTTCTATTCATCAAAGAATCCTGGAAAAAATTCTACTCACCTGTTTTCAACATAATAATAATAATAATAATAATTATATATATATATATATA
This sequence comes from Spinibarbus caldwelli, assembly GCA_039654775.1. Lineage (NCBI taxonomy): Eukaryota > Metazoa > Chordata > Actinopteri > Cypriniformes > Cyprinidae > Spinibarbus > Spinibarbus caldwelli. Next base: position 12,859,826 of record CM077225.1, read on the forward strand.
TATATATATATATATATATATTATATATATATATATATATATATATATATATATATATATTTATTTATTATTTTTGAGCAGCAAATCAGAATATTAGAATGATTTCTGAAAGATCATGTGACTGGAGTAATGATGCTAAAAATTCAGCTTTGAAATTACAGGAATACAGTACATTTTAAAACATATTCAATTTTAAATATAAATATATAAATATTCATTTTAAAACAGTTTTTTTAATAGTAAAAATTCATTTTACTGTTTTTGCTGTACTTTGGATCAAATAAATGCAGGCTTGGTGAGCAGAAGAGACTTCAAAAAGCATTAAATATCTTCCTATTCAAATATATATATATATATATATATATATATATATATATATATATATACACAGGTGCATCTCAATAAATTAGAATGTCGTGGAAAAGTTCATTTATTTCAGTAATTCAACTCAAATTGTGAAACTCGTGTATTAAATAAATTCAGTGCACACAGACTGAAGTAGTTTAAGTCGTTGGTTCTTTTAATTGTGATGATTTTGGCTCACATTTAACAAAAACCCACCAATTCATTATCTCAACAAATTAGAATATGATGACATGCCAATCAGCTAATCAACTCAAAACACCTGCAAAGGTTTCCTGAGCCTTCAAAATGGTCTCTCAGTTTGGTTTACTAGGCTACACAATCATGAGGAAGACTGCTGATCTGACAGTTGTCCAGAAGACAATCATTGACACCCTTCACAAGGAGGGTAAGCCACAAACATTCATTGCCAAAGAAGCTGGCTGTTCACAGAGTGCTGTATCCAAGCATGTTAACAGAAAGTTGAGTGGAAGGAAAAAGTTTGGAAGAAAAAGATGCACAACCAACCGAGAGAACTGCAGCCTTATGAGGATTGTTAAGCAAAATCGATTCAAGAATTTGGGTGAAATTCACAAGGAATGGACAGAGGCTGGGGTCAAGGCATCAAGAGCCACCACACACAGACGTGTCAAGGAATGTGGCTACAGTTGTCGTATTCCTCTTGTTAAGCCACTCCTGAACCACAGACAACATCAGAGGCGTCTTACTTGGGCTAAGGTGAAGAAGAACTGGACTGTTGCCCAGTGGTCCAAAGTTCTCTTTTCAGATGAGAGCAAGTTTTGTATTTTATTTGGAAACCAAGGTCCTAGAGTCTGGAGGATGGGTGGAGAAGCTCATAGCCCAAGCTGCTTGAAGTCCAGTGTTAAGTTTCCACAGTCTGTGATGATTTGGGGTGCAATGTCATCTGCTGGTGTTGGTCCATTGTGTTTTTTTGAAAACCAAAGTCACTGCACCCGTTTACCAAGAAATTTTGGAGAACTTCATGCTTCCTTCTGCTGACCAGCTTTTTAAAGATGCTGATTTCATTTTCCAGTAGGATCTGGCACCTGCCCACACTGCCAAAAGCACCAAAAGTTGGTTAAATGACCATGGTGTTGGTGTGCTTGACTGGCCAGCAAACTCACCAGACCTGAACCCGAAAGAGAATCTATGGGGTATTGTCAAGAGGAAAATGAGAAACGAGACCAAAAAATTCAGATGAGCTGAAGGCCACTGTCAAAGAAACCTGGGCTTCCATACCACCTCAGCAGTGCCACAAACTGATCACCTCAATGCCACGCCGAATTGAGGCAGTAATTAAAGCAAAAGGAGCCCCTACCAAGTATTGAGTACATATACAGTAAATGAACATACTTTCCAGAAGGCCAACAATTCAATAAAAATTCTTTTTTTATTGGTCTTATGAAGTATTCTAATTTGTTGAGATAGAGAATTGGTGGGTTTTTGTTAAATGTGAGCCAAAATCATCACAATTAAAAGAACCAAAGACTTAAACTACTTCAGTCTGTGTGCACTGAATTTATTTGATACACGAGTTTCACAATTTGAGTTGAATTACTGAAATAAATTAACTTTTTCACGACATTCTAATTTATTGAGATGCACCTGTATGTGTGTATATATATATATATTTTTTTTTTTTTTTTTTTTTTTCTTTGACTAGAAGATTAAGCAAGTAGATTTATAGTTGTCTATAGGCATTGTAAAACACATTGCCCTTGTTCCACTCTACATTATTTATATCATCTCCAAACAGGCTGCACAGTTTATGTGCTGATTTCCTGTTGAATCATGAGTAAATCTTTGCATATGGTCCTAAAGAGGTCACTGAAGAGCGGAGCTCTCTGGTTGAGGGCCGTGTTTGTGCCCTCACTCTCTCGAACAGAGCCTGCATTGTGACCGGCTCCCCAACCCCCTCCCAGGATATGTTTAGGCAACACTGTCGGAACTCTCTTGTGATCAAGCAGATCACTGTGGCCAATGATACCACCGCACACATACATTCCTGCATGCAAAATTAACCGCCATTAATCTCCCTCCCTCTTATTGATGAAATTTCCTAACACAAAGGCAGTGACATGACACTGTCAGTCTTTGCGCTGCAGCTCTTCAAAGCATCTCTCGATCAGCCCTGCTTAGCTGAAGCCATTGTTGGGCCCTAAAACCTTTCAAGTTGAATCAGTTACAGTTGTCACATTCACAGGGCACAGAGTGCAGATTTCAGTGCCCTGCATCTGGCTTTGGCTGGACCTGCTTATGCACACATTTTTGGAGTTTGTGACTCTTTTGTGTTGGGTTTATCATGTTGATGCGGTAATAATCATAACCGCTAGAGGTTCAGTTGAATTTGTTGACCTATGAAGATTGAGGCTTTGATGGAAAACATTAAACTGGCTCTAGATCTAGATCAGTCAGCTGATCTACTCTTAGTCCCCTGTAACAAAAACTGATATTAAGAGCTTTTGTAAGTATGAAAATCAACAACAGACAAGAGCTTTTGGGTGAATCTCAAAACAAATATGTTTTTTATTTTCACCCCATAATCAAAGGGAAAGAATAATCATTTGTATTTTGCATTAAACAAATTAAGAAAATGTGGTCACACACTTTAGTTTAGGGACTAATTCTCACTATTAACTAACTATTAACTATGACTTTTGCCTATAAACTCCTAATTTGCTGCTTATTAATAATTAGTAAGATAAGTTTAGGAATGGGATAGGATCTTAAGGGATCTAAAGTATGGTTATGCAGAATAAGGCATTAATGTGTGCTTCGCAAGTGCTAATAAACAGGCAATATGCTAGTAATATGCATACTAATAAGCAACTAATTAATAGAGAGAACTGGTCCTTAAAATTACTGGAAATGTATTTATTTGACTCTTCATTACTATAACATCTGTAGTTTTTTTTTATCTTAATAATATCGTTCATAATATAAGATAAGATTTTTTGCATGATACAGATTCTCTGACACAAGAATAAAGAGAATTTTTATTAAAATAATGTGCGAAAATCATATTCTTTTTTTGTGGTGTAATATGACCTGGACATATTCTTCTAGCTGATACTATAAATAAAACCCATATTAAATTTCAGAATCTATAGCTTGTTTTAACATTTGCCAGATGTCTCAGTTCTGGTCTAACTGTACTAGACTAGGAAAGACCTTTCCTTTGGAGGTGTCCTCGGTACATTAGACCACCCAGACACGAGTTTTCAGTCTGTTGGCTAATTAGTAATGACAAAAGTCAGTTTATACTCAACACTTTCAAATACCTCTGTAAACGCTCAGGCAAGTGCTAGAAAGAAAACGAGGCCAAACGAACAAATCTGGCAAATGTTTGCCCTTAAAACATTAAAGAGACGATATTAAACGCACGCCTGCAGGCTTTCATCTCGCCTTACAAAGCAAGAGAAAGATGGATGGGTAATATAACCCATTTGAACCCTTTGATTTCTTCATTGACCAACTAAGGAGTTTGGAACCTTGTTGTATTTGGATGCAGCTATTCCAAAACAAGTGCTTCTCATAGCCAAAGTCAATTTCAGCATGTGAGTATATCTGCAACTATATCATGCGCCACTTGTGTTTGAAAGAAAACACAATCTTAAACAGATTACAGCTGACAAGGAGGGGATTTTATTTATTTAATTTGTTTTATGAATTTGTTTATCATTGCAACCCGACTAACACACATTTTTAATCACAAATCTGCATTCAGGCTCTGCTTTTGCCTTTGTATGTCTAGTGACCCTCTCCTGAAGCGATTAGCGCTCTCCTCCTCGTGGAGCCGCATATCTTTGTTTAAATCAAAGTCATGTGTATTCCACATGGGCTTGCCAGACCTTCTCCATGCTCTATTTTCATTGTTTTTGCCATTTATCTCCACACTTTTTTATCTCTCTTTCACCCCAATCTCAACAAAAGCACCACATTTCAGACAGGCAATGAGGGATTATGATTATTTTGGAAGGGAAGAAAAGAATGCAGAGGGGGAGGAAAATGTATGCTGGGTGTAATCCTATTTTAGGCCTTCTGAGAGAATGTGTGGCAACTCTGTGTGTTTGCGACTGTGCCAAAGTCATTTTCCCTAAGACATGTCACATACAAAGAAATATGGGGATCTGGGTGAACACTGCCCATTTCTGCCTGTGATTTCTTACTCTTGTTTTGAGGGAGCGCTCTTAAGAACAATATCCATCATTGAGTTTTTCCTTAGACAAAAATGGCTGGATAACTCAAGGCTCTACTCACATTTGCGAGTGAAAATTACTGTGCGAATGTGAACTTGTAAATAAATGTCTTTACTGTGACTTTTGATAAATTTTAATGCATCCTTACTGAATAAAAGTATCAGTTTTGCAGAAAAAATTACTGACCCCAAACTTTCAGAACAATAACTGTGTACACCACAATACTTAAGTACCTGGCACAATCCAAATCCAATAAATAGCATGCATATATTTGCATAAGAGAGTTTTCAAGGTATGTGCATTCTTGTGATTCAGTAACAACTTGTCTGTGATTCAGACAAACAAGGCATTGAGATTGCCACGAGGGTCAAGCATTAGAGATCAGCTAAGCAAATTGGATTACAGCTGCAAAACCAAACAATTTTCAAAAAACCTAAAATGTGACCAATTTCAAAATGCTATTTAGTCTGAAGTCTAAAATTACATCTCTTGTTAAAAGTAGCACTGGTATGTTCCATGTTATTGTTGTTGCCCATATATATATAATATTGCATCAGAGATGTTTTAACCCAGTCTATCGGATGTCCATGCGTGGGAGGTAATGCGTTTGCATGTATAGTGTAAGTGGTAGGAGTTTATAACAGGAATTTCTCTTCAATAATAGGCTGCTAGCTTCTGGAATAGCCCCCCTTAGGGATCATCTGATGTAGGGCTGCACGATATTGGAAAAAACTCACATTGCGATATTTTGTTTTTCTGCGATATATATTGCGATATGAAAAAAAAAAAATCACCAAATGACTTGAATAGCTCTATTTGGAGAGAAAAAAAATCTATTGATTTTGTAGGTGAGTAAATCAGCATAGGAAATAAACAATTTACAAGCATAGATAAATATAATAGAACAAAGATACAAATGAAATAAACAGTGCTTTGTATTTTTAAGGCAAGTCCAACAGTATTCAGGTGCAGAAACTGAATAATAAAATGTAAAATAACACTGCATAACACAGTCTTCATTGTATAAATTAAATCTAATAAATCTGTGTTAAAGCTACAAAAGTGATTTTTCTCTGTTTTGTTGTTTGATTATGACACCGAAAGCAACGGAGACATTAAACTGCTGTTATTGTTATCCTCTTTCTTTCTCAATTGTTTACCTAAGACATATTTTTTTTTTTTTTACAAGGATACTTGGAGACATGCATTTTGACACGGTTTCGTGCATATGTGTCGAACTACACTGGGTGCGGCGCGACACGACGAATCCCCGCCAGTAAACTGATATGCCTCGCTCTATTTATGACGTACTGACACAAAGTTGACACGATTGGCAACGGTCGCTTTGTCGCATCCAGTGTAGAAAGACTTTGGGGCCGTTCACATGGTGCATCTACAAACGCGTGGAAAACTCCCGCCGCGCCACTTCCTCCTCCTTTACAAAGCGCTCGGGAGCTTGCGCTTTCCTGGCGCCTGCTGTTGCTAAACATCCGTGATGTGCTCTCCTCGACGACGCGGAAGTTTCAACAAAGGATAAATGGATTTCCAGCACTGAAAATCGCTTGCAGTAGCTCTGCTACTAAATTTATTTAAAAATGGGTATCTCTGTGCAGCTGTCGCGTCCGGAGTAGACACGGTGTCTGTGTGTGAGCAAAGAAAACGATCAGTATAAATATAACGATCAGGCCTGCTAAACATCGCACATCCTGCGATGTGACTATCGCGGATGCGCACATCGCGATATCGATGCTGAAACGATATATCGTGCAGCCCTAATCTGATGTATGTGTATATATATATCACTTTCACTCATACAGAGCTCATTTTCATATAGTGTTACAGTCCTTTTCTCACTCTCTTGCTCTTACTTATTTTGCCTCACTTCTGTTCCTCATCTTTCTCCTTTTCTGTCTTTCACACGCGCATCCTTCTTCATCTGTCATTCACACTCTCTGATCTTTTCCTTTAATCACTCCCTCACTCACCACTTCCTCTCGAATCCCTCCATCTGTCCTTCTTTATCTGTGTGTGTTAGACATTAGTGGAGCTCCTTTGAGTTTTTTCCCATACATTTACATTACGGTCATGAAGCCTGCGTGCTGCTTCTATAGCATCATTGAAAGCAAACAGGATATAAACAAATGCTACTAGCTTCATCTATTTACACCGGTGCTTTCGGTTGACTGTCTGTGCTGGCATGAATTACAAAAAAAAGCCAGGCTGCCAGGGCCAGGCGGCACGTCTCCAGGGTAAGGTGTGAGAAAGAAGGCAAGAGAAAAGAGAAAAAAAGGCAAAGATTTCTCTTCCCCGACCTTTGGCATTCGATAAAACCAAACATGTTCTTCAGGGACAGGGGACGTGCTGATGCTGTCAGGACAAGTGTGAGTGTTGCCCACACTCACACCCACATGGGCTAATCTTGAGCTGAGAGCAAGTGGCAGCTAACAGCTAAGATTTTTTTTATTTTATTTTTGGCTGTATTTGTCTAACATGGTTGAAAAATATATGTTCCAAAGAGAAATTACGATTTGACAGCAATTATGCTTTATGAAGTATTCAAAACTGTTACAAAAGCTTATAGTGAATCAGCATTTTAACATAATTTTAAGACATCAAAAATATATTTTATCCTGAATTATATTTTATATATTTAAGTTTGGGGTCTGTAAGATTTAAAAAAAAAATAATAATAATATTTTTATTCCGCAAGGATGCATTAAATTGATTTTATAAAAGACAGTCAAGATTTTTACACAGCACCAGATCATCATATTACAATGATTTACAAGGATTATGTGACACTGAAGACTAGATTAATGGCTGCTGAAAATTCAGTTTTGTCATCAAAGAAATAAATTACATTTTAAAATATATTAAAACACATACACATTGTATATTTCTCAGTGTGATCATTTTTACAGTTGCTTCTAGGTAATTCATTCAGTTATAACGCATGTGAACTGTGATATACCAGAATTGTCCAACATATTCCAACTTTCACTCCCGACCAGTCATTTGAAAACATATGTGACTTGTGGGACACATATGTGGCCAATCCATTTGTGAGGATTCTGGTTTGAATCAGTGGATCCACGGAGCTGTAAGCTTTTGTTTGTTTTATGTGGAACAACGCCCCCTGATGGCTGGCATGCATGTCTAACTCTAACGATCCAATGCATTTCCCCTTCTTTATTCTCCATCCTGGCTTTATAAAAGCATGTCTGATTGTATGAAGACAGATTATTTAAGCACACACTCATTTTACACATCTATTCTAACTGCTCTGGTTGTGTTGAGTGTCCACTCACTAATCCTCACCCAGAAGGCAAATAAATGGATGGCTGACTTTGATTTAAAAAAAAAAAAAAAAAAAAGACGATACATGTGTGAACACAGTTGATGTGTGTGTTTTTTTTTGTTTCAGAATGACTGCTCAAAAATGATATTACTGCATTAGCCTATGTACAAGAAGTGTGTGTATTGAGAATTGCCAAAAAGTCAAAACACTCATAAGTATGCAGTGGAATAACCCTGGCATTTCACTCGCTGTTGGACTTTAAACTGTTAATGAAACACATCCTTGTGCATTCACGATACAATAATTTGTAACCAAAGAAAATGTCAACATGCTGTGTTATCACAACCAGCAACAACTCATTTGAATTCACGTCAGTTTTCTAACATTCATTGCTGAATGTAAGTCGTAAGTAACCAGGCATTTAAATTATTACAGGTATTGATCTGGTTAATATCAAAGCAGCTGTGATAAGAGTTCTAAACCCCTCAGGTCTGAGATGGCAAACATAATTTAAGTTCAATGTAATGATGTGCAAATTTTTTAAATCGACTAGTCTGTGTATAGTCTAAACAACTAGTAGTTGACTAATCTGTCCTAAAGAAGCGCTATATAAATATAAATATATATATATATATATATATATATATATATATATGAATCATGTCAACTAAACATTGTTCAGACAGCACAGCATTATATTTAATGTGGTAACTGACAGATATTCGGGCAACTATAACACTTCATTCAACTTTGCACTCAACAATCACAGTCCTCACAAACAAATGCAGACCCACAGATTATGCATAACCTTGCTCACAGCAGGTTATTTGAAGTCTAGTAGCAATTGTCTAGAAATATATTGTTGAAAGCAATTCATTTGTTACAAAAGCAGTGCTTTGATGGCTCTAGCGGCTGAGTTTTAAAGAGAATCAATTTAGACACACAGCTTACCTGTGAGGGTTTACCTGAGCTGACAGGCACAGAGATGTGAGGGTTTGTTTTTTAATTCATGCTTTTGAAATAATTTGCAGTACCACGCATGTAACAAAATATAGATAAACTCACTAGTCAACCTCATTAAACAACTAGATGGTTGATAGACTGGCCTGTCCTTACTGACTCGCTGATCTTTCTCTCTGTTTTGTAAATTAACAGTTATGTTCCAGAGTTTTGACATGTATGTTGTATGTGGGTTTTTTAATGGATCTTTTAAGAGCATTGATACATTTAGGACACATTTAGCCTCTTGCTCGGTTTCTCTTACCCCACTTACAGTGATCTCTGTTAGCCAGATATTTTATTTGTTTAGTGTATGTTATGGTTTTAACCATTCATTATAGAATACCAATAATGTTACCATAAAATTTAACCTGAAACATACTTGCTATTATTATTCCTTAAAAGAAATTGTCACACTGTAACTAGATCATTAAACAAGGCCTTATAGTTTCTAAATTATTTACATATTGTTTGTTTTTTACAGGTTCTTATTAAAGTGATCGACACCAACAATCATCGCCCCCAATTCTCTAAGTCTAAGTATGAAGTGAATGTCCCTGAAGATACCCCACCTGACACAGAGGTGTTACGGATTACAGCTACAGACCAGGATGAGAAGAACAAGCTAACCTACACCCTCCTCAGCAGCACTGACCCATTCAGTCTACGCAAGTTCAGACTAGATCCTGGAACTGGGGTGTTGTACACTGCAGAGAGACTAGACCATGAAACCATGCACCAGCATACACTAACTGTCATGGTAAGATCATCATCCGGTCCAGACCCTATCCGTATCTGCTAATAAAGCGGTTCATCCGGCCCGGATCCGATCCGGACCCGTTAATAAAGTAGCTCATCCGGCCCGGATCCGAACTGGATCCGTTCATTAAGTGGGTTTATACATTATTTAAAATGGGTAATCTGGCCAAAACTAGCTATGGAAATACCTAAAATAGAGCTGACAAACATTATGTAGACTATATTGCTCTTAAATATTCCATATGCCTCCCTATATTAATATTAATAAAGCAGAAAATCGTTCAAAACTTGACAAAAATCTCAACTTTTCTTGGCCAATAACAATGACACGCTGTATAAAAGTAAGTATTGTTACATGAAGATAAATAAAAAATAAAATGCAAAATTGTACAAAAACATTGTTTTATTTAATGAAAAACTTTACCTCTAAAAAGAAAATTCAGTTCGATAACTTGGTAAAGTTAATCTTTACGAATGAACTAGCTCAATTCAGCTATAAGGAATTTTACAGCATACAAAAGTTTCATTATTCACTTTGTGTCAGCTTGATGTTGATTTAATAAAATTCAATATCAGTAAAAATGTTGCAAAATTAATGTTATGAAACAAAGTCGATTCGGCAATAAAGCAGCTCTGCAGCTCTCAATTCAGTTCAAGTTTTGTCATTATGCAATACAATGAAATCAGTATTAAAATCAGCAATCCAGAGGTCACAGTGGAACCCAACCCAGGTGACTTAAACAAAGAAAAAACATCTTGGGAGAAGCCAGGAGCAGTCAGCTCAGCTCTCCTCTGGTTAAATGAACAAAGATGGTGTGATTATGATTTCAGGCTGCATCACTAGTGAGATTGTGGACTGATGTCAATCACAATATTTCATCCAGCTCCTACTGCTGGTAGATCAGGATACGTCACGCTGTCATTTGGTCGGAGGAGAAGTTGTAGTCTGTCCAGCAGGGCTGCCGTTTAGCCAGTAGTGGACGACTGGTTTAACAGTGACTGTAAGCATGATAAAACTGCACTGTGGTCCTAGCAGCTCCTGGCCTGACACGTTCATTGCTGGCCGTAGGGGTCTGTGCAGAGGACTTGTCTGTTTTTCGTGGTCTTCACTGAGGATCTGTGCTGATGTCTGTCCAGTCGTGATGTTCACTTGTCGTGGTCTTCGCTGACATTCAGGGCTGTGCTGTGCTTGTCTCTGGGTGCAGGTCCGTCATCTGGTCTGGATACGGACCGCATCCGGCTGACTATTATAACCTTAGGACAAGAGTGACAGAAACATTGAAATAAGTAACAAGTATCGGTGTTGACTTTTTTCTCACAGCACCTTTAATCACACAAGCACATTTTCATACAAATTTCATGACACCTCATAGCAAAGATTACTGTTAAATGTAGGATGTAAAAGTAGGTTTGTAAATATTGATATGAATCTTTTGACATTGCACAGTTATTACACGTTAAAAGCTGAAGTGTGGATCGTTTTCAGTATTTGACAAACTAGTTGGTTAAATCAAGTTTAAAACTATTTAATCTTACTTTTAGAGATGAAGTAGAATATCGAAGGATGATGTAGAATCAAAAACCAGACTGAAGCACTTGAATGAGCTGTAAAGCTGTAACAGAGCGCGCGCACACACACACACAGTATCTTAGTACGATTTAATTTTATATAAATTATCTAAAACATTACAAGAGGTGGGGAATATATTTGTAAAGAAAAATAGACACAAACTAGTATACCACAACCAAAGATTACTGTTAAATATAGGATGTAAAAGTAGGTTTGTAAACATTTAACCTTAAATATTGATATGAATCTTTTGACATTGCACATTTAGTACACATTAAAAGCTGAAGTGTGGTTGTCAGTATTTGACAAAATAGTTGGCTAAATCAAGTTTAAAACTCTATTTAATCTTACTTTTAAAGATGAAGCAGAACATCGAAGGATGAAGTAGAATCAAAAACCAGTCTGGAGCACTTGAACACACACACACACACACACACACACACACACAGACAGTATCTTAGTATTTTATTTTATTTATTTATTTATTTTCCAATTTCATACAAATTATTTGAAACCACATTACAAGAGGTGAGGAATATATTTGTCAATATATATAAAAACAAAAATAGACGAGCTAATATTTCAGAACTAAATATCAATGAAAAATATAGCGTAATATCACCTGCAGTTATTCCTGAAGAGGGGTGAAAAATTACCCTGTCTCACAAAATGGAGATCCCGTCTAAACAGGCCTGTTATTATTACTCAAAATCTATGATAATGCTAATGTGCTGAAGAGCTAACATAATTCGACAGTCCACAACGCAGTTTCAGAATTAAAAATAACAACAAAGCAATTAAGTATTTTATTAACGTTAATGTTAATGGCAACTGTACATATAAAAGCATATTTAAACAATATTCTTACTGTGTTCCGTCTTTCTACCACCTGCTGGCCGCAGCTTCTCTACTCTCTGGGAAGGATTTGATTTAAGCGACTGTTAGAAAAAAAGCACATTCGGATCGCGAATCCGCGCAGCGTCCGTAATGAGTCCGCTAGTTTATTTCACATGTACTAAAACAACATTGCGAGGAGAGGTGGGGAATATATTTGACGAAATACAAGCAAAAGTAAACTTTAAATAATATTCTAGAACCAAATTTAAGTGAAAAAAAAAAAGTTTATTCTCGCCTTTATTCCTGAAGAGGGGTGAAAAATTACCTAACGTTATGATCAGGACTGGATTAAAATCCGGATAAGTTAAACTAACAGTTACCCGTCTCACAGGAGATTCCGTCCAAATAGGCCTGTTATTACTCAAATCTACTATAATGCTAATGCTAAAGAGCTAACCTTAACTGGACATTACACAACGCAATTTCAAAAATTAAAAACGCCAACAAAGCAATGAACTGGTTTATTAATGTTAATGTTACTGACAACTGTACAAATAAAGCATATTTTAATATCTTTTTAGTATTCTTACCTTGTTCAGTCCTCTTCAACCTGGCCGGCCACAGCTTCTCCACTCTGAGGGTTTCTCTGACTGAGACAGCACTGGTTAAAAAATAAATAAATAAATAAATAAAAAGCGCATTCGGATGGAGAATTCGCGCAGTGCCCGTAATGAGTCCGCTAACTGACAGTGCGCGGTCTGGAGGCGGGGCATATTCTGGGCGAATGACCGAACAGAGTCTGACAGTAAAACGGAGCTGCCGACTTGAGGGCGGATCCGCCCCGGAGTCTATTGCTATCAGGGCTGCTACCTGCTTTACAGCATCATCTGTCCAATTGATTTTTCTGTCTGATTTAGAAATGTTAGCCAGTCAGCCATCCTTCACTGTAAACTATCTGTTTTCTCTTTAATTCAATTGACACGAAGGTAAATCTCCTGCATGTCAAGTGTTTTATGTGTTTCACATAAGCTTGTAACTAAAATGTTGAAATTACTGGAGAATTGCTTTTTCATATACCCCTTCCTCTGCCCTCCACACTGCAGGTACGAGATCAGGACATTCCTGTGAAGCGGAACCTGGTGCGTGTGATTGTAAATGTGCAGGACACCAATGACAATGCACCTTGGTTCTCTGGTTCACCATATGTGGGCCGTGTGTTTGAGTCTGCTGCGATTGGCTCTGCAGTGCTTCAGGTCTCTGCTCTTGACAAAGACAAAGGGCAGAATGCTGAGATCATCTATAGCATTGAGTCAGGTAATCCATCTGATTGATTTGATTGCTCTTGACTTTTATCCAATTTGTCCAGGAAACTATATATTGTATACTTATGATGTATGAAATGTCTGAACACGAGAAAGGCAAGTAATTAGAAACAGAAAAAGCTTATAAGCCTATCCTGTCCTCTTTGTTTTAACACGGGATGCTGGCCACTTAGAGTTAAAAATGTGGGAGATATTGAATGTGGCAGCCAAGGGTCCTGCAGTCCACCAAACTGTGAGAGTTTTGAAAGCAGAGCATAGCACAGATATGACGCCAAGTGGCCTTTTGAGAATGCACATATTTGAAATGTCTGAGATTACAGAAGCTAATTGAAATGTACTGTATGTGTGTGTATCTGTGTGTGTATGAGACAGCAAACATTGTTCAGGTCACATACTGAATGACTGACGCTTAGGCAGCTGATTAGTCTAAGACAATACAGATGCTTATTTTCCTTGACAAACTCATATATTCATTATAGATAAAGCGAAACAAACAAAAATGGTCATTTGCATCAGTGCATCCGTGATTTTTTAAATTAAAATTATTCTTTAAAGCAGTTTGACATAAAATGTTTAAATTAAGTTCTGAAAGATAAAATCTAAACCTTTTAGCAAGCGTTTGATGCATCTTTGTCATATTTCTTCCTAGGAAATGTGGCCAATTCATTTGCTATTGATCCTATCCTGGGCACCATCACTGTGGCAAAGGAGCTGGACCGTAGCAACAAAAACCGATTTGAGCTAACAGTGAAAGCCTCTGACAAAGGCACACCACCACTTAGTGCTACTGCTGCTGTTGACATAACTGTCACTATTTCTGACAATGCCATCCCTAAATTTGAAGAGAAGGAGTTTTCTGCTGAAGTCAGTGAAACCGCTCTGCCTGGAGCCTTTGTGAGTCTGGTTACCGCCAACAGCCAATCATCTGTGTTATATCAGATCAAAGACGGAAATGTGAATGGAGCATTTGACATTAACCCCAACTCTGGAGTGGTTGTGACCCATTCAGTTTTGGATTACGAGACTATTCCTTCATACAAACTAACCATTCAGGGAACCAACATGGCTGGTCTGGCTAGTAATACTACTCTACTGATTCACTTGAAGGATGAGAATGATAATGCACCTATATTTATTCAAGATGAGTTCACTGGAATGGTCAGCGAGTCGTCTCCAGTCAACAGTGTAGTCCTCACCAAAGACAACACACCACTTGTCATCCGTGCTTTAGACACTGACCATGATGCTAACTCTAGACTGGTCTATCAGATTGTTGAGCCATTTGCCCATAATTACTTTGCCATCGACTCTAGTACTGGTGCAATCAGAACCATCAGTGAATTGGATTATGAGCAAAGATCTGTGTTTCGCTTTTCTGTACAAGTCCACGATATGGGAATCCCCCGTCATTTTGCAGAGAAAGCTGCTAATGTGACTGTTGAGATCCTGGACATCAATGATTGCCCACCTCAGTTCAGCCAAGATCTATATGAAACCACAGTATTAGTTCCAACTTACAAAGGAGTGGAAGTGATCGGAGTCAATGCCACAGATACAGACTCAGGTCCAAATTCAAGGCTCTTTTACTCTATTGTCGAAGGCAATATTGGAGAGAAGTTTAAAATGGACCCGGTCACAGGGGTTATCACTATTCAAAATGTCACTCAGCTTAGAAGCAGGTATGAGCTCAGAGTAAGGGTGTCTGATGGCAGGTTTTCTAAAACAGCTTTGGTAAAAATAAATGTCAGAGAGAATAAAGAGAGTACTCTGAGGTTCACCCAAGAATCATACAAGGCCTCTGTACCAGAAAATTCCTTAGAGAAGAAGACTTTAGCTGTAATAGTTGCAGTGGGGAACCAAGTCAATGAACCTTTGTTTTATACCATTCTGAACCCTGATAAGAGATTCACAATAAGCCGTACTTCGGGAGTACTCTCCTCTACAGGCATACCCTTTGATCGAGAAGAGCAAGGCGTATTTGATATTGTGGTGGAGGTGACCAGACAAGACAAGTCATCTGACACAGCCCATGTCCTTGTCACTGTGATAATTGAGGATGTCAATGACAACCCACCTGTGTTTGTCAATTTACCCTATCAGGCACTGGTGCAGGTTGACACAGAAGTGGGTCACATCATCACAAAAGTGACTGCAGTTGATGCAGATGTCGACAGAAATGCTGAGATCAACTACCATCTTCAGGAGCTAAATGAGTTTGTTCAGATCAGCATGGATGGTGAAATCTCATTAACAAAGAAGCTTGAGAAGGACTCCCTTAACACTGAATTTGTAATCACCGTTGTAGCCAGAGATGGAGGTGAACCAGCACTTTCCTCATCTGTTGAAGTGCCTATAATGGTTGTAAACAAAGCAATGCCTGTGTTTGAGAAAGCCTTCTACAGTCTGGAGATCCCAGAGAACATACCGTTGCTGACGCCTGTTGTACACATTCAGGCGAATGACTCTGAAGGCCCTAGAATAGTGTACACAATCACAGAAGGGGACCCTCTCAATCAATTCTCAATCAACTTCAATACTGGCGTCATTCAGGCTGCAAAGCCTTTGGATTTCGAGACCCACCCAGCCTATAAACTCAGCATAAGGGCCACCGACTCACTAACCGGTGCCAAAGCTGAAGTCTTTGTGGACGTAATCTTGGAAGACGTTAATGACAACCCACCTGTGTTCCATTCCAAACTGTACAATGCAAGTCTTTCGGAAGCATCTGTGATCGGGACGTCCGTATTACAAGTCTCAGCTACAGATGCTGATACTGGTAACAACCAAGTGCTCTTTTATCAGATTGTTGAAGATAAAGACAAGAGCTCTGATTACTTTAGCATTGATCGTGACACAGGCACAATCTGGACAACTCAGATACTTGACCATGAAGAAAAACCCTCACATAAGCTGATAATTAGAGCAGTTGATGGTGGAGTACCTGCCCTTTCCAGTGAAGTCATTGTGTTAATTGATGTAACAGACCTTAACGACAACACTCCAGTATTCTCTCAGAATGTCTATGAAGCTACAGTCAGTGAACTGGCACCTCGTGGCCACTTTGTCACCCAGGTTCAAGCTTCCGATGCTGACAGCTCAGATAGTGGTAAACTTGAATTCTCAATTATATCAGGAAATGAGGGGCAAAACTTTGCAATGGATCCAAACACTGGGGCTATAGTCATATCAAACCACCGGAAACCCCATATGGAGTCTCTCTACAACATCAATGTGTCTGTATCAGATGGTGTATTCAGAAGTTCAGCTATAGTGAAGGTCAATGTTATTAGTGCTAACTTCCATAATCCTACATTCAACCAGGTGGATTATGTGGTTGAGCTTCTTGAGAACTCACCAGTTGGAACATTGGTAGCTGAGGCTCAAGCAACAGATGAGGACTCAGGTACATATGGAAGACTCACTTATCATATAGTCAATGACATTGCAAAAGACAAGTTCTCAATCTCTGAAAATGGAGAGATCTTCACTTTGGAGAGTCTTGACCGAGAGAATGTGCTGGAGAAAGTAATTCCGATTTCTTTGATTGTTAAAGATGGTGGTGGCAAAGTTGGCTTCTGCACTGTAAATGTGATTTTAACCGATATCAATGATAATGCCCCGCAGTTCAGAGCTGCTGATTACCGAGTTAATGTTGCTTCCGACATGCCGAGAGGAACAACCATACTTAAGATTGCAGCATCCGACATGGATGAAGGTAGTAATGCAGACATCACCTATTCTATTGAAGGAGACGCAGACAATGTTGAGGAGAATTTCAAAATCCACCAGTTTAGTGGTGCCATTGTAACAAAGGAAAGCCTCATTGGATTGGAGAACCAGCTCTTCACGTTTCTTGTACGAGCAAAAGATAGCGGAAATCCCGCCAAGTCCTCTGTTGTTCCCGTTTATGTCAGGATTCTTGCTCCAGAGGTCCCGGTGCCAAAGTTTATAGAGTCCCACTACAGGTTTGCCATAGATGAAGATCTTCCTCTTGGTTCAGAAATAGATGTCATTCAGGCCGACAGTGATCAGCCAGTCTTTTACAGCCTGGTGAAAGGGAATACTCCTGAGAGCAACCAAGATGAGGTATTTGTGGTTGACCCCAGCTCAGGATCTTTGAAGCTGGAGAAGAAGCTTGACCATGAGAGCACCAAATGGTATCAGCTAACCCTACAAGCACAAAGCGAATACGATGGTAACAAAGTTGTCTCCGCTGTGGACATCAGTATCCAGGTCAAGGATGTCAATGATAATCGACCGCTCTTTGAGTCAAACCCTTATGAAGCTTTCGTGGTGGAGAATCTCCCAGGTGGCACCTCTGTTATACAGGTAAAGGCCACAGACCTGGACTCGGGCACTAATGGCCATGTGGTTTACAATCTCGATTCCAACCAAGAGACAAGGGACATTGCAGAATTGTTTGCCATCAACAGTGAAACTGGATGGATTACCACATTAAAAGAACTTGACCGTGAGAGGAAAAGCAAGTACACTGTTTCAGTCTTAGCAACCGACCGTGGAGACAAAGCCCAGCTGATGGCCAGTACCAAGGTGGATGTCACAGTGGTAGATGTGAATGACAACCCACCAAGGTTCACAGCAGAGATCTATAAGGGCACTGTAAGCGAAGATGACCCACCTGGTGGAGTCATTGCCATTCTTAGCACTACAGACCTGGACACAGAGGACAGTAACAAGCAAATCAACTACTTTATCACAGGTAGGTTTAATGTTGATTTTGTACTTCTAGTGTATTTTTAGCGGTTGTGTGCCACCAGTATCATTTCAGTGTAGCTTCACTAATTTATGATGGAATAATTTATAGTACAAGCAATTAATTAATAATCTTTGGGAAACCACTTACAGCTAAAGCAAAATATCCTATAATGTGCTATCAAATTGTCACGTTCTGAAGGATTTCTGTGTAAAGTATACTTAGATCACCCAGAGATTATAAATAGAAAACTGGATAATTTTCCCAATGACACTTTTGAAACAAAGCGGGAATGTTTCAGCTCTGGTGATAATTAATTAACGCGAACATCGATGCCAAGTGTGAGATGAGATGAGCACATTCTGGCAGTGAAAACGGTCTCATTACATCCACTCGTCTTCGCCTGATCATAGAGTGATGACAGAAATTGGCATAACAAGTCACACTGCCACTTATTTACATAGATGCTTTGTGTTAATATTGTGAAGTCCAAGCAAGAAGTGAAGCTTCATGAATGCTGTGGAGTACACATTGCACAGATATCTCAGAATAACTTGTGAAATATAAGCAGTTATAAATTGAGCCATTAAAGCTACTACACACACAACAGGAAACCACACAAATAAATTATAATTTTAAAGGGGTGGTTGACTGTTTTTTTTATAAGCTTGATTGTGTTTATGGGGTGCAGTCTAACATGTGTTAATGCTTTGTTTTTGTTTTTTTTTAAAAACACATTATTTTTCACATAATTTACCTTTATTCCACACCACACTGTCCCTTCTCTGATAAACGCGATGATCACTTCCTGCTTTTATGAAGCCCCTTCCCAAGAAATACACGATGGGCTCTGATTGGTTAACTGGTCCAGTGTGTTGTGATTGGCTAAACCGCCTCTAGTGCGCGTCTGAACGTCCCGCCCCTCAGCTCAGCGGCATGTGCTCCGGTTGTATTGTAAACAATGGCTTCATCTATATTGCTTATCAATTTGAGCCCGATTGAGACACAGAGGATATTAGTGAAGAGGATTGCGCAGAACCTGTGCAAGCACGGCTCTTAATGGTAGGCCTAAGTTTTTTTGTTTGTTGTTGTCTCATACTTTTAGATACGCTGTTATTTGTAAATGCTACTATGTTAGCTTTTAATATACGGTTTTATTCCGATTAAAGCGTTAATACAGTACGGCAACCGCACACGTGTCCATGTATAACGCTTCTCACAGCTATGTGAAAAGTGTATTCACTGAGCTGATGATTTGAATGAGAGAGAAAGAGAGAGAGAGAGAGAGAGAGAGAGATGCAGAGCGTGTGCAGAGCAGGGAGACGCGAGCAACAGTATTAAGAACCGCTGTTTTAGAACATTGATTTTGAAACTTGTGAATCCATTAGAATGGTTAGAAGGCAGAATCGCGATTCATATATGAATTAGATTAGAGTGCACCCCTAGTTTTTGCTTCCTCTTCTCTAAAGCAGCGCAGCATGGCCTCACCCCCTTTGCTGTGTGTTCCCAGGGGCGGGGTTTATCTGGTTTCTTGACGTAACGGACCCGGGAAGTAGCTCGTTGTAGTCCCTACGAGCCGTTTTTGTAGACATTAGACTGCCAGAATTTTAAACGATATCTCCGTTTGCATTGAACTTTCAGCGTCGTAACTTACAGATATTGTTTATGCTCAAACAGCAACATTACACACTAACTAACTTTTAAAAAGTGAAATCGAAATCAACCACCCCTTTAACTGCCATTCGCATTCATTAGTTTGACTGATGTCTCTCATGTGTGCTCTCTGAAGGTGGAGACCCCTTGGGGCAGTTTGGCATTGAGCATACTCAAGGTGAGTGGAAGGTCTCGGTGCGGAAGCCTCTCGACAGGGAGGAGAAGGACAATTACTTGCTGAACATTACGGCCACTGACGGGACCTTCACAGCCAAGGCTGTGGTTGAAGTCAAGGTCTTGGATGCCAATGACAACAGCCCAATTTGTGAGAAGGTATGAATGTTAGTTTTGTGTATATGTGTGTGTGGGAAGTGCATTGCAGCAAAATGTCATGTAGTCTGATTCTGTCAGTTAAGGGGAGGGCGCAGCCTACCCGCTGTGCATGCTAAATGGGACGAGACTTAGACAGAAAGAGAGAATGTCAGGAGGGATTTGAAAAGGTCCTTATGTGAAATGCAGCATTTAAGAAACAAAGAGAGCGATTTTGCCCTGTGAGAGGGTTTTGTGAGGGCTAATGTGCTTCTTTTACGTATTGTGTTCCTTTTTGAATAATGTTAATTTAATAGAACTCCTGTGGTGAAAATCTTTTAGCCCTCTTTTCAATTTGGAGTCACAATTACCACCAAACTCGTTCTCTTCACTTTCATTTCTCTCTTCTTTTTGGCCCTGTCATCCCATTTGTGAAGTTACTTCTGCTTTTCACATGCCTTGCCTTTCTGTTCTTTGCAGTCATTCTATATGGAAAGTGTCGCAGAGGATTCCCCTGCCGGTAGGCTTATCCTGCAGGTCTCTGCCACAGATGCTGACATTCGTTCCAATGCACAGATCTCCTACGAGCTGCTAGGGCCCGGATCAGAGCACTTTAGCATCGACTCTGAGACAGGTATGAATTTCTTAGTGTATACATATATATATATATATATATATATATATATATACTGTATATACACACACACACACACACACACACACACACAAACACTAATGCTGAACAGTTTGCAGTCAGTAAGATTCATTTATGCTGTTATTCAACATGGAAGCATTAAATTGATCAAAAGTGACTGTAACAACATTTATAATGTTACAGCTGATTTCTCTTTCAAATAAATCCTGTTCTTTTGAATTTTATATTCATTAAAGGATCCTGAAATAAAATATATCACTGTTTCCACAAAATATTAAGTGTCTACACTGATTATAAGAAATTTTCTACTGAAATTTTTTTGCCATTACATTTTAGACATTTTAAAATGTATTAAAATAGAAAATGGTTATTTTACATTTTTAACAATACTTTGCTTTATTCACATTAATATTACTGTTTTTACTAAGTTTTTGATTAAATAAATGCAACCTTGATGAGCATTCTTCCTAAAACATTAAAAAATCTTACAGACCCCAAAAATCTGAACAGCCAGACAAATATATGCTTCATACACACAGAACATTTTCAACATCATTTACTTTTGCCTGCAGTCAAACACACATCCCATTTAAAACCATAATGATTTCTAATTTAATTACTTGTATAATTCCAGGGAAGGATGTACACCCTTGGGCTTTTATTACTGTTTTACAGTGAATACTGTGGAATTCTGTTCCCAGTATTGTTCTTCTCAATTTTTTTACTTTCCTGTTTTATTCACACAAACATATTCACACAAAATATTTTAATAAAGCATTTCAAGTGTTGCCCCACTTCAGCTATTAACTCAAACCAGCTGTCTCTCAACTGTGTGAATTAAACATCAGTTCCAGGCGGAAAGAGAGCAGAAATCAACAGTGGGTTTGTGACAGCGTCACACTGCTACAACACAAAATCTATTGTAAAGGCGCTACTCACTGGCTCTTTGATAACACCAAGTGTGAAGGCAGGGAATGCTGGCTCGCAAGCTGAAGGAGCGCTACTGTTCTTCTGTGTGGGTTTCGTGTGCACAGAGAATTTCTTCGCTTCGCTTTTTTTTCCCCTTCGTTCCATCGTGGAAAAGAAGAGTAGCATTATTGCAAGTTAGCAATGCCAAGTGTGCTCTTGTGCGAGCCAACCAGACCCCTGAAAGCTGGCGGCTGCTTTTCCGAGGGTGACTTTCCCTTTGCTTCTTTTCTCAGCTCACTCTCCGAGCAGCCCACATGCCGACTACACTTTATTCTCCCTTGCTATTTCTCTCATTTCTCACCATCCCTCTCCTCTTTAATCTTTTCTATTTCTTAAAGCAGCTCAGCGCAAGGATGATTTTAGCTTTCCTCGAGGGGGAGCTTTTGGACACCCTGCATTCATTCCTTCTTGAGATGCGCTCCAGCTAAAAGGTCGACACCAAACAGCTGGCACAAAAATGGGCAGTTTCAAATCAGTGACCGCTCCAATGGAACGTAGCTTATGCTTGCTGAAATTATTAGGTCAGATCATTTCCTCATAAAAGAGGCGACTGTCTTCTCTCGTTGCTTTTCTTTTGAGGGTGTTTTTAGAGTGTCCTCTTGACTTGACTTGACAGATGAGATAGTTTAAAATGGAATTGGATTGCGTCTTGTTCATTAGTGCTGTGCCAGCTGATGTTCAAAGTGATTGATGGGGAGTGAATTTTGGGGTTTTCAGAAAGCAACAACTATAATAAATATACATAAAGTAGCTTTGCTGACATGAATAATGAGAGAGCAGTGAACTGTTTGTGTGTGTGGAAGCAGCATCAGGGTTCCTTCAAACTAGAGTTTACACAAATGCACAGAAATTAATGGGTTATTTCACCCAAAAATGAAAATTTTAATGTTTAATGATATTTTGTTTTACTCACATTAACATTACTTTCTAAAACATTCTTTCTAAAACATTAAAAAAATCTTACAGACCCCAAAAATCTGAACAGTCCAGGACCATTGTCTCAGCAGCCAGACAAATATATGCTTCATACACACAGAACATTTTAAACATCATTTACTTTTGCCTGCAGTCAAACACACATCCCATTTAAAACCGTAATGATTTCTAATTTAATTACTTGTATAATTCCAGGGAAGGATGTACATCCTTCAACTGTTTGAGTGTGTGGAGGCCACATCAAGGTTCCTTCAAACTAGAGTTTACACAAATTCACAGAAATAAATGGGTTATTTCACCCAAAAATGAAAATTCTGCCAATTTTTCCAAGCCAAGTTTTTACAGATATTTCCAATGGATCCTGAGAGATTTATGTGCCTCCATTGAAAGTCCATGCAACCAAAACTTTGATGCTTCAAAAAGTTCATGAAGACATTGTAAACACTGTGATGAAAATATGTAATTAAGGATTTTATTTAAATAAAAAACGCTGGTCAGTGCACATACATAGATCACATTAAATATGGTAAATCCTAAATAAAATCAGAAATCTCTCTGGTTTCATTAAAAATATCTTAATTTGCATTTCAAAGATGAACGAAAGTCTTATGGGTTTTGAACAACATTGTTTGATGGAAATGGTTGCAGAGACACACACACAAAAAAACAATGTTTCATGAAGGTGTCATTGTGTTGTGCGACCAAAAGTTGAATAGATTTTACCTTTAAATGCAAAATGCTCTGACACAGTTATGACCAATTTTATACCAGTGACATTTCACAATGAGAAGGGCAACTCAGCACGACACCATGGTCGCAGCTGGTTAGGACAAAAACTCATTATTTACACAGAAAAGCTGTTATCTCTTGTGACATTCTTGTTAGGACACAGTGTAAAGTGTGTTTTTGTTTTATCAGGTGAATTAAAAACACTGCTCCCTCTGGACCGTGAAGAAGAGGAGGTGCACAAGATGAAGGTGCGTGCTCTGGATGGAGGTGGACGCTTTTGTGAAGCAGAAGTTGAAATCACAGTGGAAGATGTCAATGACAACGCTCCGCAGTTCACCTCTGACCCCTACACCTTCACTGTGTTCGAAAACACAGAGATAAACACACCCGTGGCTCGCCTGTACGCCTCAGACCTGGACACAGGTAAGATATTCAGTATCCAGAACAATGATATATTTATTTAAAAATATATTCAAATAGAAATTGTGTTTGTATGTAAATGTGTTTCCCTAAATGTGACCCTGGACCACAAAACCGGTCTTAAGTAGCATGGGTATATTTGTAGCAATAGGCAAAAATACATTGTATGGGTCAAAATTATTTATTTGTCTTTTATGCCAAAAATCATTAGGATATTTAGTAAAGATCATGTTCCATGAAGATATTTTGTCAATTTCCTACTGTAAATATATCAAAACTTAATTTTTGATCAGTAATATGCATTGCTAAGAACTTCATTTGGACAACTTTAAAAGTGATTTTCTCAGGATTTAGATTTTTTTTTGTTTGTTTGTTTGTTTGCACCCCCAGATTCCAGATTTTCAAATAGTTGTATATTGGCCAAATATTGTCCTATCCTAACAAACCATGCGTCAATGGGTCAGATGATGTATAAATCTCAATTTAAAAAATTGACCCTTATGACTGGTTTTGTGGTCCAGAGTCACAAATATTCTCCAATTTTGCAACAGTATGGCCATTTAGTGTCCTTTAGAGTACTTACAAACTTAGTACTTTTCTCTCTTTCTTACTTGCTTTCACTCAGTTTTCTCTGATTTTCATTTGCATGGATTCCTCTCTCCTCAAACAGACATATTGTTTGCTCTGTGTACATTCCTATTTCACATACTTTTAAGTCCAGCCTAAACACAACCAATCTCTTATTCTTACCTCACACAACCTCAGATCACTAGTTGCTTTTTGAAAGCCCCTGATGCAGTAAAAGATTAGTTAAACTCTATTGACTACTCCTACGACATGCTTTTACCTGCACTTACAGTGGAAGTCTATGGGACTGGCCTACAATAGCTAGCTGCATCATAGACTTGAAATGATCATAAGGTGTTTGTTAAGTGATCAGTAGACTTACAGGCATACTGAACTGTCATAAAGCAGCTGCATTAAAGTAATTTAGTCTGACTGAAACTTTGTTGAACACAAGAGATTGTGTTAACTGGCTATAATGAGAGAGAGTGTCTTGATAGATAGGATTGTACTAGCAAGCCACAAATGAGGCTTACTCAAAAATGCATTAGAGGGATTAGTGTACTCTATCTTCGTCTTGTTTGTTTGTGTGTGTGCTTTCCCCAATATAATAACTGGCACTCACTCACTTTTTAATATGCAGCTCAGGACCAGAGGTTTTACAACTGAATCTTTTGTAGGATGAATTTATAAGTCATTATAGTTAAGCAAATGAGACGAAGACACAGTCGCACTATAGGTTCTTGCAAATCATTATTAATGCTGGAGGCTTTGCCATTGATTTCAAAGCTTCTTAATCTGCAAAATGTATTGATTTTTTGGCAGTCTTTATGAATTAGTTGTCCTTTCTTAGTAAGAAATATGACAACAGCAACAGCGGGTCGAAATTAAGAGTTTCAGTTGTGCATTAAATTAAGGCATAGTTGACAAATATTACTGATAGGGCCAGTGTTATTGTGTAATTGTTCAGAAGTTTGGGGTTAAATGTCTAAATTAATCTCACTGTACTTTGTGTGTGTGTTTAGGTTCTAATGCAGAGGTCCTCTATTCACTGCTGGACTCTGCTGATGGTGTGTTCTCCATCGATGAAGAGACAGGCATTGTGCATCTGGATCGTCCTCTGGACCGTGAGCTTCAGTCGCTTTACACACTCCGCGCCCGTGCCACTGACCGCGGGACCCCACGCCGTCTCTCCTCCCTCACCACTGTCAGTGTTTCCATCTTGGACATCAACGACAACCCTCCAGTGTTTGAGCGGCGCGAGTACACTGCCACCATCGCTGAAGACATTCCGGTGGGCGCCCAGGTGTTGCGGGTGCACGCAGCCAGCCGAGACACAGAAGCAGGTGCAGAGATTACATACGCCATTATCAATGGAAACGAGAGAGGAGCGTTCCGCGTCGACCCCCGTACAGGTAAACACAACAGCTTTGGTGACCCTATTGAGATCTCTGAAGCAGTGGCTCTTGGTTAAATTTCGAGTCGACTTTAAATTTCTTATGCTTACATATAAGACACTTTATGACCTGACTCCAGATTATTTGTCTCATCTTTTTAAAACGTATACCCTAAACTAGTGTTAATTTCATTAACGAAACCTATGATGAAGAGACGACAATAGGTCAATAAATGATAACTGACTACATTAACATGCAATCTTGTTGACGATAAAAGATGAGACAAAAATGTATTAAAAAAAAAGTTTACCAAAATCTCTTTTTATTTTTTTCAAAAAAGGAGATAAAATATTATTGCGGACTGCTGTACACCCCTCTACTACGCTAGCTACGCTCGTGTGTACGGTTGCCAGATATCAAAAGTTCAAATCACAGAATCAGAGCTTCTCTGTTACATGGATGCATTTTCTGTCCGGTGTTTTGCTTATTTTTTGCAGTCTGGCAACCATGCGCACGCGCTGCTAATGATGACAACAATCATTACGATTATAATTTTGAGCAAAATTTTTAATTTTTTTTATCAGTTTAACCATTATGCAGCATTACGTACATTTAAGACAGGACTAAGACTAAATTAAAAATGGCTGCCAAAATTAACACTACCCCAAATCATAATCTTCACTCTTCTCAGCATATTCTTTCGGTTGTCAATCAAACATGTTTCCACCTTCCATGGGTTCCAAGCACAGCCACTTAGAATTTTTAAATCACTTTTTGAATATTTTTTTTTAAAGTTGACTTATTATAGATTGTCATATGTATTGTTTATTATTTTTTGTTGTATTTTTTTTCTCTAAAGCACTTTAATAAACTCCTTTAAAGGCACTCTACAAAATACAATTTTATTATTATTATAAAGCATTCAAACTGAGAACCTAAAATTGTAGACTATGTAGAATCTATGAGGCTCCCAAATACTCATGGCATCCATACAACTGCAAGAACGCAAATTTAAATGATACACAAAGTTTCTTCTTTTTCTTCATTTCCTTTTTACCTTATTTCAGTTGTTTTCTATTACATATTAGAAGCATTTATTATATTATTAAATATTTTACAATATTTTATATAAATATTTTGTTTAAAATAAAACATTAAATATTTTATTCATTTATTATCCATTAATTTATTTACTTGTTTATTTGGTCATTTTATTCATTCTTTCTTTTATTAATGTATCTAATTATATGGAAAACAAATACTTTATTATTTAGAGATTTTCATGTACCTTGACATCTCATTGTCATTTCTTCCCAGGCGGTGTCTTTGTGATTGAGCCTTTGGACTACGAAACGGCACATGAGTTTTATCTAACAGTGGAGGCTACCGATGGAGGAACGCCACCGCTCAGCGACATGGCCACAGTGAACATCAACCTGACTGATGTAAACGACAACAGCCCCATCTTCAACCAAGATATTTACTCTGCTGTGATCAGCGAAGATGCAGAACTGGGAAAGACCGTGCTCACTGTGAGTCACCGGCTTCTCTTTCTGAAGCACTTCTGATTTTATTGTGCCCTGCTCAGGTCTCTGTGTTACATCGTCTCCTAAAATCAACACAGAGCGAAGAACACGCACACTAAACAAACACAGTCCAATGTCAAACTAAAGCTCGGCGACCCACACCAATCTTTAATCTGCAGTCTTCTATCTCACTTTCACTCTGGTCATTTATTAGAGATGTTCATGCCTTATCATGCTGAATATAAATTGTCAGTGTGAAAGTGAAGCTTTGATACCCAGCTCTGTTTCATTTGCGTGCCTTCTGATATCCCTCTAGAGTCTCAGCCAATAGTTACTGACTCGCGAGGCAAGAAGGACGAACGGCGGGAGTGTTGCATACCTCCGAGGT
Source organism: Spinibarbus caldwelli (assembly GCA_039654775.1). Taxonomy (NCBI): domain Eukaryota; kingdom Metazoa; phylum Chordata; class Actinopteri; order Cypriniformes; family Cyprinidae; genus Spinibarbus; species Spinibarbus caldwelli. The sequence goes on from CM077225.1 coordinate 12,887,433, forward strand.
AATCTTTATCTTAACCAGGTGTGTGTTTTTCTGTGTGTGAAGGTCATGGCTGATGATGCAGATGGTCCATCCAGTAATCAGGTGCACTTCTCCATCACTGATGGCAATCAAGGCAGTCCTTTCACCATTGACCCCATCAGAGGAGAGGTCAAGGTGGCCCGCCAGCTTGACAGAGAGAAGGTACAAAACACTCAGGTGTCTCAGTAGCAGGTACATTGGCAGTCTGTTGCTGAAACCTAATGATGACATTTTGTTTTGTTTGTTTTTTAGACTTCAGGTTACACTCTGACTGTGTTGGCCTCTGACAATGGAAGCCCGGCTCGTTCCAGCAGCACTACGGTCAACATAGATGTCTTGGACATAAACGATAACCCACCTCTCTTCTCTCAGGCAAACTACAGCATCATTATACAGGTCTGAGTCTTCGATACAGTGATTTGACTGTCAATAATCTCTCTCAGTGCCTTGCTAGGAGTTCACTGTTATTCTGGTTTAGGGTCACTAGACACTAGACACAGATGCATATCACGTAGGGGGTGTTCACATAAAAAAACAGTGCAATCGTGTTATTGTTAGTTAAAAATACAATAAAACTGTTCAAATTGTTTTTCATTAAATTAAAACGCAGAAATAAAATAAAACACATAAGCTTTAAAATATTTAGTTTTTTAAAGTTTAATACTATTTAAAAAACCAATGAAAATTATTAAAGCACATAAAATTATCAAAACTTAAACTAACATGAAAATGAAAACTGAAGATCTGAAAAAAATAAAAGCTAATTAAAATCTCATTTAATACGATAATAGTATATAATCAATACTGAAGTAACACTGAAATGTGTAAAAAAAAAACAGTGTATATTAATAAAAAAAATATATACAATAAAAAAAATCATGATAAAAAACAACAAGCAATAATATTCTAGTCTACTTTTTATGATGCAAAGAAATATCAATAGAAAATAGATGATAATAGATGCCTTAGAAAATAGTAAATAATGACTCCCTACATTATTTCCCACAGATTATTGTATTTCACGGTGAAATTCATCATTATGGAAGTTAAATGCATTTCGAATACTGTTCCCATTTGCCTTTTGAAACATTGCTCTAAGGAAAAATCAATATTAGTCACCAAATTTGCCTGTGCTTGCTGGCACATATAAAATAGAACCATAGCTTCTCAGTTTGAGCTGTAAAAGTTGTTACATGCCAAATTTGTCTGAAGATGTTTAAAAAAAAAGTGTGAATGTTGTAGGTCTAAATTCTAAAACCTTTAACACATTCTGCATATGTTGTATAGGAGAACCAGCCAGTCGGTACCAGTGTTCTCCAGGTGACCGTGTCTGACCGTGATGCCTCCCACAATGGACCTCCTTTCACATTTTCTATCATCAGTGGGAACGAGGGCGATGCCTTCCAAATCACTCCTCAGGGCGTGCTGGTCTCTGCGGCAACTCTGAGCCGCCAGACCCAAGAGTTCTACCTCCTGCAGGCCCAGGTGAGACCTCAATCTCTCCCTCTGATTTTCCAACTCTCACTGAAGCTGTAGGGGTCTTGTTCAATTTTCACTGGAGGTCTGAAGGGATAGATGAGCAGTAGAGCTGAGGTGAAGCAATGCTTGTTCAGTACTCCCCACACAGGCCAGGCATGGTCAGTAGAGTATGATAAAGGAGCAGCCATGAAATCCTGAGCAGAGGAGAGGATCTGTAAGAAAATGATTACAGCTGTCTTATTCCCAGTCTCCTCCTCTTTTAGGTTTTCTGTTTCCTTTGTTCAGTAGGAGGTCATTCTATACAATGGGCCACTTTTCACAAGTAATTTTTGTAAGATTTTAAACAACAGATGTCTTTAAGTCTTAATAAATTACATTGTGCCATCTCAAGCTGTATTAAATTAATACATTTTAATATATTCTGCTTCTTGGGTTACCCTTACTGACGTGTGTATATATAAAAATAAGAAACTAACTTTTGACTTTTTCAAAGGACAAATGCTGTTATGAATATTTTTGATTTATGAAACATTTTATAATGGTAACAGGGTTGATTTACAACCTAAGACACAACCTCTAGTCTTTGAATTAATACATTGTCAACAATTTTATATATGTATATATCATCAATTTTTATTTATTTATTTATTTTTTTACTTTTACTTTGTTTTATTAGGGTTACAAATTGCACCCGTTTTATAAAATAACTCAGGGAAATTAATAGGGATTGTGAAATGGGAGGCAAAGTGATAAGTAGAAGAGGACAGAACAGAGTGAATAAATAACATGAGCTAGGCTCAAACTTGTGCCCCTGTCCATTATTTCAAGAGTAAATCCAGGCTCATGTGCTCCCTCTACTGACTGTGACTGCACATTTTGTATAGAGAGGCTTATAGCAAGTGCCAAAGTCATTCTGCCCTTAATACTCAATTACACTTCAAACAGCTGACTTGATAATTTGGCACCATATGTTAGAAGACTAATAACCTATTGTTTTAGTTAACAACATTTATGATGCTTGCTGTGCTGTAAAGTGAGATAAATCATAGGAGGTATGAAAACCATTAACTGTGTTTTGAAATTAGACTCCTTTATGGGTTCTTACTTCTGTAAATACTTACCAGTGCTTGCTAAAGTAAACATCATTATTACTACAAATTAGTGTTAGTGATTTGACACTCAACCCCCAAATATTAAAGGTGAAATATGAAAATCTGACTTTTTTTGTGTTCCCCAGTGCATCTACCAACCCAGGAAACGTGAAAAAGATTAACCCAGTAATTTTTTTTTTTTATTTTTTTTTTTGGTAAGCCTTTCTCTGCAAGCTTGTGAAAAAAAACGAGCGTGTCAGATTTCACTCCCCCGTGTGATGTGGAAAGAGAATCTTATTATAATATTACCGCCTCTTAAGCTGTACATTTCCACCCACGGCGCCGCCGTTGTGCAAGTGACAACGGTGTACCAGTTCTAACGCCATGGCGAAAGATCGAGCAAATCATGCTAACTGTTCTGTCTTTATTAATTTATTTATTGTATATTACGTGTTATTGTATATTATTTATTGTATATTATTGTATATTGCTGCCACACAGCTCTAATCTAAACATGCGATTTCTTTCCCAGCTGTTTACCTTCACAGACATAACCGACAGTTTTTGTAACTCATGTATGTTTTTAACATAAACTTGTGTGTATTTGACAGAATAAGCGCAATAAGACTTGAAAGAGAACTTAGCTTAGTACTCACATGCCATGTGACAGCCGCTTTCTGTGCGTGTGCTTCGGATGTGTGCGCTCAGAAAACCGTATATCAGAAGTTTTAACTAGTATGATTTAAATCGCATGATTTCAGCACGTTAGACATGATAATCAAAACCAAACAGATGTTTCTTAGCAGTGTATCTGAGATACGAGCCATAAAGGCATAGCCCTATTCTGGAAAAGGGGGCAGGGAGCACCAGCTCATTTGAATTTAAAGAGACATGTATGAAAACAGCATGTTTCTGCTTCCACTCAAAATAGGCAAAGTGATATAATAAATGATCTCTGGGGTATTTTGAGCTGAAACTTCACAGACACATTCTGGGGACACCTGAGACTTATATTACATATTGTAAAAAGGGGCATTATAGGTCTCCTTTAAACCTTGACACCTAACTATAAAACTAATTATTTTTATTGTTTCAATTCTGAATCCTAAATCTCTTGACTCTTTTGCTCTAGGTAACAGACAGCGGTCGGCCACCATTGGTCTCCACGGCATTTGTGAGTGTACGTTTGATCGAGGAGAGCATCTACCCTCCTGTCATTCTTCCTCTGGACATTTTTATCACCACAGCAACAGATGAATATTCAGGTGGAGTCTTGGGTAAAATCCACGCCACCGATCAGGATGTTTACGACACTCTAACCTACAGCCTCGCACCCGATAGTTCCTCCACCTCTGAAAACACTGGCCTCTTCTCTGTGTCTCCTGCTGATGGGAAACTTGTAGCCCGTGGGAATCTGGATGCTGGTCAATACGTCCTTAACATTACAGTGACAGATGGCCGCTTTACTGCAGCTGCCCGAGTCAATATTCACGTTCGGCAGGCAACAGCACAAGCGCTCGATAACTCCATCGCTGTGCGATTCTCGGCAATAGCACCAGAGGAGTTTATCGGAGATTATTGGCGGAACTTTTTGCGGGCTTTGCGGAACATCGCCGGTGTCAGACGTGGAGATGTGCAGTTAGTCAGCTTGCAACCTGCTGCTGATGCCTCCGGTGACCTGGAAGTACTTCTAGCTCTAGAAAGGTCAGGAAGTCCATTCCAGCCCCAGGAGGTGCTGTACAGGAAGCTGAACGCCTCAGTTGGGGTAATCGAAGAGATGACTGGAGTCCGTATTGTACGAGTTGTGAAGAAACTCTGTGCTGGTTTGGACTGTCCTCTTAGTTACTGCCAAGAAACTGTTTCCTTGGAGACAGGAGCAGTGTCGGCCTACAGCACGGCTAGAATTAGTTTTGTTACGCCACGTCACATGCGCACTTCCAAATGTCTCTGTGAAGGTAACACGAATATACAGACACAAAGTATTTCAAAGATGTGTTTCGCTTCCAGTCTAGAATGATGATAACCCTTTATGTGTGATTGTAGGAGCTGAGTGTCCTGTCCTGAGCAAACTCTGTGAGGGAAGCCCCTGTCCTGATGGCATGGAGTGTGTAGAAGACCCCACGCACACCAAATTCAAATGCATCTGTCCTGAGGGAAAACAGGAAGAGTGCTCAGGTATGAACACACATATTATTGCAATTCATACTCTCTATTAAGGCACCGTATTGAAGTCTTATTCTTTTGTTAGTAGTACTTGCTAAGTCAAGCATCCGTATTGCTTGAGTTATATTTGTCCTGCTGTATTTATATAGAGCCCTATGAAATCCATTATATTTTTCCCCAATTCAGTTTATTCTGTTTGAATTTTTCTGGATTCTGTATTTTTTTTTGTTGTATTTTTTTTTCCTTTTAATTTTCTAGACTCTGTTTTTATTTTTAAATAAAAAAAAAAAATCAAAAATCATGTCTAATTAATTGAAATCATGAAACTTACACAATTTAACAGTAATTTATTAAAAGTTTAACAAAAATTTAATTTTTAAGGCCCTATAAATACATTTTATTTTTTCCTTAAATTCAGTTTTATTTTTACCAAATTCTGTGTTTTCCATTAATTTTCTGGATTCCATTTTAATGGTTTTAATAAACAAAAGCATCTCTAATTAACTGATTTTATATTTAAAAAAATATTATTATTTGATATATTTCTCCTTTTTTCAGAAATACACTGTGTTGTGAATTTACATTTTTCTGGTAAATAAATTCTGGTAAATAATTTTTCTGGTAAATATTCCTTAATAATAATTTTATTATTAGTAGAAGGAAGGACTATCATTACATTAAGTAATATATTTCTGTCACAGTTTCTTCAAGTTAAAACAAACTTTTATTTTGACAGGTTGCTGTGAAGACCTTTAAGTTTCAATTTGTATATGATAAGACAACAGTTTTTCTCAAAAGAAATGGTAAAATGCTCATGAAGTGACTCAGATCAGAGATTACGTTCATGTGTTCTTGTACTCATATATTGAGGTAGCAGAGGCTGAAAACACTGTGAGCGTCACGCTTCAGTATATGTGCAGTAAACGAAACGGTGTGTCTGCACCATTCATTCACACAGAGACACAGAACATGCAGAATTCACATTTAAATAGTATTTTTGTGGCTTAATATTCACAGACACTAGTCCATATTGCGTTTTGATTCAGGTGTACTGACCTACTTTTGAATTATTTATCCAAAATTTGGCAAATTCTGTGACATTCCACGTTATACAGTAAATTCCATGTTTATGACTGGACTCCACGTTTCCGTCCGTGTTTTCCACATCGCTGAAATCATAGGGCCCTATTTATAGTCCAAAAAAAAGAGAAGTATGTCAAATAAGGGAACCAAGCCATGAGTGTTATTTTGGTATCATTTATATACTTTTAAAGTGTTTAATATTTTGAATTAGATTTTATTATTTACATTAGCTGTTTCAAATTGAACTGATGATGTCACTGCATACTGAATTCTGACTGGTTTGTGTTTTTTACAGCATTACAAGCACTAATATTTTGTTCCTGAAATGGACATTTAGTTTTGCTGCATTAGAAATGTAGTGTTGGTTGTGGGCATTATGATAACATCAAATATAATTTATTTTGGTTTGCTTTGTGCTTTAGAGCGTCAGTCATTGACATTCAGCGGAAATGGATATGCGCGATACAGGCTGATGGAGAACGAGAATAAGGAAGAAATGAAGCTGTCCCTCAGACTGAGAACATTCTCCACCCACGCTACTATCATGTATGCCAAAGGCACAGACTACAGCATACTGGAGGTGAGTGTGTACTCTTAACCCCCTCAGTCATTCCAAAAAAAGAAGAGAAAACAGAACGAGAGTTATTCTGGAGCTGGGAGAAGAGAGGGGAGCCCTTTCTCACGCACTCCACTTTGGTGATAGAAAACCACGCAGCTGACAGAAAGAGCAAAGGAGTCTGGAACTGAAATGCAAGCAGTGTCATCTCCCTGCTCTTACATTATAACAATCTGTTTCTACTTATCCCTGAAGCATCATTCCTCACTTCATCTGTTTAATCAATCTGCTATTGCCAGAATACTCTTAATATCACACCTGAAGTACTTCACAGAGTCATCTTTTTGGCTGTTTAAAAATAACTAATAAACTGCCTACTTAGACATAAATTTTTTTAGGCACACATTTTTGGCCGTCATAAGCTTATTTTCTGTCCAAAAATGGTGCTGACACAGAGTATGCCTGTGAAGCCCAAAAACGTGCAAAAAAAATAGCATGCACATCATGCTTAATGCTTAATGACCTTGGTTGTCTATTTAGGTGACATACCAGGTTTGGAGAGACCTCCCCTTTATATATTTATACATACAACTTATAGCACAGGTTTGCGTGAGCTGATTTTTATTTAGTTTTAATATTTTATTTTATTTTATAAATATCATAATATATTCTAAAAAAAATTATCTGTTTATTTTTAATAAATGTAATAATAATGTATAAATTATAATTTAAAATATTTTGAATGTAAACTGGCTAAATGTGGATTTGAGATACCATGCTACCAGTCAAAAGTTTTGAACAGTAAGATTTTTAATGTTTTTTAAAGAAGTCTCTTCTGCTCACCAAGCCTGCATTTATTTGATCCAAAGTACAGCAAAAACAGTAAAATTTTGAAATATTTTTACTATTTAAAATAACTGTTTTCTATTTGAATATATTTTCAAATGTAATTTATTCCTGTGATTTCAAAGCTGAATTTTTAGCGTTATTACTCCAGTCACATGATCCTTCGGAAATCATTCTAATATTCTGATTTGCTGCTCAAAAAACATTTATTATTATTATTATTATTATTATTATTATTATGTTGAAAATAGCTGAGTAGAATTTTTTGTACTAAATTTAAATATTTAAATTGACCCCACATGTCATTTTTATATAGGTTCAGCATGAAAGACAAAGCTATCTGTGTTTGTTTCAGATTGTGAATGGCCGCCTGCAGTACAAGTTTGACTGTGGCAGTGGTCCTGGTGTGGTGTCCGTGCACAGCACCCAGGTCAGTGATGGACAGTGGCACACAGTCTCTCTTGATGTAGATGGCAACTACGCTAGACTGGTCCTAGATCAGGTCCACGCCGCATCTGGCAAAGCTCCAGGAACCCTCCGCACTCTCAATCTGGACACCAGCATGTACTTTGGGGGTCATGCACGGCCGACATCCGGCTCAGGAAGACTCGTGGTAAATGGGCTGCGGGGTTGTCTGGAGGGGATTGTGTTTAATGGGAGGGAGCTGCCGCTATCTCAGGTTCGAGGAGTTCACTCAGTCCTGGAGGAGCTGGTCGAGGCGGCTCCCGGATGCAGCTTGGCTCCTCCACTCCAGGGCTGCTCCAGTAACCCCTGTACCAATGGAGGCACATGTTCATCGCTGCCTAACGGAGGTATGTGTGGCCTTTTTTTATTTAAGTTATTGCAGTTCAGTCAGATATAGGACTGACTAATATGCTGTGCTCTGTTGTGTGTTGTAGGATATTTCTGTAAGTGCACCGCTGCATTCATGGGCACTCACTGTGAAGTCACTATCAGCCCCTGTGCCTCTAATCCCTGCCTCTATGGAGGCACATGTATCCCACGAGGAGGAGACTTCTACTGCCAGTGCAGAGGACAATACTCTGGCCAACGGTGAGAACGCATGCACTTGTGACCACAGAAATTATTCTGAAACTGAGCAACACTGCAATCAAATTATGTGAAGACTTGGGCTGTTTTTAGTAGATATAGGTGCAAATTCATTGCATTATGTATAGACATGCTTCAAGTTTGAGCAGAAAACTTTTCTGTACTTTCAAATGGTGTTCAGGTACTTTTTTGTATTAATTTTAAATTTTGTATTGTTTGTATTAATTTTTGTTTGTAATTTTAATTTTAAATATTTCATCTTGTTTGATAACTTAAACTTTGATCATTTAAACTCTGAATATAGATTGTGCAATGACAATAATACATTTTTAAGAGTGGATTCAGAACTGTACACTATCTGAACACACAAATATTCAATAATCTCCATTATATGACATTGTTATAAATATTTCTACTTTTCTTTTTCATTTTAAATGTTGAATCTCTGATTTATTCCTAATACTTTTCATTAAAATTCAAATTTTACTTTGACCTCATAGCATTACACCATGTTCCTCTTTGTCTAATTATTTTGAAGTGTGCTATTTCATTAAATTAGTTCTTTTTCCATTTTAATGACGTGTATACTCCATGTGTTGCCAAATAAAAGTAAGCTCTGTCAGTATTTTCATAAATTAAACTTCATTAATATGCATGGTGTGACTCAAACTAAAGAAAAATACTTCAGAAATCCATGCGGCATTCTCAGTAATTCCTATTAAATTGGAAATTTAATCAGAAGCTTGTGATTGATAATCAGATTTAATTCAGTAAGACAGAATCAATTTTCTCTTTGAGAAATTTCTGCTGCAATTAAAAACTATCCAAACACAGTTCTTCTTATTTAAAGTTTATCTAAAGTTGTGCATGCGTGAAGTTTCTGAATGACATTTTGGCTCTTTGTAATTTTCTGCCAGGTGTCAACTGGGTCCATACTGCACAGATAACCCGTGTAAGAACAGCGGAAAGTGCATTGATAGCCTGGATGGTCCTGTGTGTGAATGTGAGCCAGGTTTCCAAGGAGACAGGTACTTCTTTTGACCCATCTTAAGAACCTTTGAGACTTAATTGAATAAGTCAGAAATTATATTAAATGGGCATAATGAAAAGCTTCTTTATGAGATGCTACTTCTCTTGAGATGATACCTAGATGACACTTTTTAAATGAAAGAAATTAATATTTTCTATTCAGCAAGGATGCATTAAATTGATTAAAAGTGTCAGTAAAGACATTTATAATGTTATAAAAGATTTCCATTTTAAGTAAATGCAGTTCTATTGAACTTTCTATTCATTGGATAATGGAGTAATGGCTGCTAAAAATTCAGCTTGGGCATCACAGCTATAAATTACAATTTAAAATATATTCAAATAGAAAACAGTTGTTTAAAATTGTTATAATATTTCATAATATTACTGTATTTTTGATCAAATAAACACGTATAGGGACCAGTTCTCACTATTAACTAGTTGCTTATTAGCATGCCCATTATTAAAACATTGGCTGTTTAGTAGTACTTATAAAGCACATATTCTGCATGACCATATTCTACATTCCTAAACCTACACAATACCTAAACATAACAACTATTAATAAGCAACAAATTAGGAGTTTATTGAGGCAAAAGTCATAGTTAATGGTTTGTTAAAGGTGAGAATTTGACCTTAAAATAAAGTGTAACCCAAAAATCTTACAAACTTCAAACTTTTGAATGATAGTGTAGGCTGAATATGCAGCAGTGTGTTGACAGTACATGCTTGTGTGTTTAGGTGCCTCAGTGATGTAGATGAGTGTCTGAAGAACCCTTGTGGAAATGGTGGTCACTGCCAGAACACATACGGCTCCTTCAACTGTAACTGCTCTGTGGGCTACAGTGGGCGGCACTGTGAACTCCGTTCCGAAATCCGCAACGAATTTGTCTCCACCTCTTGGAACATCAGCCTGGAGGAAGTAATCGGAATCGTGGTCTTCGTTGCCAGCATCTTCCTTCTCGTCCTACTCTTCGTCGTGTTTCGCAAGCGCGTTTGCCGGCGCTCGAAGTCCAAATCCGACGATGATGACAAGCTTGGCGTAGGCACAGGAGCCTCGCATGCCTTCCTCCAGCGGCCGTACTTTGACTCCAGACTCAACAAGAACATCTACTCCGACATCCCGCCACAGGTCCCTGTACGGCCCATATCCTACACTCCCAGCATTCCAAGCGACTCCCGCAACAATCTGGACCGCAACTCTTTTGAGGGCTCAGCCATTCCGGAGCACCCAGAATTCAGCACATTCAACCCCGATGCGGTGCACGGGCACAGGAAGACGGTGGCTGTCTGTAGTGTAGCACCTAACCTGCCTCCTCCCCCACCCTCCAACTCTGTGTCTGACAGTGACTCCATACAGAAGCCCAGCTGGGATTACGACTACGATGGTATGTATAGAAACCCATCTGGAATCCAAATGTCATGCATGTGACTTGTAAGACAACCTATTTTATGGGCTCAGAAAGTGAGTGAAAGTTTGTGTGACGATTTTCTTCTCCTCACAGCTAAAGTAGTGGACTTGGATCCGTGTCTAAGTAAGAAACCAGTCGAGGACAGCGCCTGTCACCCTTATAACACCAGAGGAAGCATGTCTGAGGTCCACTCTCTCAGCTCTTTCCAGTCCGAGTCATGTGATGACAATGGTACGTATGGAACAGAATGCAATTTCTTTTACTCATCTTATAGATGACTGATACAGTATATCGTAACCAGCCAGTTAAACTGAATTATATTTCTGTGACATGTTCTTATTGTCTTTAATTCTGATATCTGTCTATTTTCAGGTATCAGAATTATTTATACTGTGTTTCTCTGTAAACAAGATGAAAAAAATATTATGGAAAGAATAGCAGATAAAAAAGGCTATGTTTGGAATGGATACTGTGTTACATACTGACAGTATACAGCAAATGCTGCCTATTAATTTAAACAAGAAATTGTGTGTGAAGAAACAGAAGTGTAAAAAAAAAAAAACTTTTCAAACACTAGTGTTACATCAGTATTACTGTGCGTTCACACCGCCGGCGTCGAGAGCGTCAAAAGTCACTCTGGCCGCCCTGCCAACAACGCTGTAGAAAGATTCGCGGACGCTCTGACGTAGATCGAATGCTTATCTTGTAATTAAAGGGGCCGCAAAGCAAACAAGCTTGTTGATCTTGTGCAGAATGACCACAAGGGTATAAGTTAACCTCATGAAATATTTTAAACGTTAAAGTAAAAAATTGATCGATGGAAATAACTTTATTGTAGTTACATGTTTGCTAACGAAATAAACCAATTAAAAGCCATTTGTGTGGTGTGGCTTTTGTGTTCATGGTTAAGTGCTAGTCTAATTTCAACATTATAGGAGACATTTACTAGCCTTGGTCTTTAATTAACATTAACATTAATTTGTGTGGACGAAGTATTAAGATCTTTTACTTAATAATGTATAAAGCACTAATACCACACTGTAAAAATACTCTGATGCAACTAAAAGTCCTGCATTGAAAATGTTACTTAAGTATAATCAGGTATAAACATTAATTAATGTAAGTATAATCAAGAAAATTGTTTTAAAGGTTTAAAAGTGAACTGGGACTATTATACTATTATATCATTAGACCAGTTATAGAACACTTTTGTTTTTCCTTGTAGAAAAAAAAATAGGCAGAAGTGACTGCTTTCATTTTAAAATATGTGACATACACCTCTGGTCTCCATCGGATGTAAAAAAAAAAAAAAAAAAAAAAAAATTGTCACAGCTCTCTACAACACCTGTTTTTCGTTTAATCCAATATGTGTCGATATGTCAGAAATGTTCTGCAGCAGTAACAGAACAAGTTTTGCATCCTCTGGCGCTGAAATTAGCATGAAATTCCCGCTTATTTTCAGAAAATATATAACGTTAATGCACATCAGCAACTCACCAGGCACACGCATATTTTTTTTTTTTTTTATGTATGTCCCTGTACGCAAACAGGGACACGTCGTAGATTACTGGGAAAACTGCCACAGCAATAATCAACCTCTCCTCCATTTTGCTTGGGAACTAATGTGGTCGGAACCAAAGATTACAGGACTGCGTTCTCTGGACTCCTCTCAAGCGGTGGACTTCTACATTCCGATTGGTTTGCCACCCAACCACGTCATAGCTCATTACCATAAAGTTGACCTGACTTCAACAACTCTCCTCGACGCTCTCAGTGACCAAGATGCGTCGCGCCGCTCTCGCCGCTGCTCGTCGCCGGCTCACATTGAAAATGAATGACTTCCGGCCACTTTGACGCTCTTGCCGCGTTCGGTGTGAACACACGGTTAGCCACACCTGCAAACACTTCTACTTCAATAAGATTTTTTTATTTATTTATATAACTATATAAAACTATATCAAAATAAAATAGTTGACTGAAATATGAAGCTTATCATTTTGTGAAAATTTTTGTCAAAACCTTATTAGAACTGTGAAGTTGTTTAAATCATTTTTAATTATACTTACAGTTAAGGATTAGTTGTCCACCAGTTCCGTGCTGCACACTACGACATAATGTTACTCAAACTTGATTGATGTTTCTACCTGATCTCATGATGAAAACGTACCTGTGGGAACTTTTTCGCACGATGTGAAATACGTACCAATAAGTACATATCACTGCAGTTTCCAACAGAAATTAACACTAGAGGCGGTAAAACATCGAGCACTTGTAATCGTTTTTTTTTTTTTTTTTTTTTTTTTTTACACAATTTTGATTACAGCTCCGTATGTTTCGCATTCCAAATGTAACAAGCTTGCTTGGTAGCTCAGCGACACGGAATTGGACATAAGATGTGGAATCCTTGGTTACAAATCTCGTCAAAAACATGACTCACGATGAAAGAGCTGAAAGATGAGAGATTGAAAAACAAGCTAAAACAGCATGCTTGCGGTTGTGCTTATACGTCACATTCGCTTTTGTTCATACTATCAAGTAGGTTTAGGTGTAGTGCAGATGGTAAGTTATTTTAAAACGTCACGGAGCATTAGAGTTATAGCACCACTCAATGGACATTTTAAGTCAGAACTGCGGTGACATGTACAAAACCAACATCACATAAAACGTGCCATATGTACGTTCATCTGTTCCGGGGAAAAAAATCGAAGACTCTTTTAGCACCACCCAGTGGACATTTCACCTCAAATATGTAACGAAATGTACATGGCGGTACATATTTTGCGTCTTGCGAAAAAGTTCTCACAGTTACGTTTTCGTCATGAGATCAGGTTGTGATATTTAATTATCATCTCATAAATAAAACTATCTGGTATTATTTTTGTTCATTCAACATTCTACATACTACTGCACAGCATACATAGTGTAGAAACTTTACTAGCATTCTATTCCAAACATAATCTAAATCTCTTGCATGCTCTTTTAGTTGACAGACCCCTATACAGTTTTTTATTTTATTTTATTTTTTTTTTGAACATCTGCTAACCCTGTCTGTCTTTATTTTACTGATGTAACCGAGTGTAAAGGGTGACATGTTTTTGGGTCATGTGTTATGTCGTTTCTCTCTCTCTTCCTTATTGCTGCACTTGGGGCTTCAGCTCCCATTTGGATCAAATCTCACCACAGACACCGAGCAAGGTTTTAAATAGAGGCCTGCTCGTAAGTGAACACTCGCCCACGGTGGAAGGAAGCGATCACTAAAGGCCCTACGAAATTCTCAATGCATAAAAAGAAGAAAGCTTGTCTTCTCTCTAAGCCCCCTCGTCTTTTTCTTTTGCCATTGCCGAGAGCAAGTTTTTCATCAGTTTGAGACAACATCTGAGAATGACCTATATAGTATCTTTATTAGTTCTCTGTGTGAAATTCATATTTTGGACCTTTTCTCTTCTTTTTTCCCTTCCTTTCTTTGTGTCTCTTAATGAAGCCAATGGATGGTTGAAGACATCAGCTCAGAGCGTAAAAGCAGGGTATGAAAAGTACACATGATGGGTCTCTAGCACACACAACACAATATTTCTGTTGATCCTGATTACTGTATCTGAAGGTCTTTTCACATGACTTATGACAGAACTGTAGGGAACAAACTGTCAACCTATAGCATATCCCATGCACTGTATTGTAGTCAGGTCAAACCTTGTAACAGTACTTCAAGTACAGCTTTGAACCATTTGCTGCTGACCAAATGGTTAGTGAACAGTTTGCAGGATGTATATGAGGCCAATGTCGGCGCAAAAATGAAAACAATATAAAAGATTCACACTGGATCAGACCCTTTAGTCAAAAGTGTGTATATCATCGCTAGTCATATTATCCATGTTAGATATTGGCTGATCAAAGCAGTAAATAATGGTGGTGTTGAAAATAGGGATGGGGCAGTATGCCAGGATGTTTATATATATTATTTATTATTATTTTGAATTAGCTCTTACATTTTTAATTTTTGTTTAATGTTTCATTTTACTTAAGCTACAAAGTTACAAAAAAAGGATTTATAGTTTTAGTTAGTAGCACTGCAGGATGGTCATCTAGCAAGTTTATCCATTACCTATACTGCCATTCAAAAGTTTGGGATTTTTAATGTTTTTAAAGAAGTTTCTTATGCTCATCAAGGCTGTATCTATTTGATCAAAAATACAGTAAAAACTGTAATTTTGTGAAATATTACTGCAATTTAAACAGTTTTCTATTATAATATATTTTAAAATGTAATTTATTCCTGTTATTCAAAGCTGAATTTTCAGCATCCTTACTCCTGGAAACAGTTATGCTGCTTAATATTTTTTGGGACCTCTGATATTTTTTTTTTTTTTTTTTTTTTCAGGATTCTTTGATAAACAAAAAGTTAAAAAGACCAGTGTTTATTCAAAATAGAAATTTTGTGTTACAATATAAACTACTATTCAAAAGTTTGGGGTCAGTAATTTTTTTATTCTTTTTTTTCTTTCTTTCATTCTTTCTTTTTTTTAAGAGAGGTTAATTCTTTTATTCAGAAAGGATGTGTTTAATGGATAAAAAATGATATTAAAGACTTATATTGTTAGAAAAGATTTTTATTTTGAATAAATGCTGTTATTTTTAACTTATTCATCAAAAAATTCGGGGAAAAAAAATTATCAGGGGTTCCAAAAAAATATTAAGCAGCACAACAGTTTCAACACTGATAATAAATCAGCATATTAAAATTGTTTCTGAAGGATCTTGTGACACTGAAGTCTGGAGTAATGGCTGATGAAAATTCAGCACTGCGTCACAGAAATAAATTATATTTTAAAGTATATTAAGATAGGAAACCAATATTAGAAATTGCAATAATATTTCACAATACAACAGTTTTTTTTCTGTATTTCTAATCAAAGAAACACAACCTTGATGAGCATTAGAGACTCCATTAAAAAACAATTAAAAATCTTACTGATCTCAAACTGTTGAACGGCAGTGTAGATTCAGGTTTTTTGTTTTTGTTTTTTTAGTTTTAGTATTTTTTTTAGCAGTCAACTTTTTAAAGCTCATCTTAAATTCTGTTGTTGCGCTCCAATCAACTGTTTTTGAATGCATGAGCATATGATATCTGACTACCGCTAAACAATCGTGTCTGAACCCTCTAGACGATTTTCAAATGTCATTTTGCACAACCTGACGTGAGTCATGTGAAAGGGACTACAGTCATCTAACCATTGACTCTTGACCCTCATTTGACCTTTTCAACCCCTGACCTTGACCTAACAACTGAATCTCTGATGAACACTAATGCATTATATTTAATGGATTATTCATATTTCCTTATGGCCATGTACCCGCCTATTCCTCTAAGGCGTAAACCCTGCTTCTTTCATTTTTCTCCATCTGCTGGTTTTGGTTCGGGGCCAGAGAGTGTCTTTGTTCTCTTTTATCTTTGAGAATTTTCCTGATCCTTCCTTTCATCACTCTGTTAATGTGTGTAACCATGAGCACAACATCAGCCGTCACTCCCACTGTCCTCCACCAGAGATGTGTGCCTTACCGACACAAAAGAATCCCTCTGCCATTAACCCATCCCTTAGATCACACCCTTATCAGAAGCCAAAATCCCATAAAACCAGTTAGTATCTGTTGTTCTGACAGTGCCAGTCAATCAGTTCAAATCCATCAGTTCTGTCAGATGTCAGAATGCAATGTCTCATCGTGAGAAATGCTTTCGTCTCTGTTTCCTCTCTTCCTTGCAATCTTGTTTTCCAGTGTGTCTTTCCTGTCATGTTTACTTCTGAAAAATTAATGTTAGATTTCTCTTATCTGCCCTTTTTACAAGCCTCCCTAGTGACAGTAATCCACCTTGTCAGCTCTGTTGTTGACTCGGTGGAGAAAGAAGGTATTATTTTGCTGCTTCAATGCTGATTATCGGGTATCTGTGCCGTTAGTGTTTGGTGGGTGATTATTAGGTCTCCAAAATGCCATTTTCTTCACCTAAATCACAACTATAAAGACAAAAAAATTAAAAATGACTAATCACATCTTAAAAATTCGATCAAATGCCTCATTAGCCAATCAGGTGCCTCATTTGATTTCAGTGGCACATGGTTGTTCAGCTAATTTTAGGTGGAAAATTGGAATCTGACCAAGACTGATTTCATCTTTCCACCATGCTGTGATATGAAATGTTTCTGTGCAAGCAAATGGCATAAAGATCGTTTCATACCTTCATGGTTCCTACATTTGTATCCACCTTGTCCTGCACTCTTTTTTCACTGTATTTTTCAGTCTCGTAGTATTTGACATTTTCTCTTTCTCTCCTTTCTCTGCAATTCTGTTTGTCCTTTATCTAAAGAGTCTTTCTCGGCTCATGAACACAAGAACCCAAGAGGTGATTTATTTTTATTTTGTACAATTTGCCTGAAGCCTTTCGATTCAATTTTTTTTGTTTTATTTTGGCTTGGTTACACTCTTCAATGTAACAAATCTCTGCATGTCAACAAAATCTGTGACAAAAATAGTGTCAAATTAACTGTCCTTTTCAAATTGACTCACTTTTTGTGCAATTTTTGTCACAGCTTCTTGTCACAAAAAAAGTTTTTGCGTGTGTGTGTGTTTCCAGTTGTCATCTCCCAAAAATTCCCTCAAAATCCATAATAATAACACTCTCCTTAATAATATAATGAAGACAAATTAATCTTTCAAAAAAAAGTACAAATTAATCTTTGAAAGTATTGACTAATTGTCATATTGTCAAGGTTGTTTTGTAAATCCACAAACAATAGACATATTCAGAGTTATTGTTTATGTAAATGTGTGGTGTGTGTATTTGTGTGCACTCCAGTAATATTTGTGCTGTGCTGAATGATCTGCATTGTGTTGGTGTGATATTGACGTTGCATGCTGTTGGTTTTAAATGACTTGGCTGGTATTAACGGAGTGGTGTGAACAATTCAACTTCTATTTACACAGAATAAATTGCATTTAAAAAAATAAAATGTGCATAGAAAGATGTTGTGTAAATTTCATATTATTGTTTAATATAGAAAAAGTGCATGTTATTCTAAATAAAAACATCTTAATGATGTAAGTTAACAGTGTAATAAAAGTTGGCAGAAGCGTTAAAAGAAGGGATTGAGGGCTAGCATTGTTTTAATAATTTAAAGGGTAATTTCACCCAAAAATGAAAATTCTGTCATTAATTACTCACCCTCATTTCGTACCAAACCCGCAAGATCCGAGAGCTTTCTGACCCTCCCATTGACAGCAAGGGTATTACTATGATCAAGGCACAGAAACGTAGTAAGGACATCATTAAAATAATCCATGTGACATCAGTGTTTCAAGCATAATTTTACGTAGCTACAAGAATACTTTTTATGCGCAAAGAAAACAAAAATAACTTTATTCAACAATTCGTCTCCTCTGCGTCACCCAAGGGTGCCATTTTGGAAAATATCACGACGCATCCGCGTGCTTTAAATTATATGTAAACAACGTATGTTTACGTTCCAATCAAAGCGCGCACATGTGTGTTCTGTGTCAGCATCACCACACACTTGCGTTGTTTGCGTTCAGATCAAAGCACGCGCATGCATTGTGATACTTTCCAAAATGGCGCTCTAGGGTGACGCGGAGGAGACGAATTGTTGAATAAAGTTATTTTTGTTTTCTTTGCGCACAAAAAGTATTTTCGTAGCTTCGTAAAATTATGGTTGAACCACTGATGTCACATGGACTGTTTTACCAATGTCCTTACTACGTTTCTATGCCTTGGTCGTGGTTGTACCCTTGCTGTCTATGGGAGGGTCAGAGAGCTCTCTGATCTCATCAAAAATATCTTAATTTGTGTCCCGAAGATGAACAAGGTCTTACGGGTTTGGAATGACATGAAGGTGAGTAATTGATGACAGAATTTTCATTTTTGGGTAAACTATCCCTTTAATGCTCAACTTACATAAAATATAAAGTAAAATAGTTTATGAATGCCATTTTCAGTTTTTTTTCCTTTCAAAACTAAAATTGACCTCTCTGAAGTTGAATTGACCCCAGCCTTTTTTAGTGTGTAAAACCTAATCTAACCATATTTTTTTCATATTGTGGCTTGTCACTGTGATATTTACTGTTGTTTTTATCCAACAGGCTATCATTGGGACACATCTGACTGGATGCCGAGCGTTCAACTTCCTGGAATCCAGGAGTTTCCTCAGTATGAGGTAGTGGAGGCCCCACCCACCCTTTACAGTGACCCCGCCCTGCTGGACACAGACTACTATCCCGGCGGATACGACATCGAAAGCGACTTCCCTCCCCCACCCGACGACTTTCCTTCACACGATGACCTGCCCCCTCCTCCGCCCGTGCCGGAGTATGGAGAGCGCTACGACACATTGCAGCCCGCCACGCGAGCGTTAAACAGCACCCCCTCTAGTCCCGGAGGGTCCGGAGTACGCCATCGCCCGCCCTTACCCCAACTCTACAGCCTCACCCAATTCCTACCGCACCACCATTACTCATCAGACCCCGAACCCCAGACCAACCCCACCAGCACCATCACATCGTCCTCCACCGGAGGATACCGACGTGGAGGATTCCCGCTGGGCTATGGCTGCGACTTCGATCCCCCTGCTGCCGATAACATGTCGCTGTCGCTGTACACGTCCACGGCGTCCTGCTCGGACATGTCCGCCTGCTGCGAGGAGTCAGAAGTGATGATGAGCGATTATGAGAGCGGTGGAGAGGAGGAGGGAGCGCAGTTTCAGAGGCTCGTTATACCGCTGCTGGACTCTCAACATCAGCAGCAGCAGCAGCATACTGAAGTCTGACACTGGATCCAGAATATCAAAAGTGCCTAAATGAATCCCTGCTACAGGAGACTGACTGTGTGTTCAAACCATAACCACACCCACCACATATACGGTACACAAACGTAGTCTTACACTTAACGTAAATGCCAAACATCCAAACGCACACATTGTATACGTCTGTATCTCACTCGAGAGAGGTTTTGAAAAGACTTGCTTAAACATGAGTTCCCTTCGCTAGCTCTTGTGGACTGTTATTAATATTATAATTATTTAACAGTATTGGGGAGAACATTAGACTTGGCTGTGCCATTAAATTATACGTTGATCATCATGCACAAGATCATGCGGAGATGTACAATTTACACAGAAAATATAACTGATATATGGGAGAAAAGCATAATTTCAAGTATCAAGGTGATATCTGTATTTGTATAGATATAACCATGCAAACTGATTTTTTTATACAAATCCTCATTCATTTGTAATGTAAATTTTAATGTACAGTTTTGATTTCAAGGTTTTACTAGGTTTTTGTAGATATGTTTTGCTTTTTTTTTCAAAAAAGAAAGACAGGAAAAAGTAGTGTACCAACTCAAATGGTGTGTCATTATCAGCCTTACTGTATGTTAATTCACAAGCAAAGAAAAAAGCATAAGAGAATCTTTAAAAAAAAAAATGTCAAGGTTGTGAATGTGTGATTGTCACAACATGTTCATTTCTGAAAGGACGTCTGCATATTCTTGTGATGTGTTATGTTTTCTTTTCTTTTTTCTTTTTTTTTTTTTTTTTGTAAATTGTGACTTTGGAACATCTTTATTTTTTGACCATGAAAATGGTACCTGATATATTTATAGTGCGAGATTATTCACAGACATGTGACTTTTTCAGGGTCTGCGTGTGTATGAGCAATGCTATGGTCTTGTTTTATGATTTTTATTAAATACTGCCACTAGCTTAACTGCTTTACTACTGGCAATAAATTATTCTCTAAAATGGGTGATTGTCTTGCATGCATTTATTTAGTTTTTATACACACAAAGCCACTTAGGCAGGACAATTAATATATTCAACTTGAAATACTTCACATTTATAAAGGGAGAGCAATGCTTGAATGTGTTAATCTGTGATTAGAGCAGCACATGCTGTGTTGATAGCAATTTAGATGCATTATTCCTGTCAGCAACTGTGTGACAGCAACTGTCAGAAACAAGAAGGGAAATAAACATTCTGAATGATCTTTAGGGACCCTTAGTCATAGTTTATTTAATTTTCTATGGATTTTCACAGCTCTATTATGGCTTATCTACTACACTTGTATCGGTTAACAACTGCACAATTGTAGCCTACTTAACCTCTAGGCACATTTCCCCAAAAACATAGCCTAATTTACCACAAGCCTAAATATTAGCAAGAGAATCAGATCATCAAACAGATATTCACAGTTTATTAGAGATAATGGGATAGTAATAATTTTCAATTATTAATAAATGTTCATTGTCGTAAAGCCATCATATACTATATTAGAGAATAAAGAAATGCTGTTAAAAACCTATTATTAAAATGTATGGTACAACAGCGTTCTTGTCAGCTTTTACACTTGAATGAATGAATAAATGGATGAAGGAATGAATGACCACAGAGTTGAAGAACACCTGATCTGACATTGTTCTGAAAGGATTGCATGCAAATTCTCATTTACTGACTTTATTTATAATGCTTTTATTATAGAAGTCTAAACATTTCATTGAAATATATAGCTGAATAAATATAGCCTATAAAAATGTGCTTTTATTGCCCTGTTGGTTGACTAAGTATGGTTGAGTTTGTTGTGCTTAATGATAACAAGTAGTAGTAGCCTATGCCACTATGATCCTTTAGTAATTCTGGGATTGTGGCAACTTTACTTGCTCCTGCATGCACATGTTAATTGAAACGCTGGTTAGTTATAAACAAAAGTACAAGTACAAAAGTAAAAAAACAACAAAAAAACAAGTATTCCTCGGATGGATTCCCACTAAGCATATAGCCCATAGTTATAAATAAATAAATAATATTAATATAATTATAATAATCTGAATTTTTTGAAACACCGAGTTAACCAGCTTCTGGGCTTACACAGCTCTTCTCTTTCTTTCACAGTGTTTCACAGGCAGTTAATTGTTGCACACAAACAGCCTTTCAGAGTTACACACCTTTTCTGGATAACCTGTCTTCCCACCACTAAAGACACTTATCCACTATACTGAGCATGTCAACCATGCACTTCAGCTCCATTGATGAGCATGATGAGCTCATCACGGCCCTCCACGCAGGGCGGTGGTGGGCAATAATGGAGGTAGAAGATCTTTTGTGCACCATCTAAGAAGAATGAGTGTGGGGACCTCACTTCAGGCCAGTGGTGGGGAACAGTGGACGCCCCACAAGGAGCACCTATTACTCCTAAGTACCAACTGGGAGAGCTTGTGCCTGCCAGGTCCCCTGAGGGAGACCAAGAGGAAGTACCTATGCCAGGCTCATTCCCCGAGGCAGCACTAGTGCCCACCTTTGGCCAAGAGAAAGCACCTGTGCCCACCTTGCCCCAGAGGAAGCACTGGTGACAGACGGGTCCCCGCAGGGAGCACCTGTGCCTGCCAAGCACCAACTGAGGGGTAAACAGAAAATCTCTGAATATATGAGACTTTATCTAACAAGGGATTTCATCTTGACACCCTTGCCCCTAAGGCCCCCAAAGGGACCACCACCAAGGTCTGACAAGACTCTGAAAGGAGCACCAGTGCCTGCCACATTCCCTGGAGAAGCACTTGTTCCCACCAGGTCCCCAGAGGAAGCACCAGTGCAAGCCATGTCCAGTGTGGAAGCCCTAGTGCCTGCCTCATCCCAAGAGGAAGCACCAGTGCCCGCCTCAGCCCAAGTGGAAGTGCCAGTGCCTGCCTCACCGCCAGAGGAAGCACCAGTGCCCGCCTCATCCCCTAAAGAAGCACCAGTGGCCTCCTCGTCTCAAGAGGAAGCACCTGTGTCTGCCTTGTCCCTTGAGGAAGCACTCATGGCAGATGGGTCTCCACTGGGAGCACCTGTGCCTACCAGACAACGACTTAGGGGAAAACTGAAAGTCCCTGAAAATATGAGACTTTTTCTAACAAGGGATGTCATCTTGACACCCTTGCCACTAAGCAGTGTTGCCAAGTGTTGCCAATTGGGCTACTTTAACACAGTTGCCGCAGGTTGATTTTCATGTCTGCGGGTTTAAGCGACCCCAATAACGTGATATTCCCACGGGAACCCCACAAAAAAATGTGGATTTTCCTCCCAGAATGCGTTTTTTACCAATGGACCCTCCTCAAAATGTGATTGGCCTAGTTTAGGGCTAGTTTTGAGTAGCAAGTGGGCGGGTTTTGTTGTGAAAACCTGGCAACCCTGCCACTAAGGCCCCCAAAGGGACCACCACCAAGGCCTGACAAGACTCCGAAAGAATCACCAGTGCCTGCCTCATCCCTAGAGGAAACACCAGCACGCGCCTCAGCCCAAGTGGAAGTGCCAGTGCCTGCCTCATCCCCAGAAAAATTACCAGTGCCTGCCTCATCCCCTAAAGAATCACCAGTGGCCTCCTCATCTCAAGAGGAAGCACCTGTGTCTGCCTCGTCCCTTGAGGAAGCACTCGTGGAAGATGGGTCCCCACAGGGAGTACCTGTGCCTGCCAGACACCGGCTTAGGGGAAAACTTAAAGTCCCTGAAAATATGAGACTTCTTCTAACAAGGGATGTCATCCTTGACACCCTTGTCCCTAAGGCCCCCAAAGGGACGACCAACATGGCCTGCTAAGACTCCGAAAGAAGCACCAGTGCCTGCCTCATCCCCTGGAGAAGCACCTGTTCCCACCAGGTCCCCAGAGGAAGCACCAGTGCATACCATGTCTAGTGTGGAAGCCCTAGTGCCTGCCTCATCCCAAGAGGAAGCACCAGCACACGCCTCAGCCCAAGTGGAAGCGCCAGTGCCTGCCTCATCCCCAGAGAAATTACCAGTGCCTGCCTCATCCCCTAAAGAAGCACCAGTGGCCTCCTCGTCTCAAGAGGAAGCACCAGTGCCTGCCTCATCCCCTGGAGAAGCACCTGTTCCCACCAGGTCCCCAGAGGATGCACCAGTGCAAGCCATGTTCAGTGTGGAAGCACCATTGCCTGCCTTATCCCAAGAGGAAGCACCAGTGCCCTACTTGTATCAAGAGGAAGCACCAGTGCCCGCCTCAGCCCAAGTGGAAATGCCAGTGCCTGCCTCACCCCCAGAGAAAGCACCAGTGCCTGCCTCATCCCCTAAAGAAGCACCAGTGGCCTCCTTGTCTCAAGAGGAAGCACCTGTGTCTGCCTCGTCCCTTGAGGAAGCACTCATGGCAGATGGGTCCCCACAGGGAGCACCTGTGCCTGCCAGACACCAACTTATGGGAAAACTGAAAGTCCCTGATGAGGCTTTTTCTAACAAGGGATTTCATATTGACACCCTTGCCCCTAAGGCCCCCAAAGGGACCACCACCAAGGCCTGTTAAGACTCCGAAAGGAGTACCAGAGCCTGCCTCATCCACTGGGCAAGTACCTGTGCTCTCCTTGTTCCCAGTGGAAGGACCTGTGCCCACCTTGTCTCAAGAAGAAAGCGTGAGTGCCAGCCTCATCCCAAGAGGAAACACCAGTGCCCATTGCAACTGCTGAGGATGTACTTGTACTTGACAGGCCCCCAGAGAAAGCACCGGTGCCTGCCTCGTCCCAAGATGGAGCACCTGTGTCCACTGCATCCTCAAAGAAAGCACCTATGCCTGCCATGTCCCTCAAGGGATCACCAAGACTCTCTGTGCTCAGGACCAGCACATGACCAGCTTAAACCAGCTCATGACCAGCACATGACCTGTTTAAATTAGCTCGTGACCAGCTAAGGACCAGCTTAAACCAGCTCAAACCAGCAGCCATGCTTCAAAACATACCTAATCAGCATATACTGTTTTATTTTTTTTATTTATTTTTTTTTTGTTTTTCAACAGGGCCAAGAGCCTCTCCAAGTTTCCAGCAAACCCTGAAGAGGTCATGCCCATGAAGCACTGAAGCATCTGTAGGTCACTTCTATCTCTCATTTCTACTTTTCAGATTTATTCAAAAAATATAATATCTCTATTTAAAATCCTTCGTATTATATTTAATGATATGAAGTGACATGTCTTTAGATTTTGTCTAAGGAACTCTTATTAAACCTGCCTGTGCATTACATTATGATTTATGTTCCTTCAACAGGACAATGAAGTGCAAAAGAAACAACGTGTGGGAAAAGGATATACATATATATAAATATATAAATATAAATATTTTATGTCAAAATAGTAAACTTTAATCTGATGTTTCAATATTATAAATATGGATAAAGTGAAGCCTAAACCACATATTTTGTAATATTTCTAAATACGAAACGAAAACTAAAAGAGGCAGGGTTGTGTTTTATGACATATTTCATTTAATTGAAGATCATCAGAATATGCACGTTTTTCCAGAGCTACGTATTAATATTTTTAAAAATGAAAACATTTAAAATGGTTATTTAGCACATAACTGATAAAGGCGGTAACCGAGCACGCTCTTACCTCAGAGGCTTCTGTTCAAGTGGCAGAATGTTTGTGTAAGAAGCCATCTATCCAGCAGCGGGCGATATTGTAGCGCAATAGACAAGCGCAAAGCCTTCGCGGTAGTGTAGTTGCATCAGTCCTGTAGAGACAGAGGTGTAGCCCGAGCCCACTTCCTGGATGCTGAGTTAACCGCTTTGTCGTCGGAATCCTGTACATTACAAGCTCCCAATAAGAGGATATTTTGACGTATTTGGTAAGCATCTACTTTATTATTTTCAGACATTTAGGTTTTAAGTGTTGTGTTTTGTCAATCTACACTTGCTGTCCGTTTGAACATTCAAAAGCAGACAAAGAAACGCCATGCATACGGATGCATAGTTTTAATATTTGTACAGATATTAAATAGACACACTGCTGCACGCTTGCAGTAAACTCTTGGATTCACTTGTGCACTAGAATAGTTCATTTTATAGGCATTCAGAGTTTTTAAATGTATTATTATGTTCATCCTGCATTATCAGGGCACGTGGAGCTTGACGTTCATTACAATGGCTATGTCCTAAAACCGCCACAGTCCACATCTAGAGCGCGTTGTTGAGCGCTTTGTGAACTCGCTTGTTTGTAACAGTCTCTAGAAAGACAGCTCACGAGGTTTTGGCACACAGCCATTATTTGAAATTATCTACAGCTGTAAGAAGTCTTGCTGGTTTTGACTTTGCTTATTGATATATTGCAGACGCTGCATTTTGTGTTTATAAAGTACACTAACCCAAGTCTTATTTCAGTTTTTTTTTTTTTTTCGTTTTTTTTTTTTTGCACAGCTGTTAAAGGGTGGTTGTGACATCGAAACTTGTGTGTTTTTCCCCTCCCGTGCTGCAGCTTCTCATTGGCTGCTCGACAACAACAACAACAAAGTCATCCATCCTGCGTCCGGGTGCGGTGATCATTCTGCCCAGAGCCCGTTATAACGCGTTAAAACCTCTCCAGTTACACTTCCAACAGCTCTCAACAGATCATTTTTTTTATCTTTATGAGTGATCGTTAAACGTTTGGAGATGAACGGAGACTGCGTGGACGCGAGGCGACAGGCCACAACAGAGTAAGATGATCCTGACGACTGTTGCTATGCAGCTTTCGGAAGTGATTGACAGTACAAAACAAAAACAGTATTGAATTCACTTGCTTTTCTTTTTTTGTTACCATGTTGTTTACATATATAAACTGACTTTTCAGATTTATTCAAAAAATTTAACGTGAATATAATTATTTAAAAAAAAAAATTATTAATATTATATTTAGTCAGTGGATTTCCATAAACATTACAGTCCAAAATTTAAAAAATAATAATAAAGCAAAGAACAGGCCCACACAAATCAGTCTGCTTCTTATATTAATCTCTTATATTAAATACAGTTTAATATTCCTGCATGTAATCTGTTTCTCCAGTGCTGATAAGGATGGGGCATCAGGACCGCAGCAGGTTGATGCTAAGGGTCAGTCACATGTCTTCAGATACAGCCTGAACTACCCCAGCATTGGCCACTGTATTATCATCAACAACAAGAACTTTGATCGCAGGACAGGTAACACGTGTTTTGTGCTGTTGAAGGTATTGTTTTTGTGAAAGTTGTCAGTTGTAAGTTGTACCTTATGAACAGAATGGTGAACAAAATCAGTTCTTTATTTGCCTAATATATTTAATAGACTCTAGACATAGATGTACCAATATCAAAATTCTTGCTGAAACAGATGAAGGTGATTGTTATTTTGATCATGGCCTATAATTGTTAAATGACCAGTATTAAATCTTGAGGATTGAATGCGATATTTGTTAATAGCATAGCATGAGAAATTTATATTACAATATTACAATACAATATTTTTGATTGGGAGCACCACAGGTTCCAAGGTGGGGAAAGAAGTACAAAATTATCATTTTGTTGGTAGTTATACCCTGTGTGAGCAAAGGAAGTTTTAGACAATGCAATAACATTATCTAGCATTTGTGGGAGAAAGAAAATACAGTCCAGGTTAAAAATGACCATAACGCAACATGAGGGTTAAACAAACAATAAAAAAAATAAATGCTACAGGTGAAATGAAGCAACATAACACTATAATTGTAAGTATGAAAGACAAAAATGTATCTAATCATTATGTTCTAAAAAATATTATGCAGTATTGTGCATATTTGTCACATAAGACTTATGTGCTTTTTTTGTCGTAGCCATATGTAATATGTTGTTCACTTCTTTCAGGCATGAACCAACGAAATGGCACTGATGTAGATGCAGGAAATGTAATGAATGTGTTTCGGAAACTAGGGTACAATGTGAAAGTCTACAATGATCAGACAGTTGCACAGATTACGCAGGTTTTAACAGCAGGTATGGTGCATTCAAATAAATTCTAATATTTTGGGCCAGATTTACTAAACAGGGTAAATTAGCATTAGAGCGCAATTCCATAAAAGCGCTGATGGGAGGGGAAAATTCTGCATGTGATTTACTGACAGTGCGCACATTAAAGAACACAGACACAGCCAGATCATTTCCATAATGACCAGCACAATCTATCAAAAGCAGCGCAAATTAACACCTGCTTTAAGACGTGCTTTTTTGGGGGCGTTAAATAATGGCGCAAATACCAGTAATTTGACGAGTGCAAACATTATTAAATCACGTTGCGTGATTCATTTTAATACTCTCCTCCCATAAATTTTGCGTCTGAAAGGGAAACTCCTACTAATGCATTTTCAGTAAGATCAGGCACAAAAATAACTGTGTCCACGCCTTTTCAGCGCTAATTCTTCACTGCACGTCTTTAGTAAATCCTGACAGTACTATTTTAACGCTAAAAGACTGTTTAGTAAATATGGCCCTTAGTCTCTTTGCCTCAATATTAGTAGATGAATCTTAAAATCCCAAGATTGCCTCTAGTTAAAAAAATCAAGCCATTAAGTAATTATTAAAATAGGCTTGTTGGCGTTATAACTGAAATATTACGCTGAATCAGTTGCCTATATTCAGGTGTTATGGTAATTTATAATTATACTCTGGTTTTTGAACAACTGTAAGTATTCGTGGCTGTTTGTTGTTCTATCACAGTGGCCCGTGACGACCACAGCCGCTGTGCTTCGTTAGTGTGTGTGATGCTCAGTCATGGAGATGAGGGAGTGTTTTATGGCACTGATACTTCTGTGGAGCTCAAGAATTTAACTAGCCTGTTCAGAGGAGACCGCTGCCCATCACTAGTGGGAAAGCCTAAACTTTTCTTCATACAGGTACATCCAAAATTTCTGCTGTCCTGTTATATGTGCGCATTAATGAATGTGAGGTTTTTTTCTGGGTTGATGTTTATAATGTGCTTGTTTCCACTCTTGAGATTTACGCTGGGTATTTTTATTTAGGCTTGTAGAGGTACAGAACTGGATCCTGGTGTGGA
This sequence comes from Spinibarbus caldwelli, assembly GCA_039654775.1. Classification (NCBI taxonomy): domain Eukaryota; kingdom Metazoa; phylum Chordata; class Actinopteri; order Cypriniformes; family Cyprinidae; genus Spinibarbus; species Spinibarbus caldwelli. The sequence goes on from CM077225.1 coordinate 12,916,007, forward strand.
GTCTGACACCTCAGATAATTCTTTGAGGATTCCTGTGGAGGCAGACTTCCTCTATGCGTACTCTACTGCACCAGGTACAGACACACGCAAACCTCACAAACGCTTCCTGTGAGTATCGGATAAAATATTCACAAAACGTGTGGACTCTGTAAGACTTTTTAAAGCACTTCATTCTTTTATTCAGCAAGGTCACATTAAGTTAATCGAAAACAACAGTAAAGACGGTTATAATGTTAAAACTTTTCTGTTTCAAGTAAAAGCATAAAGGGTAAAAAAACGTATCATAGTTTCCACAGAAATATTAAGGAGCACCTCTGTTTTCAGCATTGATGATAAGAAATGCTTCTTAGACCACATCAGCATATTAGAATGATTTCCGAAGGGTCATGTGACACTGAAGACTGGCGTAATGGCTGCTGAAAAATCAGCTTTGCCATCACAGGAATGTTACATTTTAAAGTATCTATTGACATAGAAAACATTAATTTAAAATTGTAATAATAGTTCACAATATTATTGTTTTTACTGTATAATTGTGGATAGTATTTCTTATTTTTTTTTAGAACTGACAGTTGATTTTAAATTTTAATAGAATTAATTGCATGATTATATATATATATATATATATATATATATATATATATCAGTATTTACTGAGAAAATCCTAATGCAGATCATTTTAATACTTTACAGCTCATGTCTTTTTCCTAATGGGGTTTCTTTCCTCTGTCAGGTTACTATTCCTGGAGAAACACCATGACTGGCTCTTGGTTCATTCAGTCCCTTTGTGAAATGATGGCAAAGTATGGCAAAGAACTAGAGCTCATGCAGATCATGACCAGGGTCAACCATAAAGTGGCACTCGACTTTGAGTCGACCTCCAACCAGCCTGGCTTTGATGCTAAAAAACAAATCCCCTGCATTGTCTCAATGCTCACCAAAGAGATGTACTTTTCTGCTTGAAGGGACAAGGGAACTTTTAGAGCTTCTCCAGCTTTTCTGTAAATATTACAGGTATAGGATATAGATTTAGGGTTGAGTTTCAGACCATTTTTCACAGATGCATTAGCTGGACATGCTCAGTTTAGGATTTTTGTCTTAGGACTGTTTTAAGATTTCTGTCTTAGGACTACAAAATGTCTTTGTAGTTCTCCCTGGTATTTAAAATACTGTATGTGAAAGCAGGTACTCAGGTTTTTGTCTTCCTTGTGACTATATACCATTTTGCTTCTGGTTTTCTAATTAAAATCTAATAATAAACAGTCACCAGTGGCAGGTCAAGTTGGGATTTTTAGCATTGCAGCAATCAGGGATTTAAACTGCACTAGTTTGACTGTTGAAATGGGAATCACAGTTGGGCATTAAATTGGTGAGATCATCTTAATTGAAGGAAATCCAGTGTGCTAATTTAACGTAAAAAGCAAAGAACAACAATCAGAACTATTCCCAAGTGCCTGTCACTGAGCCATGTAAACAGATTTTAATGCCGCTTCTGAAATTTCATGTATAGGTTTCTGTTAGGACACAATAAATAATGTTTTACAGTATCAGTGACATCTAGTCCATTCCGACAGGAAAAACAACAACAATGTGCATTGACAGCTATGGATTTAAGTTGAAGTCTATGGGGTAATCAACCATGACTGTAAGTGCATAAATGTCAACACACTTTTTGTGGTAATAAACATGTATAAACAATAATGCATTATGTGTGAGAGATGTTCCTAATATATGCATACAGAAAAAAAAAACATACTGTTCATGTTTATTGTACAATCATGTTTACTATACGTATATGCTTTTTTCGTGTATAAACTAGTGCTTTTGTATGTATTTAAACAGCTCTGTAGTGTGCTGGATGATAATACATATTTCATTGAGGTTCTGAGAGTTGGTGTTTCATTGAAACTGATTATTGAGCATGAATTTTAAAATACGCTTTATTAATCGACTGATGATTGGAGACTATAGAAATGTATTTTCAGAGGATAGTTGCATCTACAATGAGTGTTTGTTGGTTCCTATTACCATCTTTAATATTTAGGCAGGTTGGGAAAATTATTTTTTTGCTCCCTATCTATAAAGTGTTGGACACTGACAGCCAGTGAGACTAGTTTCTTGAATTTCAAGATGGGTATTTGTACAAGTTTGTTTCGGTGTATCAATAGCCTTAGGCATTAGGTGAGAGTGAGTGACAACAGAAGCCAGGAGAGGAGTTTCTCAAATATTCATTTAATCATATGCCTCATTACCTTTTCATTTTCATTCTTTTGTATATATAAAAAATCATTTTTGTGCTCTTCAGATGATAGAATAGTTCTTTATGGTAAACAGGTTTTTAACCTGCAAACGCAATTTGATTTTATGCTTAATATCGCTGTTCTCAGTCATTCTAATATCATTCCCACTGTCTTGGCCTTTCTGTGAAATATAAACCAGAAATACTGCAATTCCATTATGTAATGCTCATATTTTTTAAATACAGGCACTGGAATCATAATCAAAGTTAATGAGCAGGAACCCAAAACTATTAAAAGACAATGCTATGATTTTATTTCTCTCTTCAACAACCACATGCTACAAATAACTGTTTTCACAATTTACATGACCCAGAATACAATAAAGATGCACAAACATATATAGATAATCTATATACAAGCTTTAATCTCCAGGAGAGAGGCACATTTGAGATGTAGCGAGATTTCAAAGTGCTGTTATTGGAATCTGAGAATCAACAAGAACCAATTTGTGATGTCATTTCACTGTCAATGTCAGTGGAAATCATTTATTAAGATATGGAAAAGACCTCAAATATTTTAAACACATGGTTTACCATAACAAAAGCATTGTGACTTACAATCAAGACCATAAATTTAAATAGTAAATCCATAAATATCCATTTACAGAAGTTGGAAACCAAAGCGGAAACCACTATATTTAAAATGTTGTGATGAAAATATCTGCACATGGTTTACAAATCAGAAACCTGTCAGCACTCTGTGGCATATGAATATCAGCTGTTTCAGTCTGCTGTTGTGTTTAATATGATTTTGCAGGTGTGTTGAACTCAAGGCATTCACTGGCCAAAGGCATCGGGGTGGTTCACTTCCAGTTTTCTTGAACTGTCATCAGATGAATAGCAGGGATCATGAGATGTTTGGTATGTGCTTTGCTGGCAGGACTGTACTTCACCTCTTTTGAGATGACTGTGGCACCTCCAAGTGGTAGAAATGACAAAAGGACCAGCCACAGTGGTCCCACCCCACCCCCACCCCCACCCCCACCCCACCTCCTTCATAATCATCACCACATTGCAAGTATGCACTTTTTGGAGTGTTCTAGTTCAGTCACTCTCACTGTAGACGGGGTCTCTCCCTCTCTCTCTCTTTCTGTTTGTTCACATTTTGATTTTAGCATAGAGCTGGTCAATCTGCTGTCTGAAGTGGTTTCTCAGCTCGGTTCTCTTTGCTTTCAGTGTTGGTGTGAGAAGTCCATTCTGAACAGAGAACATTTCCATGTGCAGGGCAATGTCTCTCACCTACACACACACACAAAGAGATTAGATAAAAGAATATATTAGTATGTTAATAATACATAACATAGCTTAAATATAATAATAATAATAATAGGATATTGTTCTAAAATAATTTAATAGTTATGATTATATTATTTTTAATAATATAACAATAATTATGGCAAGTATATTAATTAATTATTTGTAATAATAATAATAATTTTAAAATACAGTTATAAAAATAATATTTAATGGTAACAAAAACTTCATTAACAAACTTCATTACATTATGCTAAACAAGTGTTGACCTGATTTCTATGTTAATTTCATTTTATTGTCCAACAGAGAGAATATGCATTATTTAATTTCTCTGTTGGTTAATGTAGTTAATGTAGAAATTGGGTCAACAGTAAAAACATCATTTCATTATGCTAAACTAATGTTATTAATAAAATATTGTTATTATGTATAGAAGCAACAAAATTACACTTTTTAAATTATAATTATTATTTTAAAAGGTGATTGGACAAATCAACCATATTTAGAAATACATTTTGAAATATCAACATTCAACATTCTTTGTGTTATTTATGAGTTAATGGACCCCCCTACAGTAAATTTAACGGACTCCCAGGGGTCCACTGACCCTGGTTGAAAACCCTTGTTCTAGTACTTCTGTATTTTGACATGTGGATCGGTATTCACAAGAAATAAAACAAAATAACAAGAAATTAACAGCTAAATTGTGTAAAAAGGTGTTTTGTGTTGTAAAGACGTTAAAGAATTGGTTTTGTATATTAACCTGTTCAAAGGACTTCAGTCCAGCTTCTTTCCCTAGCCGAATGATATCCTCTAGGATGGCATTTTTCAGTTCCTGGTTAAAACAATATCAGAAGTCAGGGATGGTACAAGTCCTCCTATTTCAACAAATTAAAAAATTAAACATTGTCATCAATTATAAATCCAAAGCTTTCCAAATCCAAGGTGTTTTACCTTGCTTTTGCACATTTCAGTATAGGAGCCCTCAATGCCTCTTTTCTTTGCCCATCCAGGCAGAAAATCTGGATCAGGAACCACAATACCCACTAAACAAGCCTATAAAGAGACACAAGATGTGTTTACTCTCATTTATAGCATATACCCATACATATACCAAAACACATCCACACTTCAACAGTCATTCAAGTCCTGTCTCTCACCTGCAGACTGTCTCCATGTACAAAGACCTGAGCCACAGGGTCACTGCGGTTGTAGATGTTTTCAATCTTCTCTGGAGCGATGTATTCACCCTGAGCCAGCTTAAAGATGTGTTTCCTCCTGTCTATAATCTTCAGAGTCCCATTCTAAAACAATAAATACTCAACTTCACTAACTAAATAAAAAAAGAAGGGGGAGAGTTCTGTTCTCTTAAAACACAAAAACTGATTTGAAAATATTTTAAGAATGTGCAACAATTTGGAAAGATTGCACAGAAGTTATATGCTTCACTTATCTACAACTGTATTAACAGGAGCTGGTGAAGTTTCAAGTGTGTTTCAGTGGACACAAGCAGTAGTATGTAAATATCTAGTTCACAGTAACAGTCACAGTTTTTCTTTTCTCTGATCTTTTGAACTTTCTATGTCATCAAAGAATCCTCAAAAAAATGTATTAAGCAGCACAACTGTTTTAAGCAGCACAACACTGATAATAAGAAATGCGGCACTGAAGACTGGAGTAATGGCTGCTGAAAATTCAGCTTTGCCATTACAGGAATTATATTTTAAAATATATTAAAATGTAAAACAGTTATTTAAAACTGTAATAATATTTCACAAAATTACAGTTTTTACTCTATTTTTGACCAAATAAATACAGTTCTAAAAAGCAATTCAGGGGACCTGTTACCACAACTTAAATAAGTGCATGGTTGCAAGTTAAAAATTCGAATTAATTTATTTAATTAAACCTTTTAAGTTGCAAACATAATTTTGATGAGTTTTTACTCATTATTACAGCTTTGGTGGGCATAAGAGACTTCTTTCAAAAACTAAACTTAAAGGGTAAAATGAATACTAAATATTGTTAGTGGGTCAGTAACTGGGTTGATGTCAGTTCAATTTAAAATTCAAGTTGAAGATTTACAGAAATCAGGACACTGATTAAATTAGAACTGGGATAGAAATAAATCAGAACATAAGTGCTGAGAGAAGATGTGAAATTTACTGGAAGCCATTTGCCGACATCTCCAGTGTGCAGCCAGCCATCTTTATCTATGGCTTCTGAGGTTCGCTCTGGGTCCTTCAGGTAACCTTGAAACACATTTGGTCCTTTCACACACACCTGTGGAAAGACACACACACCAGTCAGTTGAGAGGTACACCATTATCATTATGCCGCAAATGCTGTCAATAGAGCTTAACTTATATTGAACCCAGAACATTCCTTTAAAATTCAATATTTTAACTGTTGACAAACCTCTCCTTCACCATTTGCTGCAAAATAATTCATCTCAGCCACATCCACAAGCTTAACGAAGTTACAGGGCAGTGGTGCTCCCACATGACCTGAGTGTAGAGAGCAGGAGAGTTTGTTACTGCACAGACTGTTTATACATGAACCAAGGTGTGTCTGTTTGTTTTTATGTGTTAATATGTGTACAGTACATTGACATTGTTTTACCTGCCGTCCAATCTCCAGGAAGTGACATTGTGCAGCCTGCGGTACACTCGGTCTGTCCATAACCCTCATAAAACTAAAAAATAATAAGTAGTAACCTTAAAACCAGTTGTGGGAATACTGATTAGCTGGAGAACAGAGGTGTGTGTGTGTGTGTGTGTACCTGGCAGCCCAGCGCTGCTCGCAAGAAGGTGAGGACGGTGGGAGAGACAGGAGCAGCTCCTGTGATCATAAGCCTCACGCGTCCACCCAGACTGGCCTGTAGGGGGAGTCACAGGAATCAGATTGGTTATGTTTTTTTTTGGTGTTCTACACCTTTATTTAGACAGGAAAGTAGGTGGACAGGAAACAAAACGGGATAGAGAAAGGGGGATGGGATCGGGGAAAGGTCCACTAGCTGGGACTCAAACTCAGGACACCCAAAGCGCAACGCTGCTATATGTTGGTTATTGTTGGTTATGTTTACATAGTAGCAGAAAATAGTTGGCACAGTTCAGTTTGTAGTGTTATGTTCATGCACAGTTTAGATACAAAAAGGTTATAGAGTTCAATTAATTAGTAATCGCATTTTATAACTAAGTTACAATTCTGACCAAGCTATTGTAGATGCAACATAGGTAGAAAAAATCTGTAAGCTTCAGACATTTATATAATCTATTCATAACATGGCTCAATTTCAAATAAATTCTGTTCTTTTGAACTTTCTATTGATCAAAGAATCCTGAAGAACAATGTATTTACAATTTTCACAAAAATAATAAGCAGCACAATGGTTTTCAACATTATTACTTGAGAAGCAAATCAGTATATTGGACTGATTTCTGAAGGATTATGTGACACTGAAGACTGGAGTAATGGCTGCTGAAAATTCAGCTTTGAATCACATGGAACAAATTACATTTTAAAATATATTAAAATAGAAAACAGTTATTTTCATTCACAATATTACTTTATTTTTTGATTAAATAAATGCAGACTTGGTGAGCATAAGAGACTTTTTGACAACATGAAAAAACACCAAGAATGATAACCGATAACCATAATGATAACTATAAACAATTACTATATTACCACTCACACCAGCAGACAATAATATTCTGTTTAGTATAAGCACACTCTGCAGTAATGTCATCTGCCGCTTTAAATGCTTGGGTGAATTCTGATGTTTTTTTTTGTTGTTGTTGTTGTTGTTGTTGTTGCTGTTGTTGTTGTTTTTATCATTCATCAGCTAAGAAATCATTCTAAAAAAAAATGATTCCAACAATATTATTCCTCAGTATTATTATAGCTGTGGTGTGGACTTCCATATTCTCATAGAATCAGAAAGATTATTAAAACTTTACAGTTATAGTTATCGTCCTTGGTGTGAATGAGTCCTTGGATGAGACATGATTTCTCTTGATTTGTTTTTTTTTGTTTTTTTTGCTTTATAAATGTCAGACAGTTGGATGCTGAATATTTTTGAATTTGTGTGTTGCTAGGCAACAGAGTCTTTATTGGTGCTCTATGGTTTCATCTGATTGTTCTGTCCTTGGGCTCTACACACTCTTTCTCCGTTTCATCTGGTTACCTGCACTTTGCTGAAGATCAGTTTATCCCACATGCTATCCTTCCTCACAACTCCACTTTTAAGCTCCGCCTCTTTCCTGCTTGTGGCAAAATCCAGAAGCCATCTTTTGAGAGGAGTGTTTGCCTGCCCGAAGATCTTAATGCAAACACACAAATGTATAATGAGCAAAGATCACTGAGTATATTTAAGCACTGACTTAAATGCAAACAATTTGTGTGTGTATAACTAAACAGAAGTACCTTATCAAACATGCGGTTGAGGAGTCTAGGCACTACAGGGAATATAGTGGGCTTAAGAGTCTTTAAGTCATCCATCAGTAGACGGATATCACCCTGAAAATATCCAATCCTGCCCCCGTGGACCAGAAGCACACCCTACACACACAACACACACAATTATGCAACAAGATATAATGCCAGTTCATTTCTACAGCCACAGATACAGTCAAGAAATCATAATATCATATATTTAAAGTAATAGTTTACCCAAAAATGAAAATTTCACCCTCAGACCATCCGATGTAGATGAGTTTCTTTCTTCATTGGAACAGATTTAGAGAAATTTAGCATTGCATCACTTGCTTACCCCTGAATCTTCTGTGTGCCGTCAGAATGAGAGTCCAAACAGCTGATAAAAAGTGTAGCCCATCAATTAACATGTTATGAAGTGAAAAGCTATGTGTTTGTAAGAAACATGCACAAAAAAGCTGGAAGCGGTTAAAAATGTCTTACTGATGGATTGATTTCTTACAAACACACCATTTTTCACTTTACAGGACATTAATTGATGGATTGGAGTCATGTGGATTACTTGTGGATTATTGTGATGTTTTTATCAGCTGTTTGGACTCTCATTCTGACGGCACCCATTCACTACAGAGGATCCACTGATGAGTGGATCCAAGTGATGCAATGCTAAATTTCTCCAAATTTGTTCTAACAAAGAAACAAACTCATCTACATCTCAGATGGCCTAAGAGTGAGTACATTGTCAGGAAATTTTCATTTTTTACTACTATTAAGGTTGAACCACTGATGTCGAATGGACTATTTTAACAATGTCCTTACTACCTTTATGGACTTTGAATGTGGTAATTACATTGCTGTCTATGCAGGGTCAGAAAACTCTCAGATTTCATCAAAAATACCTTAATTTGTGTTCCGAACATGAACAAAGGTCTTACGGGTTTGGAACGAGGGTGAGTAATTAATGACAGAATTTTCATTTTGGGTGAACTATCACTTTAAGTGCACTGCAAAATAACTTTGTTACAAACTGTATAGAAAATATATTAAACAATTGTTTAACGACTGTGTGCAAGCATAATACATACCTCGACTACTCTCTCAAACATGTGTGCTAGTGGTAGGTAAGAAATTTGAATGTCCGTCTGGTTAAGCATGCAGTGAACCTGTAAAACACACACGCACGCACACACACACACACACACACATGCAGTGTGAAATATAGCATACCTCTACTACTCTTTCAAACATATGCGCTAGCGGTAAGAAGGAGATGAGAACATCCTGTGGACTAGGTTTCAGCAACCCCTAACCACACACGCATATACATATACAAACACATCAACACAGGACAGGAAACAGATACTTAAATGAGGAAATGAGGCACAAGAAGAGGTGAACATAACAGAAAGACAGAAAGAAAGAACTTGATTTGAAGAAAACATTTCACTTAACAATTAACTGACAAACAAAATGAAGGAAAGATGCTCCAAAAAACTTCACAGATCTGATCTTTTAATTTAAATCTCACTGGTTGTCATTTTTGCTCATTTTCCAAGGAAGGCTTCAATACAATTTACATTTATAGCAGATGCTTTTATCCAAAGCGACTTACAAATGAGCAAATACATCTTTAAACAATTCATTTTAAAGAATACAAAAGTGAAAAATCTCTTGGTTTACCTCTGTAACTTTAATGAAAGCAGAACAATTGGAAACAACATTTCCATGTGTGAGCATTGCTCCCTTTGGACTTCCTGTTGGAAAAAAATGGATATGATGAGGCAATATCTGAAAGAAATGTGCAAGATGTGCTCTGTGTTTGTAAAAGAAAGAAAGGAAAGAAATTGGACAGGCAAAATTAACATTTACATTGTAAATTGTAATTACAAACATGATTTTCTTTCTTTTCCTGTGAATTTCTGAGGAATTTCTTAGTTTTACTTTTCAAATTAATGAAAATGAATTAGGACTAGGGTGGTCAAACTCCAAAATGACAAAAAACATCATCGTATCCCAAAAATTGTTCTGTACGACTCATGTGCTATATGTCTTTTAAAGCTTCTAAAGGAATAGTCATTATTCACTGAAAATCTTGAAATTCACTCTGGTACTCCTTGACACATTCAGCTGATCCAGTCTAAATGATCATCAAAACCAGTCTGAATGATTTGTTCATGAATCAGACTGATCATTTTCTCAAGTACAAATCAAATACTGCAGCCACATTCGCATTTATTTTGAAGAAGGATTAGAATGCATTGAAGTGTTTACTACAAAATAATTCTAAGATTAATCATAATTAAATAGTTAAATACACAGTAAATACGTATATAAACACTTTTACCTGTGGTTCCACTTGTGAAGCAAATCAGTGCCAGGTCCTCTGGCTTAGGTGGCTAGAAATAAAATCAAAACCAGAATTCATTAAATTACCATGCGGCAAAAAATAATAATAATAATAAAGCAATCAAATAAAACAATTCATTATTCACACATAAAGTTACAAATCTGTAAATCAATACTGCGCTCAGTTTTACTCACAATGGGTGTCTTGTAGTTTGCTTTGCCGATAGCCTGCCAAAAGAAAGACTTCATTTAGTGGAGCACAAATACAAGATTAATGGGATCACTACTTACCAAGGGTGTCAAAGTGTGTGTGTGTGTGTGTGTGTGTGTGTGTGTGTAATCAAACCTCCAGCTCCTTGAGGCTCAGGACCTCAATGCCTTTCTGTTGTGCTTGTGCAGTCAGTTCACTGTCAGAGTTCTCCATGATCACTATGGTTGTGATGCTGTGTTTCCGGCCAGACACACAGTCCAGGATCAGACGAGCCTTATCCGCGATGTCACAGATCACAGTGGAGATGGCGGCTACAACAACAAAGGCTCTGTTACAAATTTCTCACAATTTCAACAACATGTCACAATGTCAACACAATTTACATCTTCATTAAAATCTTCAAATGAAATTAAAAATAGTTCTGGTAACTTTATTTTTTAATTTAATTGTGATAAATATCAAGTTCAGTCAAAGCACAGGTTGATAAGTCCTTTACATAAAGAGGTGTAACAATAACATCATTTATTATATGATTGTAAAAACAGCTTATATTGAAGCCAGTCTGCCAAAATGACAGGTTTTTGAATGTTTTTGATAAACTTTATTTGATTAACTTTATTTTTAATGAAGTGCCAGACCACGTCAGTAAGAACTTGGTCCTTTGTTCACTTCATTTTACCACGGATTAATTTACAAATAAGGCACAATTCGATGCAGGATTTTCAGAAAGATTGAAACTAAAACACAATGCTATGCCGACTATATTGGATCAGACAGTAATGTCGCACCACACAAGTGTAACTGTTTTTATTATGTGATAACTATTGTTATTACAGATCGTTTAATATATACTGAGTAATTATGCGTTTTTAGCACCCATCTAGGAAGGATGTAGGCTGTCAAACATACACAAGTGTTAGCCAATCATAGCAGTGGGCGTTTACTTCCGTTTCTACAATCCATCATGCCTATTCAAACAGAGCGTTCCGATGAGGTGGGTCAAAACAGGACAGAAAAAGCCTATTATTTCTAAATTATTACTTTTTTATGTAAAAATCTTGATAACATTATAATTGCACCTCAGAGAACCCCTTTAATACTGTCTTATCCATTATCATGCTAAAACTATTCCAAGAGTTCTCATGACTGAAATAGGATTACTAATGATCTAATTAATAGGATTTTCTATTTCAGTGAAGAAAACACTTTTCTAGGATAGGACGCAAAAATGGTGCTACAAACTATTTTGAAAGTCCTCACTTAAAATGTTTTATTTTTTCTGGTATTTATTTGCAGAATTAAAAACTGAATATATATAAAACTATTGCACAGAATTGGGAAAAATGCTGTGTGCTTGCTCACCTTTGTCAATGATATAGCCGATGGCCTCTGTACCAAGTGTATCATACAGCGGCACTGCCACCAGTGAATATGTGTAACATGCCAGCTCTGAAATCGTCCACTACAGAAATGTATACACAATTAAATCAGTTGTGGAATATGCATACTTGTATGCACAAATAAGATTGTCTTATATAGAATTAATATAAAATGAACAAAACAGAATTAAAAAGTGTTGCCACACCTGCTGTACAATAAGCAAACAATCAAGCCTGTCAATCAACGTGTAACTGAAATAATTACATGATATACTGATCATCAAAACCATCATGTTTGAGGTAGACAGCTTTAGTAGAAATCTGTGTCAGTGTGCATGTGATTACCTCTGGCCTGTTCTGTGCAAAGATGCCAATGCATTTGTCTCCTGTTTGACTGTGACCTCTGTGGAGTAATCCTGAACCTGCAAACTCTGCCCTGTCTGCTACCTACACACATGAACATCATATGAAAATACCCTAACCCTTACTCGAATGCACAGCCATATCTGATAAAATACAAATGAGACAGGGTTCAATAAACATACAGAGAAAAAAAGGCTTAAAAAGTTGTTGAATAAGGTTTCAAATCAATTTTGCTCTATAGCAATCTTACCTCTTTATATGAAAGCCATTTATATGGCTTGCCCGGTTTACGTGATCCCAAACAAGGACCGTTATCTATAAAAATAAAACCCAAAAATGTAAAGATCTCACACATGATGACAAAACTTTAAAAAGACAAAGGCTTCTTTTTTGGGTGAACTATGAATGATTCTAATATCTTAACACCTTGAGGCAAATAACTAGTTGACTTACTTGACACTCGTAGTCCTCGTAAGAAAAACTCATACATTGTCTGAGCATCCTTGTAGTAGTATGTCATGTGTGTATCACTGTCCTGTAGAATAGACCGACGAGCATATTCACTACCCTGAAAAACAAAACCAAAAATCTTTGATATTCTGTACCAAACAATCAAATAACAACTCCTTACTCCAGGCAAAACCACCACTGCTCGCTTCACACCAGACAGATAATCTGAAAAAAACTTGAACAAAAACAGAGGGCTACAAACCCCCCAGTGCTTTTAAACTGTACATTAGAAATCTTGTAACACCAATCAAATTTGAGGACCAGAACTAAACATTAATATCATTTACGCATAAACAATGTTTACAGCAGCGTTAGGTTTAGGTTTTGATAGAAAAAAAGACTAGGCCATTAACAGCAGATGAAAGGAAGACTTCATGCTAAAGGAATTTACAGATGGTCACTACATAGTGGATCTGACTGGCTTTATAGCTGTTGCCAACATGCTTCAGCGTGTTACCATAGCAAACATACAAGAAATGGTGAGAACACACAAACCCTTTCAGGCAAAGACAGAGACAGAGATCAAGGACATGCATCTACAATTATACTTGTCTGGGTGAAAGAGGCTGTAATTATTTGTATCTAAAGCAAAGCTACAGTCTGTGCACTTGTGTAGTACATACACATATACACATAGAATTGCTATACACATAAAAAAGCATGTGATGACAGAACATGACACAGAGGAAAGAGCAGGAATGTGATGAAAAGACCACTCTAAAAATAACTGTGCGTGGCTGTACCAGTGTTTTCAAAACACATACACTACCATTCAGAAGTTTGAGGCGAGCTAGTTTTTATGTTTTTGAAAGGAGTCTCTTATGCTCACCAAGTTTGCAGTTATTTGATCAAAAATACAGTAAAAATTGTAATGTGTTTTTTTTTCTTCCTGTAGCTCAAACAGTAGAGCATGCTGCTAGCAACGCCAGGATCATGGGTTCGATTCCCAGGGAAAGCAAGAACTGATAAAATGCAAACGTACCTTGAATGCAATGTCACTTTGGATAAAAGCGCCTGCTAAAACCATAAATGTAAGTGTATTTTTATATATTTCAGTCTTCAGTGTCACATGATCCTTCAGAAATGGTTAAAAAAACATTTTTTTATCATCAGTGTAAAAAAACAAAAAAAATGTTGTGCGGCTTAATGTTTTTGTAGAAACCATGAAACATTTTATTTTATTTTTTATTATTTATTTATTTATTTATTTATTATTCTTTCATAAACAGAAAACTCAAAAGAACAGCATTTATAGATTTTTTTTTTTTTTTTTTTTACATAAATGTGTCCTTGCTGAATAAAAGTATTATTTTCAAATGGTAAAAATCTTAAAAGCTTTTCTTTTACTGGCAGGAAGTAGACATAGTTATTCTAAAAAAAAATACACACAAGTTTTGTGACATGCAGCTGGTAACCATTTCACATGCTGGGGTAAACCCAGAGGAAGTCACAGTCTGCACTGCTTAACTGCTTTTTACAGGAAGTTTGAAAATAATCACTGTCGCATCAGACGTCTTCACCCTTTCACCTCTAAAATGCCTTTAAAGATCTTTGACTGAAACATGTTTAAAAAAAATTAATATGTTTAACAAGGTTTTGCAAGCTATGATGGTGTGCAGGACTTCTTATGACCTTGGTGGATTTGCAAGCCATGGCTGCTAAGCAACTGTTAGAAACCAGAATGCACTAGTTTTTTATCAATCTTCTGAGAATCCTTTTTATTTTATTTTATTTTATTTATTTTTTTTTACCAGGCGGCCACAATGAGCATTTCCAATGAAGAATGATTAGTCATTTGATTACCCAAAGTTTTATGGCAAAATTTAAAGCTAGATTTATGGCGTCAAAACATATTCAATAGCTTTGTTTGAGGAGGTTAGTAACACTGAAACAAGATATCCTCAGCTGTGCATTTTGCCTTCTTTACCAAATGATGCATGATTAATATAGTCAGTAATCTCAAAATAAAACAGTGACCACTTTATTGCAGTATTAATGTGTCATCATCTAAATGGTGATTGATTGTTTGTTTTGCATGTAGGTCATATGGGTCCTTCCTGTTTATGTGGCTTGGAAAAAAAATTCAAATGTAGACCATACACAGACTGATTTTGTGAGACTATTATGACCCTGGACCATTTCACCATTGATTTTCAAACTGGTTTTGCAGTGTAAAATTTTTGTGGAAGCATTTTGACACCTACCTGTACCTCCACGGACTGCATGGCGAGGTCACAGGGTGGTTTAAGTGCTTTGGGACGAGTGGCCAGCCAGTATGTGGTGATGGCAGCGAATGCGCCCATGCCCATGAGGGTGTTGGTGGGTAAACTGCGCACATACTGCCTCAAGTCGTCCAGCTCAGGTATCCACAGGTGCCGGATCAGATCCTGGGCCTGCATGGCTCTAGAAATTCAGCTTGCTTAAGTCTGGAAGAATAAAACACAGGAGGAGGAATTTAGTGGGACACAAAGCCTGACTGTAACCTGAAAATCAGTTTAAAAGTCATAGGTTTTTTTTTTTAATTTTTTATACCAGTTCACAATAATCGGTGAACACACAAACTGAACCCAGCAAAAAAAAAAAAAAAAAATTCATAATAAAAAAAAGATTCATAATATCCAAATGGTCATCTTTCATTTTTTCCCTGTATTTCTCTGCCTTGTTCGTGACACCTCTATATGAGCAGAAAATGGGGCTATAATAAAAAAGGCAATAAATATTTCAGCTGCATCAGCAGCTCTGGCTGTGTTTCTCTGTACAGTCTCTCCTCATGGAAGTGGACTAATTACAGACAGGAAGAGGATCCTTCATTCAGCTGAGACCTCAGAGACTTCTGCAGCTTGACTTCACTGCTCTAACAATAAAGATGAAAATCTCCTCTAAAGGGTGGCAGCTTCTTTGTATCAGTGAGGTGTTTGCTGATAATATATCTGAAACCACTTGGTCTTCACACTGAGGGTGAAAATAAGTGCTAAAGCCTGTGAGGAGCACTGTTAATGTGTTGTAGATAATATGGTGGGCCTTCACCTCAGAGGTCTGTTTGACATTTGTGCACTGTTTTATATGCAGGCTTTTCACATTTACACTATTAGTCAAAAGTTTAGAATAAAAAAAGACAACAAGGCTGCATTTATCTGATTAAAAAATACAGTAAAACAGTAATATTTTGAAATATTATTACAATTTATTCAACTCCATTCTTTTTGAACATATCACAGTTTAAACAAAAATATTAAGCAGCAAAAACTGTTTTTAAAACTAAAAAAAAAGTTTCTTGAGCACAAATTAGGCATATTAAAATGATTTCTGAAGGATCATGTGACACTGAAGACTGGAGTAATGGCTGCTGAAAATTCAGCTTTACCATCACATGAATAAATTACATATTTTACAGAAAAAAATCATTTAAATTGTAATGATTTTTCACAATATTACTGTTTTTACTTTAAAAAAAATTCCAAACTTGTGTAGTGTATTTCTACAAATACACCAATAGTACAGTAACAGTAATAGCCTATATCGTAATATTATATTTTTAAGAGACGCTTTCAGCTTGTGTCTGTTGTAGTAGTTAAACTGACCTGAAAGAAACTACTGGCTATGAATAGCAGAATGACCCTCACAGACAGCAATACCACCACGTGGGTCTCTCTCTTTTTCTCTCACTCTAAAATGAATTTTCCAACTCGATTTCTTCCTTTATACTTCTCATGCATCTTTTTTTACCCGTTGGCTTTAGTATTTAAACCCTGTAGTCTGTTTTAGCAGATGCAATCATGTGTGAATGAAGTGGGTCTTTTAAAATGCATCAAAACACATGGAGATGTTGGCATCCCACACATCAATACAAAGCGAACTGTTGCTTTTCTTATCTCAGAAACATAAGCACACAAATTCAATCCAAAGATGTTAACGCTGACATGCTGTGTTTGTGTGTGAAATTCCTGATGAACAGCACAGTAGCTGATAGTTGTGTAGGCTGCTCTGTAATACGAGAGCAAGAGATGTCAAACACGCCGCTACT
Source organism: Spinibarbus caldwelli (assembly GCA_039654775.1). Taxonomy (NCBI): domain Eukaryota; kingdom Metazoa; phylum Chordata; class Actinopteri; order Cypriniformes; family Cyprinidae; genus Spinibarbus; species Spinibarbus caldwelli. The sequence goes on from CM077225.1 coordinate 12,932,830, forward strand.
CAAACACAATAATTCACAAAGGTAAAAAAGTGAAAAGTGAAAGTCGTGACGTATTGTCAAGTATGGTGACCCATACTCGAAACTGGTGCTCTACATTTAACCCATCCAAGTGCACACACACAGCAGTGAGTAGTGAACAAACACACACACACAGTGAACACACACCCAGAGCAGTGGGCAGCCATTGCTCCAGCGCCCGGGGAGCAATTGGGGGTTCGGTGCCTTGCTCAAGGGCACCTCAGTCATGGTATCGAAGGAAGAGAGAGTGCTGTTTGTTCACAATCCCCACCTTCAATTCCTGCCGGTGCGAGAATCGAACCGGCAACCTTCAGGTTACAAGCCCGACTCCCTAACCATCAGGCCACGACTTCCCCCGTAAAGAGAAAAAAATAAGGAAGACATTCCACATGTGCCAGAAAGTAAGCTCTTTCACACATCTCACTGAATTTGTCAAGAACATGTGCAGGTCATGTCACACTAAAAATCAAAAAAAGTTAAAATTATATTTGTCTGGCCTAATTATTAACTAAAACTATTAAAAACATTTTCATTAATTGAAATGAAGCTAAAATAAAATGTAAATATCAGACTAAACTGAGCTTAAATTGAAATTACTAAAACTTCTAAAATTTAATAAATTAAATAAATAAAAATATATATTTTTAAAAAACATGACAAAAATTACTAAAACTAAAATTTAAATGAAAATATCCAAAATATTAATAAATACTAGCTACAATAGCATATGAATAATACTAAAACGACACTGGTCATCATAACAGCTCATTTATCCCCAAATTCTCATTATGAAGCATTTTCACTTGTTTGTAATGTAGGAAAAATAATAATCTTATTTAATTTCTATAGGACCAGATACACAATATATCAGCATCATACTGGCTGTTGGTTGATATTAGTGATTTTTTCTTTCAGTTATTGGCATGCGTTGAACAGTTTATATAGGATATTTAACTTTGCGCGCTGAATTCACTTTTAAAAGCATTTTTCAATGTCATTAAAGGTTTAAATTTCTGTGTGTTGCTGCACATTGTTAGTGTAAACATGAATTGAGTTATTCCTAAAAGACGTACTGTATGCTTATGTCCACATTAGACTGCGTCTGAGAGGGTGAAATTGACGGTGTGTGTGAAAACGTTAGTGCCAGCAGCTGTGTGTATCTGGCTCACAGATGGGAAATGTCATGCTGATCACATAGCAGGTCTGGCAGTGCTTGTCCTCTCTCCATACTTGGGCTGCAGACAGTATAAACCAGCAATGACAGAGCTACACTCACAATCAGCCCACTGAGAGAAAGACAGAGAGACAGACAGAAAGTCCCACGGCAGAAGCCAGAGGAACTTTTTATAACTCGCACGACTTAATGAGGATTCATTGAAGTATCAACTTGACCTCAGACATTTCACTTAAAGTTCTTTAGAATAATTACAAATAGATACAAACCAAAGAAACCAATTTTCAAAAACAGGAAATTCTACCAAAGGGTTCTGTATTTACTCTTAATGCTGAATGAGAGAAACAACTGAGATATTAAAGACATATTAGAGGCAGAGAAAGCTCTGTAAAGCATTATGTCACATAAATGGAACCCAATGGAAAAAGAGAGAATGAGAAGCTAGAACAAACAGCTGTACTGACAAATGGCACTCAGGATACCAAACTCATGACACACAATTGTAGTTCTGTCTTGAACACATCAGAGTACTCTTAAAGGTTAAAAAAAATGACCTTACAAATATTCTCTTCCTGCAAAATGGAGCGAAATATTGATGAAAATTATGTACAATATCATGCTTTCTGGAATGACTAGCAATAGCCAAAAAATTATGATTTTATCAGACTGCAACATAAATTAAAAGCCATTTGCGGTTTTATAAAAAGATCTTCCCATTCCAACATTTTAATTAGAAACACATCATCAATGGAATGACATGCATGTTTGTCAAACCTTTTAATTGGTTCTTCAAGATTTTTCTGCATTAGTACAGCGCCTCTGCTTTTTTACATTTCTGAGAAGTCAAACTGGACATTTGGACCTTAGTATCCTATGCAGTGTAATTCCAGGAATTGAATCTAATAACACTGACATTTGCAAAACTCCATGAGCAGCCCATTCAGATTTAGAGATTATTTTTTGGGTCGAGGATTGTGGTAAAAAAAAAAAAATCCTGTTCTCCATAGCCTGTCAGGGAATCATAGCAGCTGTTGAACTATTCATGGGCTCCCTGAAGGTAAGACAGCTAAAGCGCACCGGTCTATAGATAGACTGAGCTACTGACAAAAACATCTATTTATTGATAAAAAAGCAATGCAATCCAAGAGACTTGATTGAGGGATTTGCAGTTCCATGGCTGTAATAATCATAGCATTGATAGTCTAAAAAGCAAAAGGCACTATCACTTTATTTTCCCATTAATTTTACAAAATATATATACTTTATATTAATATATTTCATGGATAATTGAAACAATAAATATATGACATAATGTCTATCTCTCAGCTACTGACTCAATTCAGTCGAGAACAGAGACTGATTTGTTTGGGTGTTAGAAAGAAGTTATTAAAGAGAGACAAAGGAAAATAACTGACAGTGACCTAGCTGCAAGATCATCAAAACGTTTTATGAAAATTTATTCACCCTCAGGCCATCCAAGATATAGGTGAGTTTGTTTCTCCATCAGGACCGATTTGAAGAAATTTAGCATTAAATCACTTGCTCACAAATGGATCCTCTGCAGTGAATGGGTGCACTTTCACTTCTGGCCAGAACCCAAGTCCATAATTCATTATATCGCTTCCTCCAGTGAAAAAGTCCATCCCCTGTTGTCCTCTCACATCAAAATCCACCGACATAATTGTTCAAAACTGTTTTTTGCTTGTAAACGGTGCTTGATCTGTGCATATTTCTCTCTTGATTCAGATGAGACAACTTTTTCTACTAGAAAAAGTAATATTATGGATATAGGAATGGTATGAAGTTAAAAATGTCTTAATAACGGATTTTTTGTTACAAACATGCAGCTTTTTACAGCTTTTAATTGGTGGACTGGAGTCGTTTGGATTACTTGTAGATTATTGTGATGTTTTCATCAGCTGTTTAAACTCCTTCAAGTTGTTATGCATTCAACAGCATTCAAAACCCATTTACTTCCAACTTACATCAAGCTTATTTCACCAATAACAGTCTTGATGACAGACACAGAGTGAGTGTGTTCACAACTATACACTGTATTTGTGTTTTTCTGCCATCTCATTATGCATGTTTTCAGACTTTTCATATGAATCTCATGATTTCATGGAAGTTAGTCTTTCAAGAAGATAGAAATAAAGGCTAGATTATGGTCTGAAATGGGCTTGGTCATGTTTGAATTCTTTCTAGCTGAACCACACCTAAAGCTTTCAGTGACAAGTTTAAAAGTGGAGCAGCACATAATAAAAACACCATTTTTCTATAGAAGCCCAGAGGGCAGTTTTGGCTTTTGTGAGAAGAAAGACTTACAATAGAAACGGAAAATCTGAAATTTAAGACAGGCACTTTTATCTGTAAGCCTGTTACGTCAAATATATTAAATAACAGATGAGAACACATTTTGATTGGTAACCACAGCAACACGTGTTATTCTGGAGTGGGGCAACTATCCTCAATGGATTGCTCACCTTTTACTTTACTAGCGGCAAAAATTATAACACATTCTGGTGAAGTGGTCTATAGAATATGCAAACTATCAATACAAAGAACAAGGAAAAATTTTTATGCAACCTTAACCTTGAGAGAAGGTTAACATGACCACAAAACCCAAAAATGCAGAACAAACTGTCTGCATAAAACAGAAGGAAATGAAAACAGCATAACCTCAGACAGCTAGACCACCAAATTCCAAACATTCCTGAGTGCATCTGCTGCTCAAATACCACATATTCACACACTATCACTTTCTGTTTTACACACACACGCAAATCATGCATTTAACTGACTTGATGAGGAGAATGATACAGTCATCTCATTTAAAAAACATGAGCAGACAAGCTGTGAGAACCGTCTTTTACCACAATAGTGAAAAAATATATAAAAATATATCTTCAAAGTGTTTCATGCAAAACTTATCCTATTTGATACTAATTCTTACATTATAGTCTCTTATGCTTTTTAAAATATAGGAAAAGTGTGAATTGCATTAAAGTACATTTTAATATATTACATAAATATAATTCCCCTGATGTGATTATGATCCAAAAATAAGTCCATCTTTCAGCCACGCATCAACGAAATGAGGCTAAATTAACTGTGTTAAGAGGTCTTCTTGTCTGCAAACCTGCTGCATAACCATGCTCTATTTAGATGTTCTCTTTGAACCTTTAATAGACCACGTTTATTTTTATTTATTTATTTTGCATTAAATAAATGCATGTCAGGCACTGCAGGTTAAATAGTTAGTTCAAATTTGTGATAGCCAGTGATGTATGCAAAATGGGAGGCTACACGACAAGAAGTGATGCTACAACACGCCATGGACAAGAGCTGCATTGTTTCCATGTCCGATTCCGTCCTGTATTAGCTAATTAACTAACAATAGAGCGCGCGAAGCACCGACAAGCGTCTCCAAACGCGCTCCATCTCCGCCCCTCTCTTTGTCTTCACACGATCCTCCGCTGAACTTCAGCCATCTCTGACAGAGGAGTACCAAGGAAATGCATGTTGGGTTAACACTTACACCTATAAATTGTGGGAAAATGTTTTAACATTCTCTATTTTTCTGCTAAATACGCAAAATGCGGAAGCGCTCTTTCCTGCGCTCACTCATCGTGTCCAGTTCGTGATTGATTTCTTCTTTTGAGTCGGATCTATTCAATGAATCGGTTGAACTTGTTTACAAAATCAACCTGCGCGATTCGATCACGAATCGGACGGAATCGGTCCAAGCGATTCGTAAGATAACAAATCAATTCATTTACTACATAAAAAATGAAGTCAGTCGTTACTGAAGCTCAGTCGACCTGTGACTGAGCTGATGGTGTAATCATCTGGAGTGAACCGAGGATTTTGACTGATGGGGAAGTTACTTTTAATAGCTTTAGATTAAAAAATACACAAATACAGCGTACTGGAAATGTATGAGAGACACATACAGAGCAGAATTTAATATTATTTATTATTACATATTATTTACAGTAGGCGTTGTATTTATTAATAGATGCAACAATTGCATGTCAGAAGCCACGTGAGGACGTATTTACGCATTGAAAATGGTTGTGTTTTGAACTGGTTGCAAATGAGTCTGAGTTAATTCTTCCCACTGCTATTCTGCTTCAAAAAGAACTCGCTGCATAAAAACCTGTGTTAAACTGCATTCATGTGTTAATCTGAGCATGCATGATGAGGCTGAGCAGACGTAGTGACGCACAATTTGCGTTTGAAAAATATATGCACTCCGTGATATATTTATTAATGTGCACGGTTTGGATGTTTTTAAGCGTTATTCGTTTCAATCTATAGGAATATTAATATGAATCCAGCCAAAATTATGGTAGAATTGCACAAACCTGAATGGTGTTACTGTAGCGTCCACACAGCTGTTATTTGGAGGCGTGTGTGGCTCTCGCCGCTGTCTTCAGAGAGGAAACCGGCCGCTCCACCAATCAGAACACCCCTCTCATAGCTTTACAAGTAGGAAGTGAAAGAATGAGTTTAATTGGTCATTTTTTAGGGAAATTTGTTGTGATGTTGATGAATATGGCAAATAAAGCAAGAAGCTTGTTTTTTTTTTCTACACACCATGAGGTGAAGTATCCTAATAAATATAAGTTATAAAAATATAAGACAGGTTTACACTACCAGTCAAACGGTTTTGTACAGTAAGATTTTTAATGTTTTTTAAAGAAGTGTCTTCTGCTCACCAAGCCTGCATTTATTTGATCCAAAGTACAGCAAAAACAGCAAAATTTTTAAATATTTTTACTATTTAAACTAACAGTTTTCTATTTGAATATATTTTAAAATGTAATTTATTTCTGTAATCAAAGCTAAATTTTCAGCATCATTACTCCAGTCTTCAGTGTCACATGATCATTCAGAAATCATTCTAATATGCTGATTTGCTGTCCAAGAGACATTTTATTATTATTATTATTATTATTATTATTATTATTATTATTATCAAAATTTAAAACAGTTGAGTAAATTTTTTAGGATTCTTTGATGAATCAAACGATCCAAAGATCAGCATCTGAAATAAAAAAGCTTTTGTAACATTATACCAGAAATTATAGAAATTAATACTTTTATTTAGCAAGTATTGCTTTGAAATTGATCAAAGTGATGATAAAGACATTAATAATGTTACAAAAGATTTCTATTTCAGATAAAAGCAGTTCTTCTGAACTTTCTATTCATTAAAGTAACCCCCAAAAAATCTACTCAGCTGTTTTCAACATAATAATAATAATAATAATAATAATAATAATAATAATAAATGTTTTTTGAGCAGCAAATCAGAATATTAGAATGATTTCTGAAGGGTCATGTGAGTGGAGTAATGATGCTAAAAATTAAGCTTTAAAATATCAGGAATAAATTACATTTTAAAATATATTCAAATAGAAACAGTTATTTTAAATAATAAAAATATTTCAGAATTGCTGATGGCAAAAAACAAAAAAAACAAAAACAAAACAAAACAAAAAAAAAACGCAGGTTTGAGCAGAAGAGACTTCTTTTAAAAAACATTAAAAATCCTACTGTTCAAAAACTCTTGACTGGTAGTATGTCTAATATAGTCTGTAGCTAAAACAATAATTACACTTTTCCTGTTAATCATCGTATAACCTACATTTGTAACAACCTGTGATTGAGTTTTGGCTTTTAATAAACTTTATTCCTAGTTATTAGCTATATTACAATTTATGCATTCCATTTTTAATTTGCAATAAACTCTTCCATGGTCATATTATCACGGTTAAGCTTTAATCTGCCTGCTTAGTCTGGGGATACAGGATGAAATATAAAGTGAGATCTGAGAAATGTAACAAAAGGGGCTAATTAAAAGTTATTTCTTTCTTTCAGCAAGAGTTTAGTTTACTTCATATGTCTCATATGTCTTCATATGTGAGCAAGACGGCGCCATGAAATCATAGCGTTGGTTTTTAAGACAAATTTATAAGGGGGGAAAACAAGAAATAAGGAAAGCTATGTTTCGCCCTTTTAAATGTATTCAGTGAGCAATAGATTCATATTTGATTTCGGAGGATTTTTTGGAATGTTAAGGATGCTCTATTGTGATGCACGAACAATGCTGAATGTCTCGTGTGAAGTGATGCAGAGGAGACTCACGGTGGCGCGCGAAGCTAAAGGATTGTGTGTGTCTCTGGCCTGGGGTCACCACGGGTCACCGCCTCTCGCATGACAACACACCGTCTGGAGGATCAACATTTTTTCCCATCAACGTAGGAATTTCAAATCGAACAAATGTGCGCAACATAGGCCTATTAAAAGACAAAAATTCATAGTATGCGTAGTATTGGGTACTTGCAGATACAAAACCGCCTAGCTGACAACTAAAATAAAGAGCTAATAAAACTAATGAACTAATAAATGTTGAAACTGTTGTCTGACCCAAACAATCATACCAATAAACAGTAATAAATTAATACACATTTTTAATAAACTGAATTCATATATCACATTTTTAAGAAAAGTCGACGTGTAAGTTTTGTTGAAATCACCACACGATGGCGCTTTGGATTTAATAATAACCTATACAGCTACGTCAGGCAAAATGCATCTTCAAACATTTGTTTCAACTATAAGTTTTCTAATCAAGTTCTGAGAAGGTCATGAGCATTACATGCAAACAATATAATATAAATGATCAATATTTATTTAGGCTATTTATTTATTTTAAATCACCAAGTAATTATTACACTTGAAAAATAAATAAAATAAAAAGTGATGTTTTATCTATAAGAAGTTTCAAAAAGAGAGAGAGAAAAAAAGCAAACTAAAAAAAAAAAAAAAAAACACGTGTAAAGGCAGTAGCATAGGGCAATGGGCAGGACTTCTTAAAACACTCTTTAAAAAGATTTGCCGTAGCAACCCTTCGGACAAGCGAAAGCATCCCCTCCTGTCCAAAAAAGCCCGGACTGGTTAGTGTGTCTGTGAAAAAGTCTTAGGTTGGCTGGGATATAAGGCGAACTGTACTGCTGTAATCAGGGTGATATGCATGACTGCGCTCCTCTAATTCTCTTTCACATGGATAGATCCTTACAGACAGAGTTCAGCTTTCAGGTAGCCCCTCTTTAAGACTGTGATCCCCGTACAGATGCGTGTTTAGACAGCTTTAAATAGCTATATGGCACAGCAATGAAATATTGATAGGACAGTTAGTAGAGTTTATGACTTTTATCGACACAAACACCTTTACCCAGACTCATACGTTTTTTTTTATAAATTATTATATTTATAATAAAAAAAATTTTGTCCATTCATTATTCCATTTATTAGCATTTTTAATTAGCATTATAATTCTAAACGTTTTATAACCTGTGTATGGAAAACTTGAAATTCAGAAAATATATCATTCAGAGGACTTTAGAATGTATTTTGCAGCCTATAAATAACATGACAGTCATAAATTTCATTATTTTAAAAAGCATTTTTAAAAATGTTTAAAAAGTAGCATATGCACTTGACAATAAAACAAACAAAAATATGAGTTTGATTATTTTGTAGTTTTTACTATTTATATTGTAATATTAAAAATACAAAATATAAATTTTACGTTATAATATATAGTTTTATAATACATATTGACTATTATCTACATAACGATAAATACGTGACTATGTGAATATTTTACGCAGTGTATCAGGAATGTGTAAAAAACATTTAAAACCAGTCGTTTGAGAAACTTTCAGTTATATATAAAATATCGTTATTAGCATTAAATATGGGATGCACTTGTTGCGTACAGTGATGCTTTGGAGCAGCTTTGTACAATCTTTTTGATCTTTAAATGTTTTTTAAAGATACATTTTCTCTATCAGTTTTACATTAATGTTAAGCAGCCATTATTTAAACAAGAAAATAAAAGTACAGGATCATAGATAACACATATATAACTATTTTTAGAGTCTTTCAAAAAAACAAAAAAAACAATTCTAAATGTTTGCTCATTTTCTTGGTCCACGACCATCAGCTCTTCCTGGAGTGTGATTCATGTGTTCCACCATTGATGCATGGAAGTCAGAGCTGTGGAAGTACTAATATTTTTCCTAACAGTCTTGCATTACTGTTAAACAGCCATAAATCAAACAAGTAAACAACAAAAATACTGTATTATGATGTTAACACATATGTAAATGTTTTTAGAGTCTGTGAAAGTTGTTTATGGCTCAATTTTTATATCCACCACCCCCAGCTCTTCCTGGAGCATGCTTCAGGTGTTCCGCCAGTGCTGCATCAATGTCTGAGTCTGAAGTATTTGGGCTCCACCTCTTGACAGCATCTGAGGGAAGAGAATATGAATATTAAAAAAAATAAATTAAAAAAAAAAAAATCATAGGCAAAGTTTGAGGAAACTGACACACTTTTACTAATTTTGAAAATGTCTTTATGGTCCTACAACTAAATTTAAAATACAGTGGAACAAGATTTTGCATCCGTTTCATGAACGAAGCATTAGAAAAAAGTAATCAACATTTATTATATGATATTTTACTCTACAATAATCTTATGTCAGTAAAAGTTTTTCTGCATTAAATGTGTGTTAGATTTTAACTGTTTTTTTAGCTGTGAAAAAAACAGTATTTCTCCGCTCCCTCTTCAATGTCACTGTGGTGCCCCTGAGAAAGACCCTTAACTAGATGTGTGACTGTGTGAAAGTGAACAGGACATTTCTGATAAAGACAGGTAGTCTTTTAGAGAATGTCCCCTGAATAGATAAAGGGTATCAATAAAAACTACATAAATAAATAATAGACAAGGAAGAAGAGATTTTTTGAATGTTACAAGGCCAAAATTACCTTGAATTACACAGTATAAAGGTGTAGCTTTGAATGGCTTCTTTTCAAGTCTGGCTGACTGTCTGAGTTAGTACGGACATCATAAAACTTCTGAGCAAGAAAACAGACAGGTATATATGGAGATATAACAGTGTGTGACAGGTTAAATCCTGATTTCAAATAATATCAAAGGCTGGGATTATTATTGTGGCAAACATATATATAATTTACTGAAATATTATGCAGCAATACAAACAAACAATGCAAGGTAAATACATACCTGTTCGTGAATTTGTTCACACAGTCTCTGACAGAAGATCCATCAACTCTAGACAGATCAATCACACCACCTTGATACCGATGTTCACTGTCATGAAGCATGTTATCACCTGTGGAAAAAATACAACAAAACAATTTATATTAATTTTGGAATTCATATCTCAAAATATATAAATGACTTTAAAATTGTTGTTACACTTGCACTATCAAACCCTGCAACAATCAGACCTTATTCCAGAAGATAGAGATTATTTTCATTACACTCTACTGTAGAGATGGATTTCAACTTTGAAAGTAAATGTTAACATTTGTGTTTATTAGATTTGTGGAGGAAAACTACATTAAATTCTGAATTACGCCATCGGGTGTGCCCCTGTTCTTTGTACTACCAAGTGTTTATTGCTTCCTCTACAATGACAAGGGTAATGATCATCTGAAAGCTTACTTAAGTTCTGATGTATTACTTACAATGACAATGGTGTCATGACCTGAAGTGCACCCTTGCGGTATCAATACAGTGTCGTTAAGCATTTAACCTATTGATAACTACTACGACATTTTAAAAGTGTCACTTGGACATGCAAAATCAGAACATATTCTTCACATATTTCTAGATGCTGGAGCTGGTATTTCAGGGAAAAATACAGTTTTTCTAAAAATTTTTCTGTAATTGACAGGACTGCGTTTGTCTTGCCCTAACAGGGCAAAAAAATCAACTTAGTTGTATACATTCAGATATAAAGTTTTCAAAACATTAACACCTAGCCTCAACATACAGTATCTCACAAAAGTGAGTACACCCCTCACATTTCAGCAACAATTTTAGTATATCTTCTCAAGGGACAATACTGTACAAATGAAACTTGGATATATTTTAGAGTAGTCAATGTGCAGCTTGTATAGAAGTACAAATTTACTGTCCTCTAAATATAACTCAACATATAGTCATTATTTTCCAAATAACTGGCAACAATAATGAGTACACCCTAAGTGAACATGTCAAAACTGTGTCCAAAGTGTCAATATTTTGTAGGGGCAACATTGTTATCTAACACTGCCTTAATCCTCCTGGGCTTGGAATTGACCAGAGCTGCACAGGTTGTTACTGGCATCCTCTTCTACTCCTCCATAATGACATCACGGAGCTGCTGGATGTTAGACATATGGCACTTCTCCACCTTCCGCTTGAGGATGCCCCACATGTGCTCAATAGGGTTCTGGTCTGGAGACGTACTTGGCCACTCCATCACCTTCATTTTCAGCTTCATCATCACATCTTGGCCATGTGTTTGGGGTCGTTATTATGTTGGAAACCTGCTGTTTGGCACAGTTTCTGAAGGGATGGCATCATGTTCTGCTTCAGAATGTTACAGTACACGTTGGCATCCATGTTTCCCTCAATGAACCGTAGCTCCCCAGTACCAGCAGCACTCATGCAGCCCCAGACCATGATGCTACCACCATTATGCTTGACTGTAGACAAGACACAATTTTCTTGGTACTCCTCACCAGGCCGTCACCACACATGCTGGACACCATCTGAGCCAAACAAGTTTATCTTAGTCTCATCAGACCACAGGACATGGTTCCAGTAATTCATGCTCTTGGACAGGTTGTCTTCAGCAAACTGTTTGCAGGCTTTTTTGTGAGCCAGCTTCAGAAGAGGCTTCCTTCTGGGACGACGGCCATGCAAACCGACTTGTTGCAGTGTGTGGCGTACGGTCTAAGCACTGACAAGTTGACCTTTCACTTCTGCAACCTCTAAAGAAATGCTGGCAGCACTCATGCGTATGTTTTTTGAAGTCATCTTCTGCACCTGACGCACAGCACGAGGACTCAACTTCTTTGATCGATCCTTGTGAGGCCTGTTCCGAGTGAAACCCGTCTTGGAAAACCTCTGTGTGACACTGGCCACTGTACTGTAACTCAGTTCCAGGGTTTTACCGAACTTCTTATAGCCTAGGCCATCTTTGTGGAGAGCAACAATTCTAATTCTCAAATCCTCAGAGAGTTCTTTGCCATGAGGTGCCATGTTGAACATCCAGTGGTCAGTATAAGAGAATTTTAACTGCTCTAATACAAGATACACAAATTTGTATAGTCCTGTCAAGCAGACAAAAACATGAATATGATGAATAGGACATGTGGCTTTGCATGGTTAAACGACGTATAGCTGTTACACTTAGGGTGTACTCACTTTTGTTGCCAGCTTTTTTGACAATAATGGCTGTATGTTGAGTTATTTTCAGAGGACAGTAAATATTTACTGCTATAGAAGTTGCACATTGACAACTCTAAAATATATCCAAGTTTCATTTCTATAGTATTGTCCCTTGAGAAAATATTTTAAAATGGTTGCCGAAATGTGAGGGGTGTACTCACTTTTGTGAGATACTGTATGTCCACAGGTCTGTGAAGATTCAGGGCTTCTGTGTTGTTGATGTTGACCTACAAAGGTGTTATGCTGTGCATCCACTGTTGAAAAGAGTAAAACAAGTAATGGAAATAAAGAACCATGGAATTTTGAAGATGTTCATAAAGAGCTTTGCAACCACTTCCGTTAAATTTTATACATTAGGACATTGTGAAAATTAAAAAACAGGGACATACTTCTGGAGGTAGCCGTCATTGTTTCATGAGATGTGAGGCTTTGCCTCCGTCTTACTTGGAGATCCAGCAGGCTCTGAGTAAATTGTCCTTCTTGGAAATATTACATAGGACATGTTAGTTTTGGAGCATTTCACTGTCCAATTTTACTATTAAATGCTATAACAATAACATGTATTTGTCCTATGCATCTACATAATGGAGGGAGGACCCTATTATCTGAAATCAAAGCTAACAAACAATATCTTGCATCCAAAACTTGCATGCCTGCTGAACGAAGTGTTTAAAGTACTTAAATTTCCATGGAAGGTGATATTACTTCCATAACCCTTTAATGATCATATAAAAATCTAATGAGAAATGTACTACATTAACAGTAATTTTTGGTGGCATACCTGTTCTTTCCTCCTGTAAGTGTGACAGCCCAGCTGTTTATTAAAACATTCAAGAAGATGCTGTTCTACTGTTGATCCCTCCGTGAGGGGATTGCCCTCACCCACCAAGGCTGGCTCCACTGACCCCTCGGATTCAGAGCTGCTATCATGTTCCACTAAAGGCATCAACCCTTGCCCATCTTCGTCTCCACTTCCTTTGGTACTCAGAGGACATGCTTAGCAAATCTAAAATTACAAAATATTTTTAAGGCAGTTACTGATCTGAAAACATCCATGTTCAAATTCATTTACAGACTTCAGCACATTCTTACACATATTCTTACACGTGCTATTCTTACTAGCTCTTCCTACATTTACTTAACATTTCAGTCTCTTTCATGTAATTTACTATTTGAAAGAAACTCCGAAAAGTTACATTTAATTTAAATTACAGCGCATGCATGCGAAACCGCATAAAGCAAATACAACAAAAGCGCGAAGCAGCGCTACCCGATGCATCCGCCAGCCGCGCGTCAAAGAGCGGGATCAGTCATCGCACAGCGCCGCGCTTCTGCCACGATTCATAAGAGAAACAGCGCAACTTTCACAAATGAATGCATCAAGCGTCTTGCGCAGCGCAAGACGCTTGATCCATTCAGATGTGACAGAATTGTTATACAATCGAGAACATTAAAGGATCTGTGATGCTGGCTGAAAACAGCCACGACATTGAGGTATATTGGAAAACGCTATAGGCTTGTCAATTCAGCACCATAGTAATTTAACTTGAAGTTATTAACACTGTACAAATAGCCTGTGTGTTGGCAGAAATGTATTTATTAACTACCAATTTTATAGTTTATTATTACGTATTTATTTTAAAATCCATATAACCATGGTAATGGGGACCATGGTTTTACTTCTTGCGACCACCATCCTAATAGTCAGTTAAACTCTGGATACTTCTTTCTTTTTAGATGTTTATTTCTAATGGATTTTAACTGAAGTAAAATGTTAATTCAATAAGGGCCTCATTAAAGATAACTATCAGTGTCTTATATAAATAGGTGCTTCTTATTTACAAATAATAAAGTTCTTAAAGGGAGATTCACCCAAAAATGAAAACTGTCATCATTTAATCAACATCATGTCATTCCAAACCTGTATGAATTTATTTCTTCTGTGGAACATAATTTGAGAAATTCAAGAAATTTTTGTCCATACATTAGAAATCAAGGGTAACCAAAATGGTTTGGTAACATTCTACAAAATCTTCTTTTGTGTTCAACAGAAGAAAGTCATTTGGAAAGACATGAGGGTGAGAAAATGATGTCAGACTTTATTATCAGTAACTTTCCTGCAGTCTAGCTCAAAATCAATGCTTTACTGTCAAGTTCTTTTCTATGTGACAAAAATGCATTATTAAGTTTGTTGCATTTGTCATTGAAGGCCCTGTGACCCATCACCCCAAACCTTATTTGACATTTTACGATCGCAGCTCTTACCCCCTGAACGTGATTTTGAAGGGGCCCCAGAGCAAATTCAGTGCACAGGGCCCAGAATTCCTAGCGACGGCCCTGCATATATATATATATATATATATATATATATATATATATATATAGTATTGTACATTTATAAATATATATATATACTCTGAACTATGTCCCTATCCATATCCACAGTTTGTGACAAGTAATGACATTCATGGCATACACTGAAATTATGTTTTGATTTCTTGTTTTCAGTCTGTTTTATACCTTTATAAATGTATATATATAAATATGTATTGTAACATACGGAAAACGGGTCGAATAATGACTAAAATGCAGTGGCTTCACAATCACTTAACTACACAGGGCACTTTGTGAATATAATTTGACATTAAACAAGATGTAAATACAAATGGTCGTGTTTTTTATAAAGATTTCAGTGTTTGTTTGTTTGTTTTGTATGGGTGCTTGACTAGACGTGTAAAGGACGTTAGTGGACGTCTATTCACAACATCTTAAAAACTACTTGGAGCACTTAAATTAATTTTTGTAGTATTAACCAGGGTGTAAGCACAATTGCTTTTGCATATTTCATAAGGATTTCATAGAGGGTTATGATGGACTGTAAATGCACGTGTAAAAGACGTCACCTACTGAATGTCGTCTCACAACTGAATCTCAACAGGGTAAGATATTGAACTACACGTAGCTAAAAGTCAAAGTAACAATTATACATGCAACCCCAGAGAACTATAGACGTACAAACGTATCTGAATGCATTTTTATGAAATGTTCTGTGTTAGGCTACATATTTTTTATGTCGTCCTACCGCGACTATTTTTGGCCAGGGACACGACGTTGCCGTCGGACAAATGTTTGCTGGGAAATAGTCACATTACAGAACGAAAGCAAGTTAAAAAGGTTTGTTGTGTCGGCTCCAAAGAGCGTTTGCATAAAATCTTGTGGTAAATTCAACAATAAAAGTAATGGGATTTTATGCTTTAGTCTGTTTCACTGGTGCTTTTCTTCTTTTGCGCGCTGTCTCCGTTGCTTTGGATATCCAAAGGGCTTGAAGAAAGAAGAAAAAAAATCCTCACATCTTTGATTTTTCCCTCCACGATGCAACACGATCTCGCACTTTAAAGCATAACCAACCTTCAGGATTAAAAAGTTCCCAGTGAAAAAGAAAAAAAAAAAAAAAAAAAAGCAGAAGATCCAGGCGTTTTGGCGCATGAAGTCCGAGGCTGGGAGCCTGGGAGAACACAATAAACCTGTTGTTAAACTTGCTGTGAAAATATGTTTGATGAAAACAGCCAATTGTTGTATGAAATGTATTCAAGTATAAAATAATGCCCTTTGTTGGGCACAAACTTGAGCAATGTGGGGGTACAAAAGTCCCCTGTGGCATGAATTGCGCTTTGGCGTCGCCACTTGGCGCGTTACCCAGACCCCTCTATACGCGATTGTTTCTTTCTTTCTAATGGCATTTACCGGATCAAAACATGCTGTTAATTCGATCAGAAAGCTTCACCCTTCACAACAATACCAGAATAATTTCTCTCAAAGTTTGTTAAGTTGACCGAAATTAGGCAAATGAATAGGGGTCTCCAGGCGCAGGTGACGGAGAATAATGCGCGTCAGGACCAGCTGCATTCTTCTTTATTTCTCCTTTTCTTTTCTTTCACTGCATTATTAAAATTTAGGCCAATGAAACTATTCATTCCGCTCAATAGACATTTTCTTATAGGATAATGGGATACAAATTGAGCCCCTCTGAAGGGAATCCAGCGGTGGGTAACCCTCGTGTGCCAAAGACGGCTGGAGTCTCTAACATGGTCGGAGGGGCCGCTCGTGTGCCAGGCCGGGTCCCCACACCTGCCGAGGCCCCTAACAAAACTAGAGAATGTAAACAAAAACCCGGCCGTAGCCCATGAAAGATGGACGTGTCACCAAGTCGTGTGAGAAACGCCGCGAACAAACGGGGGGACTCCGTCTCCAAAAGGTCTCCCCTGAACTCGGCGGAACAGCCTATTATGTGCTTACTTAATTACTATAATAACAGTAGACAGGCTTTAAACCTGAGACGGGCTTGGGATGGAAGTTAAGATATGCTTGTTGGGACCCAGAAACAGGCGATCGCGTGAGAAACGCGACGTGGAACAGAAAGAGACGCCTTGCTCCGGGGGCTTTGTTTTCATTGCGCGCGCTGCGCTCTCTCGCGAGTCATCTCCAGCGAGGCCTGTTACTATGCAAATAATATTCTACAACCCATCACGTGTCTTTAGATTGGCCACGTGGATTAACAAAGTAGGTCTGCCCCCCGCTAGCCCACAGCTTCAGGTTTTACTATTTCTTTAACTGATTCTAAGTGCACACATTAACCAAAAACTCGCCTTTAATCCAATGGAATAATTTAGGGCCATGAATGCGCGAGCGCTTTATAAGCGGCTGCCTCCAGTCAGCTCATCTCAGTCTGAAGCGTCTGGAAACAGGAGAACCTACTAGTCTAGCTACAATAGTTTCACAAATCTAGCATTTTTTTTAAATCATTTTTTAACCAAATGATGGCATCTAAAATGAAGGATCGCAAGGTATGTGGATACTTTAGTGGCGCACACATGATGCCAGTCACTGCATGCAGTCGATATACTCCTTGAATGTTTTGTTTATATTTTTCTACCGCAATTATAACTAATTGACATGTTTTGCTTAATGTTAGCTTTTTCCAGAATGGCACAATATCGATATTTCTACTGAAACATGCATTTCAGCAACGGTCGCGCGCATTTTCAGAAGAATACATAAGGGTATAGACCTGTAGCTATTACTTGATTTCCCTGGCCTTGCATTTAATGCAAACCAGTGTTTTATGCTTAAAAAAAAAAAAAAAAAAAAATTATATTTATTCACTTTGTTGCGATGTAAAAGCTCTTTCCGTCAGTGACACGCGGTCTCAAATATATGTTTTGCGCGCAGGGATCCTGAGCGCAGCGCGGCTCTCCATATGACTCCTAACTTATGTGTATATCAAATGTAATTTACTGTATGGTATCGAACGAACAGATTGTCTTCTCGAGTTACATATTATAACTTTATATTCGTTGATTGCTTTTTACATTCAGTAAAACCTATCCAGCACACATTGCAACCAAGCTATTTTGTGTTTGGTAATGGCGCTTTTCATCCCTTAACTTACTATTATCTTATGTTCTCTTCCCACAGAAAACTCCTGTTTCTCACAAGGTTATTGAGAAAAGAAGAAGAGACCGAATCAACAGATGTCTAAACGAGCTGGGAAAGACAGTTCCTATGGCACTGGCTAAACAGGTGCGCAGCTGAAACATTCAATGCGTTTAAGTGCTCTATGTCCATGTCTGCATTAATTGTTAGTATATATGATGACTGACAGATTTCGTATATTAAAACAGAATTCTGGCAAACTCGAGAAAGCAGAAATCCTGGAAATGACTGTGCAGTATCTGCGCGCGCTCCACTCTGCAGACTTCCCGCGCGGGAGAGAAAAAGGTATGTAAGAAATACAGAGAAAGCACTTAACGTAGACCTACATTAAAATGGACAGACTTAAATACGATTCTTCGCTCACATCGTGAGAGTAAAATTATTCCCTTTTTAAAACATCAAATCCAGCCCTTTCTTCCCTGCTGATTTCTCACTACGTTCTTGGTTTTCGCAGGAGAACTGCTGACAGAGTTTGCGAATTACTTTCACTACGGCTATCACGAGTGCATGAAGAACCTCGTTCACTATCTGACCACCGTGGAGCGAATGGAGACCAAAGACACCAAGTACGCACGGATCCTCGCCTTCCTGCAGTCCAAAGTCGTTACCGAGCCCGTGTTTGGCTCGTTAGGTACCATCTCACCAGACCCTACGGACCTTCTGTGCCAGCTGGAGTACCAGAGTCCGAGTTCAACCGAGTCAGTGTTTCAGCAGAGCCCTCCCGGACACTTTTCCTGGCACAGCTCGACGCGGAGCCCCACGCTCGCGTACCCAGCGATGGCTCAGCACAGCGGATACTTGTCACCGGTTCAGGGACTCGATCACCATTACATGAACTTCATCGGCCACTCACACCCCAATGCCTTCAGCTTACACAATGCACAACACGCTGCTCTGTAAATACGTCTGCAAGTGTCCTTAATTTATAAATGTGTACATGTTTTATTTTAATAAGTAGATATATCATGAAATAAATGATGTTTGAATAAGATTCTGTGTTTTGGAACGATGTTGGAAGTTAAAAAATCAGCTCCTGAATTCGTCAGCTTCTAATATTCAGATAACAAAAACAGTACTACAAACCTAGGGGTTATTTTTATTAAATAAACGAAATAATTCATAATTTAAGCTAAAATAATGGGTATGAACAATGAAGTAGACAATATGACGGTTTTTATGAATCAAGATCTCTTAACAGGCCAAATTGCATTATGTATTTAAAACCTATCCAGCTCTTTTCAAATAATGTAACATGGTATTTTAAGAAAACAAGCTCATTTTCATTTATTCTGATATTTTGAACTGAGCATAAGAAAGCAAATAGGTTTGGGGAACATTTATGCATCTACTATGGTTCTAAAGTAGCATTGCGTTGTAAGAAGTCAGAAGAGGAAAACTGTAGGCCAATTTTTTTCATTAAAAACTATTTTAAAAACGTATAATGAAATTAAATATCTGTTTAATCTAAAATGAAAAATAAATATTAACTTTTTATAAGAATTTAACATTTTAAAATATTTATTCTTCCATCATTCAAATATTTTAATGCACGATATATATTGCATGGAAATTGCATGGAAATCAAAGAGTCACTGAATTCATAATTTCAGTCGTGACATGCACAAATTCTTATGAAGATACCATGGCTAAATGTGTCTTTCTAGACTGTATTGTCTCTAGACTGTAGTGTCTCTTAAGATTAACCCTTAGCGTAATGGTCTGCTGGCCTGAGACCCCTTGATTGACAATAAGCCTCTTTTTAGGGGAATCCATTTAGACACAAATCCAGCCCCCCATCCTATCCCAGTGTCTCTTCCACCTATATTTAAATAGGATGCAAATAACAAATCAAACCGCTAAATACTAAGTATTCTAATGGAGGCAAGATGTTTTAACACAGAGGCAATGTTCATATAGGCTACAGTCAAGTAATGAGTTTGTGAATAATTTATAAATATCTGGACTTTTTTGCCCAATTTTTTTTTTCTCAGCTTTGCAGAATAGCTAGAGAGAGTAGTCCATCATTTTTTTTTTATAGAATATCCTACCATGGATTCATGAACACCCAGGTCTTAGCAATGCTTTCTTAGCCTTTGTGCATCTCCGTAATGCTTTTTAGGTCTTAAGAAAGCTTTTGGGATTGAGGCATGGTTCACACTAACCCATCTTTCTCAAGATTTGTCAGTTAGTGAAGCATTGTGAAAGCACAAGAATATTGACTGTAAATAATGCGCAGCAATATATGCTAAAGCCGTATTACGCAGTGCCGTTATATATGTGATATGTGAATCAGTCTGAACAATATGTGCCATTTCCATACTTGACTTAAGCAAATCAGACAGACAGTTGTTCACTGTGGCCAGGATTAGCTTAGGGGAAAGACGGCCACCAAGGTGGAAAATAAAAGATTTCTACCCACATTGCATATAATTTTACCAGGTTCCAGTCAGCCATGACGCTGATTGTTTCTGAGATGTTGGCACTTGTGTCCCTCCCTCTTTAACTGTAGAGGGTTTACTCTCTTTGGCCTCTACAATGGCACAGAAGAAGTGAGCCACGCCCCTCTCCACCCCCATCCTGCACACTTTTGACACCCCAAATACTACCAGAAACCAATATCACTCAGATCTCCTCAAACAGGACATCTGAGAGAGAAATAAAGATAAAGAGCTAAAGGGACATACTGTCCTAGAATATCATGATGATGGGTACAGAACAGGTGTGATTCTGTCCTGATAGGTGACTTAAGCCTGGGACCCCTCTTTCTCAAAGCCTGAATTCTTCCCATTGCCGTTAAGTCCTTCTTTAAGTAAGTTGTATGGCACCAGCTTCCAAGAAAGCACCAAGGAAAGAGAAAGGGAGTGAGGGGGAGAGGGATTCTGGAGAAGGAGGGAGAGGTTGTGGTACTTTGGCGGGGGTTGCTCCATTGTGATGGAGCTGAAAGGAAGACAATCTTGGGTTCCTTGGGCTTCATCCTTGAGTGGACCTGAAGAAAAAATAATCAGCCCCATGAAATCAAAGCTCCTAAACAGAGGGCCAGAATTCAGGCATGAGACTGGGATACAGGACACAACCAAATGCATTATTATATTATATTATATTATATTATATTATATTATATTATATTATATTATATTATATTATATTATATTATATATTGTATTGTATTGTATTATATTAATAATGAATTAAATATATTTTATATTATATTAAAATATTATAATTTTTATTATTTATTTACTTTTGAAAGAAGTCTCTAATGCTCACCAAGGCTGGATTTATTTGATCAAAATTACAGTAAAAACAGTAATATTGTAAAATATTATTATAATTTCAAATCTGTGTTTTCTATTTTAACATTTTAAAATGTAATTTTTTCATTTGATGGCAAAGCCAAATTTTCAGCAGCCATTACTCTAGTCTTCAGTGTCATGTGATCCATCTGAAATCACTCTAACATTCTGATTCAGTGCTTATGAAACATTTCTGAAAACACTCGTGCTGCCTAATATTTTTGTGGAAACTGTACATTATTTTCAGGATTTTTTGAACAGAAATAAATATTTTTATCATTATAGATGTCTTTACTGTCACTTTCGATCAATTTAATGCATCCTCGCTGAATAAAATAATTAATTAAACGTTTTGATGATCGTGGATGCATCAAAACTCACCAAGACCCTCTGATGTCCAAAGTGAAAACTAGGTTATGTCTTGGTTCATGTACAACACAAACATCTACATTAGCACTTTTGGGAAGAAAAACGCAGGTGCCTGTCGTTCAACTGTCAGAGCAAGTAATTGATGGATGAACAGACAGATACATGGATGGATGAACGGATGATTGGGTGGATAACACAAGCTGTTTGCCAAACTGTGTTCAAAACGCTGGTGTGGAAAAGAGGAGAGAAGAGGAATAGAAGACAAAGAGGGCATGCAGATGGGAAAAACGATAATGCCATGAAAGACGAAAGCGATGAAAGAGCACTGAGTGACCAACAAGCCAATATTAGTTTAAATCCGCAGAGGGAACGCTGTGTTAAGCGGAGGGAGAAAAGCTGGTAAAATTAGAGTCCTTTAGCTTCATCACACAGTATGAATCAAAACAAATGAAGCAGAGCTAAAATGGCTTAGGGTTTTATTCTATTGTCATGTAAAATATCTTAAAATGCCAAAGAAAGCAGCCAAGAAAGTTTCTTCTCATCTGAAGTTTTATTAATACACAAGCAATTTTGTTGAGAAAACTGCAGGTCTTTTCTAAACTAAACACATCTGATACTGCAGGGAAGCGCATGAAACACCAGCTTGGTGGTGTGGCGTTTCATATTTCCATGTTTACTCAGTATGATGGACACTTTTACAAATTATTTAAACCTATAGTAGTCTGAATTTTACTTGACATGATTTCAAAATGAAACTGTGCATCTCAAAAATTTCCTTCGGTAACACTTAAAGCCTTTATGTATAATGCATTATAAAAGGTTATTAAAGGGTATAATGCATTATAATTATTCATAATGTGCATTGTAATACATTATATCATGTCGTAAATAATTATAACTGAATTTAAGATGCATAGTGTAACAACGAATTGATAAGTGTTATAGTGTATTAACTGTGGTTTCAATTATTCATGAGATTGTGCAATGCATTATAAGGTGCATTACAAGGCATAATTAATGCATTAAAACTACTTTTATAATGCATTATACATAAAAGTTTTAAGTGTTACCTTTCCTTCAATAATATATACTGTACTATGGTGATCTATCACTGTTTATTTAGAAACCATGTCACTTTTTATTTTTATATTAAAAAAAAAATACTCATCTTGCTTTCATTCATCTATCTTAACATATAATTTTTCCAAAGAACAAAAAAAAAAAAAAAAAAAAAAAAAAATCAGCACCAAACTCAGTTTAAATAGTTTTGGTGCAAAAATTGCTATAAAATGTTGCAAAAAAATATTTTAGAATTTGTTCATTTTCTTTTTATCCTAGTATTACTAGTTAATTTTAAACAGTCCTGCATTGTGACAAATTAATTAGTATATGCAAAAAAAATCCTAAAAATCATCAAAATGTTGTTCAAAATATGTTTTAGAAGTACTTTAGCATGTCACGTATTTTATATCTAAGATATAAGTATTTTACAAGTATTTTATATCTAAGAGACTGAAAGCAATTTCAGTTTAGTGTTATTACAATGTAAATCAATTTGCAATAAAATCATTTGACAAACTCTTTTTATTTGACTCACTACACACATGAACACACACTACACTGTAAAGCAATGAAATACAATTCACTGACTCTAACCAAATCTAATATAAAGCATTACAATAATAATGTTTATGCCATGATTATAACTTGATTGTGCGTTTTTATTTATGGATGAAGCCAGTAGGGTTAATATGTTTAGTTGAAATATTATCTTGCATCTCTCTTTATGTGAAAGAAGTGGCTACAGCTCCAACTTACAAATGCACTCAATGTCAAATCAATGTAGCCATCATTTGTTTTAAACCTCTGACCTATTGACTCCTTTGGGTGAGCTGGTGCTTGGTCTGCTGGTTGTGACTGGATGTCCTGTGTTTGTCCATTAGGAGCGGGCGGTAGTCCAGGAGTCCAGACGAGTGTGCTTGAAGGGTAGAGAACACACTCCTCAGCTCTTCCTGGCTCTGACACACTCCAAACAGCTGTAGCACAGCACCCAGCTCAGCAGCAGACAGAAGCCCAGTGCTGGAGCCATCCAGCCGGGTACAGGCCTGGCTAAGAGCCCTGGCCTTAAGATGGAGCTACAACACCAAAACACATGAGGAAAATATAAACATTTTCACATTCATTCACACATATTATCACCAATAAACAATGCATAACCTTTTTCCTGGTCTTGCGACTTAATGTTTCCGGAGTGGCAACTTCTTTAGTTTCTCTAGGAGTCTGCAGAGCAGCTGCCATATCGTATCCATGCTTCCATATTTGACTCTGGGATAGAAAAGGCTTGAGGAATTCTGTGTAGGATACGCTGATATGACAAAAAAAAAAAAAAAAAAAAAAAAAATTATTAATAGTTAGTAAGGTAGTAGAATATGTAGAATATGGTCATACAGAATATGTGCTTTATAAGTACTAATAAACAGCCAATATGTTAATAATAGGCATGCTAATATGCAACTAGTTAATAGTGAGAATTGGTCCCTATACTAAAGTGTTACCAATATTATCATATTCCTTCACAATTGTTCATGCCAGTTTACTTGCAATGGATAAAACACTGTTGTCTGTTTATGCACAAGTTTCACAAGTAGACTTTATTATGCACTATATAATATGTGAAGCTGCAGAAGTGTCTTGAACCCATGTTTAATGAAGCATCAAATTTGTTTATTTGGTAACACTTGAAGCCTTCATGTATAATACATTATAAAGATACTCATAAAGTACTTTGTAATACATTATATCTTTTCATAAATAACTGTAACAAAAGTTAAAATGCATTCTACATCTGAAATTAATTGCATGTCGTGTGTTTTAATGCAATATACTTTTTAAAGGTGTAATAATCATTAGATATGCATTATAATATATAATGTGCTTGCAATTTTTAAGGATATCATAACACATTATCAGGTGCATTACAAGACATAATTAATGCTTTAAAATACTTTAAATGCATTATATATAATCATATCACATCTATTTGTTCACCCATTTATATATTTATGCATGCATGAATGTTGTGATTCATTTATCTATTTTGGTCCTCCATAATGTAAGTGTATCTACCTGCCATCATGGTTGATGTCAAACTTCTTGGCCAACAGATCACACTCATATTGGCTGAGATGAACACAGAGACTCATAAGGATCTCTTTAAATTCATCACTGCTAACAAAACCTGTTCCAGAAAAATCCATTTCAGAGAACTCAGTGCAGAGCTCAGAAACAGACAACTCCACCTGTTGAGAGTGAGAGAGAAACAGGTTCATAAAATTGTCTAAATAACATAATCATATCTCAGCTCAAAGAAATTTACACCATCGCAGAGGTATTTCCACACCCCCACCTTGGCCCGTAGAGCATCCACTAGTACATCCGAGACGCAGTTGAGTCTTTTGGAGAGGCGCATGAAGTCATTGTCTCCAGGATTTGGGAGACGGGCCAAAGTGACGTATAAACTATTGAAAGTTTACAGATCCATCCTGCTGAGTGAACAAAGAGGACCACAACCTCCAGACCTCTCCACGAGTTACCTCAGGATGAAGTTCTAACCTGAACAGGGTGAGAAGAAGAGTGACAAACAAGGACAGAGAGATAAATGATGGGAAGAGGGAAAGGGAGAGAATAATGGGATTCATGAATGTAAAGAATACACCTCAAATTCTTAGAAGAATGCAAACACTGTACCCTTTAAAGCCCTCCACACCCCACAGACCCCCCCCCCCCCCCATCTTATTTATTCAAGCTGCATTTAAGCTAAATCTTGGCAACCAACAGCACAGAAGCAATAGTTTCTCTTACACAAACACACAAACACAGTGTCATGCCTAAATAAAGGACAGTACTGTGAGAAAACACACTATAAGGGGATCTGACAGCAAACAAACATCAGTCTGTATCATACAACGCTGATCTCCACTCCGTTTTGTTAAACATGGATATTTAAATAAAAAGGATATATATATATATATATTTATATATATATATTTATTAAAAAATTTTATATTTATTACGTTAGGTTATGTATTATTTAACTATATGCTATAAATAGTTCTATTTATACTAAATACACTATACACTTTTTCATTTTGAGGTCACTGATATTTTGAAATAACTTTTAAAGAAGTCTCTTATGCTTAACAAGGCTGCATTTATTTGATCGAAAATACAGTTAAAAAACAGTTGTATTGCAAAATATTACAATTTTAAATACCTTTTCTATTAATATATTATCTTTAATATATTTTAAAATGTTATTTATTTCTGGCAAAATGGCAAAGCTGAATTTTCAGCATCATTACTCTAGTCTTCAGTGTCACATGTCCTTCAGAAATCATTTTAATATGCTGATTTGGTTTAAATCCTATATCTATGGGGCTTTTTTTTTTTTTTTTTTTGATGTACTGATTAATATTAGTATTTATTTTTACTAAAAATATTTAATATAATATTAAGCTTTTTCATTCACTGACATAACAGTCAAACTTAGCGTATGTGTTTTGAATGTAACACTGACCTTTGTGTACTTTTAATTGTACTTAATAAATTATGTTATATGTGACCCTGGACCACAAAACCAGTCTTAAGTAGCATGGGTATATTTGTAGCAATAGCCAAAAATACATTGTATTGTCAAAATTATTGATTTTTCTTTTATGCCAAAAATCATTAGGATATTAAGTAAAGATCATATCCATGAAGATATTTTGTAAATTTCCTACCGTAAATATATCAAAACTTATATCAAAATATTAATCAAAACATTTTTGATTAGTAATATGCATTGCTAAGAACTTCATTTGGACAACTTTAAAGGCAGTTTTCTCACTATTTTGATTTTTTTGCACCAGATTTTATCTCGGCCAAATATTGTCCTATCCTAACAAACCATACAATGGAACATACGTCAATGGAAAGCTTATTTATTCAGCTTTCAGATGATGTATAAATCTCAATTTCAAAAAATTGACCATTATGACTGGTTTTGTGGTCCAGGGTCACATATATTTAATTGTTTTAGGCTTTTCAGAGTAAAGGTGTGGTCACATTTACCACTGTTCGGTGAATATTTGTTGGGCGAAAGCCAGTCATTTCTATAGGAATCAATGCAATCTGAAATTTTGTGTTTATTTCGCAACTGGTTCAAGTTAGTCATGCAAATTCTCTCCATTGACCTACAGAAAGCAGCTTAGTTTGAAAGTGACTTCTGTGTGAGCTGTACATCTCTACCCTGTTGACAATAGACAATGGGCATTTTTTGCAATGTAATTTGACGGCACCTTAAATGAGCAAAAAACAGAAAAGTCGCAATTATCCCAGCTCTCCCTAACAGTTTGTATTATTCAGTCAGATTTACAGGTGGTAGATCTTTATATTTGCTAGAAATTTTGAAACCACTTTGACATTAAATAAATGAACAAAATCTTCATTCTTCATCTTCATAAACACTGAATCTAGAAGACTAAAATTTTCTGGAGCTTCAGTAGGTTTCTTCAGTTCAGTTTGGGCCTTGCTGTATATGTGCGCCCAGATACAGCACGTGTGAACATACACGTATGCGTTTGTCTCTGCCTTGTAAGAAACGATCAAAGAAGCAACGGTTTCTCACCAGACACACACGCACACATACAGAGTGTTCACTGTGGGAGCCGGAGAAGTTGGCACTGATATGTCAGCCAAACCCTCTGTGAACTCGCCTGCTGTAAAGCCTGTTAGTGTCACTAATCTCTGAGCTGGTGAGGAGAGTTCAGTTCACCTTGGACTGGTTGGCACCGTCTCTCTCTGTGTCTGTGCACCAGTGCCACGCCACAGATTATGCAAATCCACTCGTGATGCCCCCCATTCAGACCACGACTCCTTTTAGGCCTGCCACCATATTCCAGCCAAAAAATGAATAGAGAGATAAAAGAGGGTGATGTAGAAAAAGAATGAAAAAAGGGTGGGAGAGAAATCACAAAAGGGTCAAAGGAAGAGCTGCAAAAACAGCACAGGGAGGGGAGGGACGAGAGTAAATAAATAGATACATAATTTATATGGAGGAGTTTCTCACATGGGGTGAACAGTTCAGAAGAGTTCAGGACTCTTAACTCAGGTCACCTCAACAACGTGTTTAGTTCACAGACAAGACAGAAAAGAGAAAGATATGGGAGAGGCGTAGAATGGAGAAGACAAGTTGTTAAAGGAAAGAGACAAGGGTTGAGGGTTAATAGGAAAATAAATGACAGGTAGAAGAGCCTAAGTGACTGAATCACTTAAAGACCAATTACATGATGCAATTAATACAGACAATGACAAGAATACATTTCTTCCACAATCAACATGATGCAATTCCATGCAATTTATTTCATATTAATTCATTTTGAGGGGCATAAATTAAAAGCCTAGAGAAATAAATAAAAAAAAAAAAAGCCTCATCAAACGGCTCAAATTCTCAGGGAAAAAAACAACAACTATGGAGTAGTTTGGTATGATCTTTTATTATTAAGCAATTAAATTTTGTTTAAAAATGTATTGAACTTTAAAATCAAAGTTAATGTGATATGACCAATAAGCACCATGTCATTTACTTGTCATTCAAAAAAAGAAAAAGAAAAAAAAGCACCCCCTGAAGAACAACACATTAAAAATAAATAAATAAATAAATAACAGGAATATTTAATATTAATATTTAAAAAAATCATTATTAATATTGTAAATAAATAAATAAATACATAAATAATACTTACTTTTTAATGTATTATTTAATACATTTAATCTAATTAATTTATTAATTAGATTTAATAAAAATTTATTTATTAATTTTTAATAATTTAAACAAAAATTCAAACGTTATCATGCCTAAAGGCTTCATAATTCATGATTCAAACATTCATGATATTGAGGAAAAAATATCTTGAATAATATGTTTGAAAAAGTTTTTGAAAATAATAATTTACCTACATGTAAAAAAGTAAAAAGAAAAATATTAATTTGAAATAAAATCATTTTTAATTAAAAATCTAAATTTCATCATTTCTGATGAAAATGCATTGTGGCCATGCAAAATATAGGGTGTTTTGGGTGGCTGCTAAAAAGCCACACCACTATGATATTCTGATCTTTAGATATGACTGGGGTCCCTCTTTCAATGCAAGAATTTTGTTATTTATGTAGCAATAAACTTTTATTATTTATGTAGCAAATATTTTGCAGGTGAAGTCACAAATTTAATAATTAGGGCTATAGGGCTTAAAACATAACTACATATGCAGTAATAATAGTAATGGTTGCAAGCACCACTAACTGAAGAACAGAGATACATAGGATAGTACAGCAGCGTAGCTAAAAGTGAAGCAGGCATGGGAACATCTAAACAAGCATGCAGTAGGCCATAGAAAACCAACAGCCTCAGATCTTCACCGTGCCAACAGCTCTCTCAGGCTCTGTACACCAAATACATTGTTATTCATGGGGGGAAAAAAAGAGTAGGTTGTTAACTTGCACAATTAAGGCATCATTTGCCAAGAGAAAAGGGCTGCTTTCCGTTGCCATTGTCTTAGGAGACAAAAGAGTGCAAGAGCTCTGTAAGAAGCAGGGCTGGGAGACTCGGGTGGACCGCATAGGTCTTGTGAGACACACAAGGGATGCTTGTGTCACGACCACTGACTCTGAGAGACAACCAGGACTGAACACCGTGGAGAAAGACTCAGTGATTTGGCATGGTGTTAAAGACAATGACGAGGAACGCATTCCACATTCCAGCATATTCTTCAATAGTGTATGTGTGTGTGTGTGTGTTGGAGACAACTATATAAATGTCCCGCATATAATCTTCTGAAGTACTGACTATAAATTGAAGTACTAATAGGACTAATAAAGACATTATGCCTGAAAACAAATCAGTTATTCATTTGATATTCATGCATCACATAGGCTGTTAGTATTACTGTTATGCTCTACTGATAAATACTGACAGGTTTGTATTGTGACCAGACACTAAAATCTTTGGCATATGGATTGTTTGGAATTTTTTTCTTTAGTGTAAGTGGCAAATCACCTTTTAAGTAACTGGTACATGTCCTCGTGAGTGAGACGTCTGGTGTTTTTCTCATCCAGTTCTTCAAACTCTCTTAGCACATCTCTGTAACGATTTGCCACCAAATTCTTCACCAGACTAAACAGCTGAAACACAATAAATGTTCATTAATGGTACTGTATCTGGAAGAGTTTTACTTGATGCAAAGGATTTTGTCTAAAATTTACTGTATAATGTAATTTATGTAGTGTACCCTTAAACAATATAAGACAGAAAATGTAGTAATAATAATAACTGTTATTATTATTATATTAAGGATTATAATAATTATTAAGATTTATTATTAGTTTTACTATTTTTTACAGACATAACAATGGACAGAATTTCATTCATATTCAGATTTTTCTGATATTTCTGATAGTTCTAGACAGTTATTGCTGGGAGACAATTCTTATTTTTAAGAAATTAAGAACATTTTTAAGAAAATAATAAATTTAGCAAGGACACATTAAATTGATCAAAAGTAAAAACTTTTACATTGTTACAAAATATTCAGTTTCAAATAAATGTTGTTCTTTTGATCATTCTATTAATCAAAGAATTCTGAAAAAATGATCACAGTTTCCACAAAAATATTAAGCAGAACAGTTTCCAACAAGTTTTTGGAGTACCAAATCAGCATATTAGAATGATTTCTGAATCATGTGACACTGAAGACAGAAGTAAAACTATTGAAAATTCTGCTTTAATTTAGCATTGCCATTATGAGAATAAATTACATTGTAAAATATATTAAAATAGAAAACAGTTATTTTACATTCCAATAATACTTCACAATATTACTGTTAATAATATTGCATTTTTGATCAAATAAATGTAGCCTTAGTGAGAGAAAGGGACTTCTTTGAAAAACAATAAGAAATTTTACCAACCCCAAACTTTTGAATGGTTTAGGAATCTGGGAATTTACAATGGTTATGAAGTCATACCTCATAGTCACTCCGATCATCCTCTGAGCCCTTCTCCTCGCCTGAATCATGGTTCAAGGCAGGCTGGCGGCTGCCTGGAAGAGGCTGGGAACTCCTTTCCTGAGGGAGTAAGAAACAGCAAAAAGAAAAGTCTTTGAGGCCACGACTTTGGTTTTTAGATCTTTTATTATTACCTCATATTATACCAGAGAAGCCCTGAGAAACCCTAAGAATGAGCGATCCGCTTTGTGCCGTTCTCGCTTGAGTGGTGAACAGGGAGAGCTACAAGACCTGACACCGAAACGGCCTTGCTGCGCTGACCGCTTTGAGATCAACTGGAGTGGTCAAACCAGGCAGACACCTGACGGTCTTGAAGTGTTAGCCAAACTATGAAGAAGCACATGAGAAAAGCCGGACACACAAAGCCCAGCCTAGGCTAATGTGTTCCCTGTGCGCTTGGATGGGTTGATGGGGGCCGGACTCGGCTGAACGGATAGCTGTGGCTCTTTTGTGCTCAAGAGAGGACAACCACTCCCTAGGCTTTAGGGCAGCGGTCTGGGCCATCTTAGGGCCACAGTCCGAACGAGGTGGGCGGACTGCTGGCTTGAGAGGTCACGGGCTAGAGCAGAGTTAGACACACTGTGTAAAGGAAGAAATAGAAAGGAGGGACAGAAAAAGATGGTGAGATTTGAAAGACTGAGATTCTTCAAATAACATTGATAGCAGTTCAAAGAGACAAACGGCAGTGACACTGACTGCAAGAGGCATTATGTTTGTGTTTGTGCATTGTGTCGATGACAACGTGAACATGCCTTCAGGATTTTCTCAAGACAGACTGCTCTTTTCAACAGTTAAGCTGACCTGAATGAGCCAGGAATACCAATAGGCCATGACTATATGGTAAAATAAGTGTTTACTAAAAGCTCTGTGAGAACAGTTCCTGAAATATGCTTCTGAACAAAGAGTGAGTCTCCACTTGCCAAACTGCTTGTCACAGCAGAACAAATATAGAGCTAAATACTGAGAATTCATCATATTCAGCAGTTCAGTCTATTAGTGGACCTGTTGGATGCCGAGGGAAGAGACCTTGTGACCCAGCCACGGACATCTCAGCAGGACTCCCATGTCCAACAGCCCTGCCACAAAACCAACACAGCAGGACGTGACATCGGCGTAAAGCCAAATAAACAAACTAGCGTATCACAGACACTTAAACTAAAAATGTATTGAAGATCCACTGAGTATGGTCACAAGATCTCTAGGTAATTTGAACTCTAAAATCTAAGTTGTTCCCTTGCTAAAATTTTCAATTTAAAATAAAGTTTTTAAAAATTGTGTTAGCTACCCCTGTTATTGTAGTGAACACTTGGACTTGATATTAAAATGAAGAACTAAAAAAACCCTAAAAATACAAAAAAAAAAAATTTAAAAATAAAAAAAAAACTAAAAAAAAAAAACTACAAAAAACTAAAAATAAGCTAGTAGCAAATAGTAATAATGTCAAATAAAATATCAATACATAGTAAAATAATAAAATAAATGAATATAATACAAAAATAAAAATAAATATCAAAAATATGTACTAGAAACTGAAAAAATCAAGTTACTTTTTATATATCTATTATAACTTTCTAAACTGCACAAAAACTAGCAGCTTTTGCATTTGTTCTCAAAAAAAAGCCCTTCAATGTAATTCACATGTGTGTCTCTTTTATGCCCATTAGGGGGCACATGGCTCTTAAATTGGCTTGCTAGTAAAGCTGAAAAAACTTTAGGTAAACTGACCCATCTTAGATGTAGGATCAAAATAAAAAAAAAAATAAAAAAAATCTAATATTTTAGAATATGATCTGCTTAAAATAAAGTTAAAAAAAAAACAAAAAAACATCACTTTGCTCCAGGAAGAATATATCGCTTAGCGCAGTACGCAAAATTTTCTATAGATATGGAAGAAAAATACTTAGAGAGCAGCAACAAATTCAGTTTAATTATTTAATATGCTCTAATATTTAAAATAATGAAGTACATTTTTTCCTCAATATTCTTAATCATGTAAAATCCTCCAATTAGTCATGTAACATTGTACTTTTAATTAAAAGTTTTCTACAAAAATAAATAAAGAAATAAACAAACAAACAAACAAACAAATAACATTTTGTAACATTTTAGAATAGGGAAAACATATTCACTATTAACTAAGAATCTTCCCTCAATAAACTCCTAATTTGCTGCTTACTAATAGTAAGATAGTTGTTAAGTTTAAGGCATCTAGAACATGGTCATGCAGAATAAGGCATTAATATGTACTTCATAAGTACTAATAAACAGCCAATATGCTAGTAATATGTATGCTAATAAGCAACTAGTTAATAGTGAGAATTGGACCTTAAAATAAAGCGTTACTTAACATTTTTAATAAAGGTATAATTTGCCTTTAAAACTCCCCTGCTTAGTTCTGCGAGTTCAGAATGTGTGATGGCTCCTGAATTTAGACTTTTTTTACATGCTAGATATTACTTAGATTAATATACATGTATTTCATATTGCCACCCAAGTTCAGATCTGATTCATAGTCCCTGGCAGACCCCCTCTCTGCCTCAGACGACTGATCTTCAGAGAGGAGAGACAGCATGTTGTTTTAACACACGAGGGGTCGGTTGAACTTCTTGTGGACCCACTGCTCTCCACAAGCGGAGATGGGGGGGATTTGAAATTAAAAGAAGAGGGAACTTGAGGGATGAAGGAGTCCCATCACTCGCAGAGACGAGACGCCCACAGAGATAACTGCTGAATGAATGGACTGCTTATTTTGCTTTCATTTCATCTCGTCTGAGGATGGATGGACTGAGTGAGGGAGTGAAAGAGAGGAATAAGTAGATGCACATTTATCATGTTTGGACTGTATTGTTCTGTTTAATCTGGGCCACCATCTGAGAGCAGGAGACGTGTGTGTGTGTGGAGAGAGGAATGTGTGAAAGAGACTACAAGAGCCACATGAGTGAACTGCAGAAGCTCAGATTGAGAATGGCTGTGTGTTTGTGCGATTTGCTTTAAAAAGATAATTTACCCAAAAATTTTAATTGTCATCATTTACTCGTTGATGCCGTTTGCATTTTTGGACTCCACTAACTTTCATTGTATGGACAAAACAGCTGGAATGTCCTTCAAAACATCTTTTTTTGTTTTCCACAAAATAGAGAAGTATTACAGCTTTGATATATGATATGAATGACACATCAAATCAGGCGGCTTGTTAAGAAGAAGTGTGCTATTATTTTTCCAAGCAATCAGTCTTATGATTTGACCTCCTAAACATTCTAGAAACCATCCACAACAACACCGCAACAACCAAAATATAAATATAATCCAATAAATACACAACTGTTCAAAAGTTTCGGGTTGATAAGATTTTTAAATATTTTTAAAAGAAGTCTCTTTAATGATTATGCTGTATTTTTTTTTTTCAAAAATACAGAAATATTGTGAAATATTATTACAAGTTAATACAACTTTCTCTATTTGAATATATTTTATAAAATATAATTTATTCCTGTGATGCATAGCTGAATTTTCAGCAGCCATTACTCCAGTCTTTAGTGTTTCATGATCCTTCAGAAATCATTCTAATATGATATCTAATATATCAATATTGAAAACAGTTATGCTGCTTAATATTTTTGTGGAAACTGTGATCAGTATTTTTTTATGATATATATAAAGTTTAAAAGAACATCATTTATTTAAAATAAAAATGTTACTAAATACTTGTCTTTTTAACCACTTTAATGCACTTTAATTGCTGAATAAAAGTATACATTTCTTATATACATGACCACTGACCGCTACAGTCTTATCCCAGTCAAGCTGTCACATACGTTTGTGTAATGCAATTTTGATATAAAAATTGCTTTGTAGGTTGTTTTTTGGTTGATGGTCAGTTTGTCAATATGGACGTTTATAATTTTATGTATGTTTTTAATGCTTCTTTCATTAAAGGAGTCAAATTGTATAGTCACAATGTGTGTGTGTGTGTGTGTGTGTGTGTTTGTGTGTGTGTCCAGTTTCTCCTACAGCTGCAGCTTCAGCGGATTACCCATCATCCACACGGCAACATTACACAAGTCGTTCTTTGAACAAAAGTCATGGCTGCTATTAATGAGATGGTAATCCTGGGCACCGCTACCTCCCAGATCTGCTTCCACTGACAGGGGAAGAATGTCCAAACGGCCTGCTCACAACACCCAGCACAACACTGAGGCCATTGTCAGCAGCGCTGGTCTGAGCCCTGGACCCAGCTCAAGGAGTTATCCCCTTCCATCCCGATCCTGTCCCCACACCCCCGTCTCAACCCCTTCACACCCCATGAATAAAAATTAAAGCCCTAAATGGGTGGAGGGAGGAAAGGAAAGAGAGAGAGGGACCGAAGAGAGAGAGAGAGGAAAAACAAAATGTTTTGCTGGAGATTAGGGTGGGATATCTGGGATTTTGACGTCTGAGGTTCCCACACGAAGATTTGACATCTACCCATCCTATGACTGCTTGGTTTCTTGGTCTCACCATAGGGACCACACAAACTGTGAGGGGCCCAACAACCCTTTAAAACTGTAGAGAGAGGCAGACAAATTGAGCTAAATCGAGGCTGATGAAACTCTACAAGTCCTTGGTAACACTTTACTATAGGGACCAATTCTCACTATTATCTAGTTGCTTATTAGCATGCCTATTATTAATATATTGGCTGTTTATTAGTGCTTATAAAGCACATATTCTGTATGACCATATTCTACATCCCTAATCATACCCAAAAGTAAATAACCGATGATATATTCATCAGATCTTTATACTTTTTGAGCAGTAAATGTGCAGAGGGAATACAGTAACGTGTGAAATTCATCTTCATGGATAGGACTATACCTCAAGACACTTACTAGCCTCTCAAAAAGTTCTCTAAAAGTATGAATTTCCAGATCTGAGTTTCGTAAAGGGACCTGTCCTATGTTCACCAAGGTTTTATTTACTTGAAAAATGCAGTTTAAAAATATTTGTGTTTATTTTTAAAATATTAAGATTTAAAAAACTGTTTTCTATTTGAATATATTTTAAAATGTAATTTATTTCTGTGATGGCAAAGCTGGATTTTCAGCAGTCTTTAGTGTAGCATGATCCATCATAAATCATTCTAACATGCTGATTTCTTTGAGGTATACAAAGTTTAAAAGAATAGCAATTTTATTAAAAAGAAAATTGTCTGTAACATTAATAATGTCTTTACTTTCATTTTTTATCAATTAAAAAAAAACTTAACACCAAATCTTACCACCTTTTTATATTATATTATATTATATTATATTATATTATATTATATTATATTATATTATATTATATTATATTATATTATATTATATTATATTATATTATATTATATTATATTATATTATATTATATTATATTATATTATATTATATTATATTATATTAAGAGAGAAAGGGTTGAAAAAGGCCAGAAAATTTCCATCCCCTTTGTTTAGCAACTCTTTTTTATTTTATTTTTTTTTTCCACTGGTCCAAGCTTTAACAAAGACACAATTAAAATTCCATAAATTCTGCTTATTTTAAACATCATTTCATCATCTGGCTCCTGCTCTTCCAAACATCTGACTGATAAAAACTTCAACCTGAGATGGGTGACTTTGAACAGCAAAATCTGGTATTTCCTGACAGAGAGATCTAGTAACAAATAAACTGGAGCTATGTATAAAAAACATATTATTTTGATATACACATATGCACACAAATGTATTTATTTTGTATTGTTGCTATTAAATGTCCAATATAAGGTACAATAATGTGATTAAACTCAGAAGAAAGCTAGAGCGGGATGTGAGCGATGTTAATCTGGTGAGGTCTGAATGTTGACAGCTAAAGCTCTGTTTGACTAACATGTCAAAGTTTCACCCAAACAGAGGAAATGCCACACAGAAACTAGTGACACTGGGATCAGGCCGCTTTAGCATGAATGATTTAGCATTTCTCATGGGACAGAGAGAGAGCAAGAGGGAGAGAGCGAGAGTTTGTAGCTGTCATTGGCGGGGCATGGTCGGCCTTTCTCACTGTTCTCTGCGAGTATAGAAGTTCTAAAGTTTTCTTTCTCTATATTCAGGAGGTCCCTTGGTGCATGGGCTTTTTCCCCACTGTTAGTATTACAAAATCCCCATTCAGTATAACCCTTGTCACCTGTCAACTAAGCCAGGCTGGTTTTCTAGGTCTTTATCCCCTACACACACTGAGAGAGAAAATAAAATGAGCAGCTAAGCTTATACCCTACACCCATTTGATGCGTGCACACACCCTAGAAACACACACACACACACACACACACACACACACACACACACACACACTAAAACCGCATGTCTCAGAGCTGCTACTCTAGCAGATTAAAATTCATTACCCTGTTCTATTTAAGAAATGTTTACATTGCGTTGGTTATTGTTGGTCATTCATTAGGTGGTTAGGGGAGGTCACATGGGTCCCCCAGGGTGGTCAGAACCTAATCCTCATATCCAACCATTTTTAAGCATCTTTGCTCAAACACACAAAGTGATGTGCACATTGTAATAAACACTACCATATTTGGTTATTCTCATATTTTTCTCTATTTGACATGCTGCATTTATTTCATCACCGGTTCACCACTATTTTCTGCAGTCAGTGCATTTGAGTTCAAAACATTTTGTTTAAATCTAAGTTTAGATATTTCAATATCTTTCCAAATGAACTGAAATGTATATCTGACTGACTGACAAAATTCTAAGTTTGTTAAATTCTAGGATGATTGTTCTTGCAAATTGGCTTCAATCATATCAGTTGGCAAATGTTACGCATACACTTATACACATATATAAAACCGTCCTATAAACCTAAATATTATCCATTTTTAGGCTAACGTATTTCTTTCTGTGGCATCCTACCAGTCAAACACAATGACAAAAACACAAAAGCAAAGAAAAGAGCCACCCTGAAGCATGATGTCACTAAAGACCTAATCTCTTCCCTCTTCCTGAATACAAATCACGCAAACTGTTGTAGCCATATTTACAAAAAAACACACACACACTCACACACACACACACACACACACACAAATAATACCTTCATTTAAATGATGGCTTGTGTGCTGTTCAGATTGAACATTTTCTAAATAATTTTTAAACTTAGTAAAAACTGGTTAATAATAATAGTGCATAAGAACATTTTGCAAAGTTTTTTTTCATATAATCATATTTTCTTTTAGATGTTCAGTATTTGGCTAGACAATAAATGTCTGTAAAATCAAATCATCAGTTAAAATTGTGATTTAACTATTTAAAGGTAAATGTGGCATGTTCATTATGATTTGTGTTATATACAGAATTATATAAAAAAGAACAAAAATGTACAGCATATACAATTTCTATTCAGTGCCTTTTAGCTGGAAACTGTTTTCACGAATGGTCATAAATTGAAATATCTAAATAAACAAATTAAACTATGGTTCATGCAATTCCAAATTCCATTTTATTTTGGCATCAGTTATTGAGCTCTACAGAGTCAAATATTTTTTTCTAAATCTCTGAAACAGATTGCAAGACCCTATAAAAATGTAAAGACATTTTGTTTAGCTTAAAAACGATGGAGACTCTTAGTCAAATCCTTCTTAGTCAATTACAACTCTAATATTTATGTGGTACTACATCTATGCTAATTAATTTAGTTCAGCAGTATGAAATAATATTCAGCAATTCCAAAGCTAGCGTGCCGTGAACAGTGATACAACAAATGCTGACCTGACCGGTCGAAAGGGTCTGTACCTGGTGTCAAAGGTTGCTATGAAGATCGGGTACTGCACATTTCTGTGGCGGTCAAGAGGGAGCCTGTCCAACAGCTGCTCAAACTGAGGGTCGGAAACCTCTAGGCCGAACCTGTGGAGAAGGTCAGGGGAAGGTCAGCACGAGATCACTGATGTCACCACAGCCGAGAGTCCACTCATCAGGGCCGGCCAGTCCAGCAGGCCTTAAGCATACGCCACTCATTGACCCTCTCACACACTGCGGAGTCAAGAGGTCATAAGGTCAACTGCCCTCTTCATCCGGCCATCACACAGAGCTGGACACACAGTGGCCAGTCAATCAAGGGATTAGACTTTACAGACACGATTGCACACCCTCAAATATTCACTCACACAAACTACAACCATCACTCGCTCCAGAAAACACAGATAAAGATAAATGAACTTATCAAAGATTATGAATAAAAATGTGAGATTGTCCTTCAGATCAGACAGACAAAGTCCAACGCTTACTACAATACTACATACTCAAATAAAGAGGATTATGATGAGGTAAATGTGTTTTAAAGGACAGAGAGAAAAGACAGGGGAGTTTCAAACCTTAATAATATGAGTAAATTAGGTTATCACACCATTTAGACCCAGATAAGTCAGGGTCTTTCCTGAGGGGGCACCAGTCACAGTCCTGGTTTACTTAGCGCAGTAGGCAAGATAAGATGTGACCGAAGAAAAACACTTTTTGACAACTTAGTAATTGTCAGATGTCAGTCTAGTACAGTGGTTTTCAAACAGGGGTCCAGAGTTCCAAAACATGGCCTTTTCAAACTTCCAAGGGGCTGCAATATGGCTTAAAATTATGTAAAATAAATAAAAAATAAGTTAAAATGTAAGCTGACATTGTATTTCTTAATTTAACTGGATGCCTCAACAACAAATCCTTTTATTAACCAGGATTCTCACAAAAATTCTTGTGAATTTCTAGAAAAGTGTGATATCTAGAAATCAAAAAAAAAAAAAAAAAAAAAACTTAAAAAGTCATGGAAATTTTTAATGGTTAACTAATTTTTAATAGTTAATGAGAATGAAGTTTTTCTAGTTATGTCGACCTCTAAAATATTTTATTAGGTAGGCATAGCTATTTCTGAAAAAAAAAAATGTAATCAAACAACTAGAAAAGTCATTTAAATTAATTTGTAATAAAAAGCATAAATGCTGAAGAACATTATTCTTGAAACTTCTGGAATTATGGAATTTATTTATAATATCTAGCTGCTGTAAATGAAAATTTTTAAAAACGAGCAGATTTGTTTTTATACAACAGAACTGGCAGAAATATTTTGGCGGGAGCTTCAAATATTGTGGTAGGAATTGGAGTCAAAAAGGTTGAGAACCACTGGTCTAGTGATATAGTTTTACAAAGCAATCCTAACCTCACATAAATTATATATCATGTTTTATCTGAAATTTATTGTGTGAAAAAGAGCAGCTTTAACATTTGGATAAAAACTCTTTTTGTCATTTTTGATGTCACCAAATGAGAGTACTGATGATGACAGAATTTTTAAAGCAAATATACTGAAAGAAAGACTCAATCAGACCATGTGAATGTGTGATTTCTGTCACAGCAATTGAGAAAAACAACTTCTGCATGCCTTTAATAATCATGTAGCTTAATTAGAGATAAAAAATAGTGTACATGCTCTTCATAGCAGCACAGAATTCTTCTTTACTAATGGTCCCTTTATTAAGCTTGTCAATGTTCCTATACAAATACATGCAGAGAGATACACACATGTATTTGTAAATGAAATTACATTCTCTTTTCAAAAAGTATTAAAGCATTTTCTAGCTGTAGGTAAGACAATATGCTTTTCAAACTCAAGAGAGATGCTTCTAGTTAGAGGATTTGTAGTTGAAGGTGTTGAAAAGGAAACTCATTAGAGCAGAAGGGTTTCTGTGATGAGGTTTTTAGTAACAATGCAAGGTTATAATTAAATAGACCAAAAAAGTGCCAACCTTCGACCCAAAATTTAGTGAAACATCTTGTGTGTTAAAAGAGAGAGAAAAGATACCTGTTCTTAATTTAGAGGGTGTTAATGGGCTCTTGTTCACAAGGAGAAAAGAGGGGAACGAGTGGAAAGAAGAAAGAGAGAGGGAAAGAGAGAATGGGGATGTACTTACTGAAAGGTCTGGAGGAGTGAGAGGTACTCTGACTGAAACAGGCGAGTTCATTTGGCCTCTATGGCACTAAGAGAGGAAACACAACTGATGTTCTCATCAGAATGAAACCTGCAGAAATAAAAATCAAAACACGTTCTTCTTGGGTTGTTTTCTTTAGAAAATATAAAAATGTTTAAGGTTCAAACATGCACTACAAATGACCGTGAGTCAGAGTTGATTAAATATAAAGCAAAGTTAGTTTGGAGTAAAGTTCTATCATCTTTTGTTTACAAACTGCATTTGATCTAATATTTTGTTATCTTCTGCAATGAAATTCATAGATTGTAAAGAGTGGCTTTAGTATCCTAATACTTTTTGGGGCCACTGTATTTTGTCACCATGGTGAAAGGTTCTATACATTGCAACAGTTTGCCTGCCCCATTTTATTCATCCGCCAATCCTTTAAGCTGTGGACCACCCCAATCAAACCAAACACAGTCAGTCTAGGCCTAGTGTTCAGCAGCTGTTTACTGATCCCTGTGTGCTGGGTGACCCAGGGCAGGGAAGAACTATGGGCCGTAAGCTTGTTAGAAATGGAAAGAGTTTGACTACAAGGCTTAAAGATCACTTTCTCTGGATGCTTCTGTGTAATTTGGGCTCTGTGTAAGCACAGAAAAGACTCAGAGTTTCTGTTTCCACACTGCACTGTTACTGAAGACAGAACAGAATTATCTACACTCATTAGAATCAATATTTTATGTGATAATGTTCAGCTTCCTAATCTAGATAAACAATATACACTGAATTCTAGTTAAAGTTATTTGATCAAAAATACAATAAAAAATAGCAATATTGTGAAATATTTTTACAATTTAAAATAACTGTTTTCTATTTTAATATATTTTAAAAATGTCATCTGTTCTTGTGAAGGCAAAACTTCAGTGTCACACAAGCCTTTTAAATTGTCTAAAAAAAATTTTAAAAATTTTAAAAATGCTGATTTGGTGCTCAAATAACATAAACCAAAAATTATTCAGACACCAGATATAATTTTTGATATTTTTTTACTAGTGGGTGCAGGACACTATAGTTCATTTATGTAAGTGAGGATAGCAAAATAAAATAAACTGTGACACATTATACCCAAAAATTCTTCATACAGTGGACTGATAAAAATTTGGGACCAAAAATTTGATTCGACACTTTGACCTGACCATGTTTTGTTACATACCTTTCTATCAAAGTTATCTGACATTATCAAAGATGAATTTGTTCTGACACAGTTTAACTCTTGAGTTCTTGTCATATTTCAAACCATTTTCTAAACTATATCAAATAAACTGTGATAATGTGAGAAATTTTGAAGGTGTCTGAATAAATTTTGGTTTGACTGTAATTCATTTGTGATTATCAAAATGAATTTGTTCTGACACAGTTTAACTCTGAATTCTTGTCATATTTTATTTCTATTTTCTAAATTATAGCAAATAAACTGTGATAATGTGAGAAATGTTGAAGGTGTCTGAATAAATTTTAGTTTGACTGTATATATGTATTTAAATATTTTTTTTTCTTTAATGAATAGAAAGTTTAAAAGAAAATTATTTAAAATAAAAATTGTTTGTAGCATTGTAAATGGGATTCATTCACTGAATCTTTCATGAATATGGCTATTCATTTCCTTAAAAAAAAAATTGTACTCACCCCAAACATTTGAATAGCAGTGTACAAAGATGACCATGTTTACATGCAAAATTCTGACAAATATTCTGATATTAGATTTAGATTACAACTAAATTATGTATGTGTCATCTAAATTCAGCAAAGTAATTGTTATATCCCAATTAATTCAAAATTCCTGTTTCTAGAAATTCGAATACAACTGGCATATGCCTGTATTAATCCACTTTATTATGAATGATTTATTTATATCTATGCACCTATGTAATTTAATCACTGTCTGAACATAGTTTAAAATATGCAAATAATTTATGCACATAATATTCAATTCAATTCAATTCAAGTTTATTTGTATAGCGCTTTTCACAATACAAATCGTTGCAAAGCAGCTTTACAGGAAATTAAGTTTCTACAATATATTTATATATTGTAGAAACTTAATATATTTAACTTATGGCGAAATTTGGTAGTTCTGTATGTTGTCTGAGGGTATGCTTCATCTGAGGTCCTCTGAGGGGTTGGCATCATCTCTTCTCAGGTGTTCTGGATCCAGACTGAAGCTTGTGTAAATCCTAGTTACCACGGGATGTTAATCCCGTGGCAGAAACAGAGAAACAAATAGAGACATAATTAGCGTAGCTGCTGTTCCAACCAAGCAAAAATGATTTGTTCAATCCAAGCTAAAGAACAATAATGCGTGTTTGATCAGATATAACTGCAGTACAAGATCATGAGATGCATTATGTGAATGCTTGGCTAAAGAGATGTGTCTTTAATCTAGATTTAAACAGAGAGAGTGTGTCTGAACCCCGAACATTATCAGGAAGGCTATTCCAGAGTTTGGGAGCCAAATGTGAAAAGGATCTACCTCCTTTAGTTGACTTTGCTATCCTAGGTACTACCAAAAGTCCAGAGTTTTGCGACCTTAGGGAGCGTGATGGATTGTAGCGTGGTAGAAGACTAGTTAAGTACACAGGAGCTAAATCATTAAGGGCCTTATAGGTAAGTAATAATATTTTGTAACTGATGCGGAACTTAATAGGTAGCCAGTGCAGAGACTGTAAAATTGGGGTAATATGATCATATTTTCTTGACCTAGTAAGGACTCTAGCCGCTGCATTTTGGACTACCTGTAGCTTGTTTATTGAAGATGCAGGACAACCAGCTAGCAGTGCATTACAATAGTCTAGTCTAGAGGTCATGAATGCATGAACTAGCTTTTCTGCATCAGAAACAGGTAACATGTTTCGTAGCTTGGCAATGTTTCTAAGATGGAAGAATGCGGTTTTTGTAACATGGGAAATATGATTTTCAAAAGACAAGTTGCTGTCTAATATAACACCCAGATTTTTGACTGTAGAGGAAGTAACAGTACATCTGTCTAGTTGCAAATTATAATCCAAGAGATTCTGTGTACTGTTTTTTGGTCCAATAAGTAATATTTCTGTCTTATCTGAATTTAATAGGAGAAAATTACTGGTCATCCAATCTTTTACATTTTTAACACACTCTGTTAGCTTAGATAATTTAGAAGTTTCATCTGGTCTTGTTGAGATATATAGTTGAGTATCATCAGCATAACAATGGAAACTAATCCCGTATTTTCTAATAATATTACCAAGGGGCAACATATATATTGAAAATAGCAGAGGACCTAGGACAGATCCTTGTGGTACTCCATATTTTACTGGTGATAATTGAGATGACTCCCTGTTTAAATAAACAAAGTGGAAGCGATCAGACAGGTAGGATCTAAACCATCTTAAAGCCTGCCCTTGAATACCCGTATAATTTTGTAATCGATCTATGAGTATGTCATGATCTATAGTGTCGAACGCAGCACTAAGATCAAGT
Organism: Spinibarbus caldwelli; assembly: GCA_039654775.1. Classification (NCBI taxonomy): domain Eukaryota; kingdom Metazoa; phylum Chordata; class Actinopteri; order Cypriniformes; family Cyprinidae; genus Spinibarbus; species Spinibarbus caldwelli. Next base: position 12,977,062 of record CM077225.1, read on the forward strand.
AAAACTAGCAATGAGATGCAGCCTTGGTCTGACGCAAGAAGCAAGTCATTTGTAATTTTAACAAGTGCAGTTTCTGTACTATGGTGGGGCCTGAAACCTGACTGAAATTCTTCATAGAGATCATTTTTTTGCAAAAAAGAGCACAACTGAGCAGATACAACTTTTTCTAAAATTTTAGACATAAACGGAAGATTAGAAATGGGTCTGTAATTTGCTAGTTCATTAGGATCTAGTTGTGGTTTTTTAATAAGAGGCTTAATAACCGCCAGCTTGAATGATTTTGGAACGTGACCTAAAGATATCGATGAGTTAATAATATTGAGAAGCGGTTCTTCTGCTACAGGTAACAACTCTTTCAGTAATTTAGTGGGTACAGGATCTAATAGGCATGTTGTTGGTTTAGATGCATTGATAAGTTTATTTAGCTCTTCCTGTCCTATAGTTGTAAAGCACTGCAGTTTTTCTTTGGGTGCAATGAATGGAGCTGAAGTACTAGACGCTGCAGAATCTACATTTGTTATTGTATTTCTGATGTTATCTATCTTATCAGTGAAGAAATTCATAAAGTCATTACTATTAAATTGTGAGGGAATATTTAGATCGGGTGGCGTCTGTTTATTTGTTAATCTAGCCACTGTGCTAAATAAAAACCTTGGATTGTTTTGGTTATTTTCTATGAGTTTGCGGATATGCTCTGCCCTGGAAGCTTTTAAAGCCTGTCTATAGTTGGACATACTGTTTTTCCATGCAATTCTAAAAACTTCCAAGTTAGTTTTTCTCCATTTGCGCTCAAGTTTACGAGTTTCTTTCTTGAGAGAATGGGTATTACTGTTGTACCATGGCGCAGTACGTTTTTCTCTAACCTTTTTCAATTTGATGGGCGCAACAACTTCTAATGTATTAGAGAAGATAGTGCCCATGTTGCTAGTCATTTCATCTAGTTCATGTGTATTTATGGGTACACAGAGCAGTTGAGATAAATCAGGCAGGTTATTTTTGGATCTATCTTTAGTGGTTGGAACAATAGTTCTTCCTGGACGATAACGCGGAGCCATATAGTTAATATCAGTAATACTCAGCATGCACGATACTAGGAAATGGTCAGTAACATCATCACTTTGAGGTACGATATCTATGTCAGTAAGATCAATTCCATGTGATATAATTAAATCTAGCGTATGATTAAAACGATGAGTGGGCCCAGTGACGTTTTGCTTGACTCCAAAAGAATTTATTAGGTCAGTAAACGCAAGTCCTAACGCATCATTTGTATTATCGACGTGAATGTTAAAATCTCCAACAATTAGCGCTTTATCAACAGTAACCAATAGGTCTGAGAGGAAATCTGCAAATTCTTTTAAGAAATCTGTATACGGCCCTGGCGGTCTATACACAGTAGCCAGAGCAAGAGACAGGAGAGATTTCTTTTGCATATCTGACAGTGTAACATTAAGCAGAAGTAATTCAAATGAGTTAAACCTGTATCCTGTTTTCTGGGTAACATTGAGAATATCACTATATATTGTTGCAACACCGCCTCCACGGCCAGTCTGACGGGGCTCATGCTTATAACAGTAGCTTGGTGGAGTAGACTCATTTAGACCAATATAATCATTTGGTTTGAGCCAGGTTTCAGTCAAGCAGAGCACATCAAAACTATTATCTGTGATCATTTCATTTACAATAACAGCTTTGGGTGCGAGTGATCTAATGTTTAGGAGCCCAAGCTTTAAAAATTGCTTTTGTTTATTTGTTTTGCATTTTTCTGGTTTAATCACGATTAGATTATTTCTAGATCCTGCATTAAATTTATATTTATATTTTGGCTTCACTGTTCGGGGAACAGACACAGTCTTTATAGCTTGGACAGCACAAGTATTTCTATCATTTAAGTGGGTAGAACAAAAGTCATCATAGCAGTTATTTGTGAATGGTCTTACTAGTCAGATGGAGCGTAGAGTCCTGGAGATGTTGTCCGACAGGAGTTCTGCTCCGACTCTGCTGGGGTGCAGGCCATCAGCGCGGAAAAGCCTAGGACGCTCCCAGAAAAGATTCCAATTATTAACAAAGAGCAGTTTCTGTTCTTTACACCATGACAATAACCACTCATTTAAAGCAAAAAGTCTACTGAACCTTTCGTGTCCTCGTCGATACGTGGGAAGCGGTCCAGACACGATGATCGTCGCCGCGGGTGATGCGCTGCGCACCGTCTCGATCAGGCTCCTGAAGTCCGTCTTCAGTGTCTCCGTCTGCCGCAGCCTGGTGTCGTTCACCCCCGCGTGCAGCACGATCGCGCTGATGCTCTCGTCGTCCTTCAGGATCGCGGGTATCTGCGCAGAAACATCGAGAACACGAGCGCCAGGGAAACAGTGAGTGTGTGCTTTACCTTCAGCTAACGTAGCACGGACGTGCCGGACGATGGAGTCTCCGACGATCACAGCGTCGCGTTCCGTCTCGCGGAGGGGGGCGAAGCGGTTCCGGGTGGAGATCTCGAAGACCGGAGGCGGCGGAGGGGGAGAGGTCCTCGCCCGGGGCCTGGCTCGCGTCTTCCGCTGCTGCTGCACCCAGGGTCCGTGGTGTCCCGGCGCCGGAGTGAAGGACATCTGGGAAGATCGCGTCCTGGGTGCACAGGATCTGTGCAGAGAAACACACGGAGTAGAGGTGGTGGGAGTGTTAGCGGCGCGCTGTATACTTACCCCGGACTTGTGAGCGTCAGCCCGGGATGTTTCCAGCGCGGCTCTCCGCTCTCTCAGCTGGGCCTGCTTCTCCACCAGCTCGCGGATCTGCTTCTCCACGGCCTCCAGCTCCAGCTGCACCGAATGTAGCTCGAACGTGTCCTCGCCTGCACTCAAAGGTAGACACACATCCGCCATTTAAGCAAGTAGCAGTGAGTAAAACGATGGTAATGTGTGTGAATAGAGTATTAGCAATGGAAGCGAGATTAGCGGCAACCTTCCTTGGTTGCCGCTAATGCAACCACGCTGGCGATGCTAACGGGCTATAAGCTAATAGCGGACTCTGGAAATCAAAATAAAACTAGTGATAACAAGGCGCTTTGATTGTTTTTGTTGTAGAATACGATAGGGGATATATTCACACGTTATAGAAACGAAAATGATGGTGTGTAAAATAGATTTCAGGATTAGAAAATAGTCGATAAAGAATTAACTTGACGGAGCTCAAACTCAAAACGCAGCAGCAACCACTGATTAAGCATATTTGGCACTGATTAAGCATATTTGGCACTGATTAAGCATATTTGGCAGGTGTTTAGAACCTGGAGTGATCAAAGCTCCATATGAATAAATATTATTAAGATATTGCTATGATGTAAAGATCTGACCGGTGTTTTGGGTTGGAGATGATCTTGTGAGTGATGCCATCTGTACTTCTGAACTTCTGTCCTGGAAGGTGCGCAGGAAGTTCAAGTACTGTACACAACCCTTTTTTAGCTTCAGACCACACCGAGACAAAAACAGAGCCAAGTGCTCTCTCTTCAGATGCAGGTCAAACTTCTTCAAGACCTGCAGAAAGTCTGCACCCCTCACCTACAAACACAACACAGAATATTTACATGAATCAATATGACTAACATTTTTGTACCAGTGTGTTTGTGAAGTCTGATGCGGTTTGGTACCTTTCCACTGTTCTCAGGATCCAGTTTATCAAACTCTGTTTTCATCCTCTGAGCTCCTTCCCTGAATCTGTCCTTCAACCATGCCTCTATGGCAATAGAAGTGTAACGCTCTTCTTCTGCCTTACAGAGAGTCCTACCAGGAGCTCAGGTGTCAACTACACATCAATATCAAGCAAGCTGAAGCTGCTAGTTTCTCCAAAGCCAGTTCAAAGCTTGTCCTTCCGTCTCTGTTTCTGAGACTATCAGTACTATTTAGCTATACTTATTTCAATTAATAATTTTAGTACAATAATAATTTCACTTCTGGTTTCTTTTAATTATATAAGTGATTAGACACAAATGGTTCTAGTGCAGATTTTGTTTTGTTAACTGACTACTTTTGATAAATTTGATTATTATTTTGTAAACTGACAGCTGAGAATACTTTATAAATAAAAAATAATTATTATTCAGCTCACGAAACAGTACTAGGTACTATACAAATTCCATTATCATTAGCTAATATGTAACTTTACCTTTAGTGTCCTCAGGTTTAGCAGTAATAGAATTGTTTCTCTCATTGTTTGGTTCGGTCCTTCTATTCAAACCCAATTTCTTTAGAAAAATAGTCTGTTTAACTGCTCCAAGTCCTTCCACATCTAACCTGTTTATAAGAGATGTTTTTTTTTTTTAGTTTAGTTTTTTTTTTTTTTTTTTTTTTTTTTTTGACAATTTTATTCTAAAATCTATATAGCAATTTCATGCCAGAATTGATATATGAATACATAAATAAATGAACAAATAAACTAATTCAAACCTTTTCCATAATTTTTCAAAATCAGGATCTTTCAGGTGAAGCTTGAGTTTGTTAAGAATATTTCTGAACTCTGGGGCAGAAATCCAGCTTTCGGCAAGATTGTCTGACTTGCACAAAACCTCTACACTCTCCAGAAACCTACAGCAGGAGAAATGGTTTCACAATCATGACAAACAGCTACTCATTTTTTCATGTTTAAATAGTTTTTTCAGGCTTCTTTTATGAACAGAAAGTTCAAAAGAACAGCATTTATTTGGAATAGAATTCTTTTGTAAGATTACAAATGTCTTTACTGTCACTTTTCATCAATTTCATGTGTACTTGCTGAATACATGTGACATATTTTAAACATTCAAAATACTGACAAACTGAAAGACAGTTTAATTTATTTATGACTTACTTGAAGATATAAAACATTTAAAGTTTTGATAGTAGTAGCACATAGTTTATTATACCTATCTTATTTGGTTTCTTTTTCTACGCTTTTGTAAGTTACCAAAATAAATATATTTTTTCATTCATTTTTATCTGTGGGGTGCGAGAAAGACCCTCTAGGAGCATTGCAGAGATTGTTTAAAAGTCCTGTTTTTGTTTCTCCTCTCTTTGCCTCTCTCTCACACATATGCACACACTGTCAATCATACATATGATTCTCTTTATTATGTCCCTTTATATCTTTCACTTATCCTTTCTTTCTATTTGCAACCCTTTTGGACCCATAAATCTGCCTTTTGCACATTTTTTATGTGCCACATTTTTCTTCTTTACTGTTGCTCTTTCATCTTTATCCCTCTCTTGCTGTCTTTTTATTCAGTCTTTTTTCTTTCCCTCATCCTATCTTTCCTATCTCTCACTTGGACCCTAATGTTCAATGTGTCTGTAAGAAAGAGAGGGAAAATGTGTGAGATTAGTCACAGAGATTTCATTTTTTGCTCACGGCTGGAGTGTGTCTTGGTCTGACCAGGTCTTACGCAATCAGTATGACACACACACACCAACCATTACACTGTTGCTTTAAACAGTTAGGTACAATAGTTGCAGTAGTACAGAGAGAGAGAAATGGAGGGGGCAGCAGAGCGGTAAGCTGCTTTGCTGATCATCCTTTTGCTTTCTGTCCACCCTGGGCTCAAGACGCACTCTGAGATGCCCTGTTACTTTTTCCAAGGAACTAGAAAAGTAATGCATTAATTTCAAATTACTTACAAATTACTTACAGAGTTACTTTGTCAAATAAGTAATGTAAGTTACTTTGTTTTCCCATTTATTGACTGATAGCTCACCTGTCCCCATGTTGAGAGAAATCAGGAGTGAGGTGCAGTGGCACTTCCTTCAAAATAGCACATTTGAGTACACTTAGATGTTCTTAAGATTATCTTAAGAAGTAGTAAAGAATAATTTTTAGTATACTAAGTACAAAATTTGTGTGTGAAAATAGAACACTATTACTTATACTCGGTCAAAGAGGTGCAGACTGCACAGAGAGAGCAAGACATGATATGCTTTATATGGATATTGAAACAATAATAATTAGACAGTCCTTTAAAAGCATAACAATATTTGAAAATTGTTAGAGCATTGTCATTACTTAACGAAATAGAAGATTTTTCAGCTGTTTAGCTGTTACAGGCCTCCTCAGGAAATTTGTAAGGATCTCAAGTAAAGCAGATCTAGGAAAACAACAAACCATAAGAAAATGGAAAAAATTTCTGATATTTACATCTGTGTGTGTCTGCTTTCACCTGCTGACTAGAGGTTTGCCATTAGGGTGGCTGTTCTTGAACAGGATTTTGAGTGTCAGAGCTCCTGTATTTTGAATGCGCTCTTTTAGCTCATCTTCCAGCTTTAAAAGAAAGAGCAAAACTGGTATATTGGTTTAGTGTTGTTTCTTTTTTTTTTTTTTTTTAATAATGCATTTTACAAAAACACAAAATGATGAGGTCAAAACTCAATATTCTACATTATTGTTCTTTCCAGACCATTGTTTTAATTGTTTCAATGTAGTCCAGCTCCCAAATGAATGACCCTTATGAGTTGACCAAATGACTAAAATCTTTTTTAGATAATTATTTAGTTACTGCAATAGAATATATATATATATATATATATATATATATATATATATACACTGCAAATTTGCCTTAAATCATAAACTGATCACAGAAGATCTGTTCTAATAACAGAGATCTTATCTCCATCCTATGAGTAGCATACCGATTCATTTAAAAACTGCAGCAACTGAATGATTTTAAAGTACTGAATGTATTAAATATGATGAGTGACAGCATTTGAAGCTTCTTTTGTGAGTGGGATGGGATGAAGGGGTTGTGTGTTTATCCATGCACCCACTCTGACTCTTGTGACGGGTGTGTGTGTGTGTGCGTGTGTGTTTGTACCCCCACTGTGTGACTAAGGCAGCTCTCGTGACCAGGCGGAGTCGAGGGGGCCTGTGTGCTGGGTTCAGTCGGTCAGACAGACAGGACCCCAGGGATAAGACTGGCAGGGTTAATCACACACAGCACCCCCTCTAGAAGACAGACACCTGCAGATTTGCAGGACTTTCTCTCTCACAGACCCATTTGCACATGTACTCCCTCCTTCTCGTTCTCTTTATCTCTCTTTGCTATTATCTCTCCTGGGTAAACTCGGTGTTAACCACTGAGCTGCAGCTGAGATTTTATCAGTTCTTATGTTTTATTCTACATGAGCAGTAGCTCTCTTTCTTAATGGGATAATGCCAGGCTTTGATGTCAAAAGGAGGAACACAGGACTGCAGCTTTGTCACTGAGAGGAAAGCACATGGGGATACTTGAAAATATGCCTGTATTAATGCACTGCACTCAGAATGATACTCTATGGAATCACATTGTGAATGGAAAGCTATGCAAACTTGTACACAGTGGCTCCAAAACATGTGATTTTTTTTAAGTATTATTTTTATTGCATTAAATAAATTTTTAAACGAGGTAACACCTGATGAAACAAATGATAGTGAACTTTTTTCATCAGCACAAATATCAATTATCTTTTTTTTTTTTTTTTTTTTTCCCCAGAGTAGCCACGAGTGGACTTCATCACTTTAACTATAGACATGTTACAGTTTAGAAAGTGTCCAAAAACATGCATCTCCATCCACATTCAAAGTTTTTTTTTGGTTTTTGAAAGAAGTCTTACACTCATGCTGCATTTATTTGATCAAAAATACAGTAAAGACGGCAATATTGTTAAACATTATTACAATTTAAACAAACTGTTTTTGTTATATTTTTTCAGTATTCTTTGATGAACAAAGAAAAAACAGCATTTATTTGAAATAGAAATCCTTTCTAACATTCTAAATGTCTTTAGTTTCACTTTTAATCAATTTAATGCATTCTTCCTGAATTAATTTATTATTATTATTATTATTATTATTATCATTGTTGTTGTTGTTGTCATTGTTTAAAGTGTATCACGGTTTCCTCAAAATGATTGACGGTTTTTATTGATAATATAACATTGATAATAATAAGAAATGTTACTTAATCAGCATATTAGTATATGATTTTTGTGACACTGAAGACTGGAGTAATGGCTGCTAAAAATTCAGACTTACCATCACAGGAATAAATTACATTTTAAAATATATTAAAATAGAAAATAGTTCATTTAAATTGTTATAATATTTCACAATATTACAGCACAGTACAGCATTTTTGAACAAATAAATGCAGTCTAAACTATTATTAATAAACAATGTATCTATTTTCTTTTTTATAACATAAAACCTAGCTAAGTATTTAAAATAAATTATTGATCTGATATTTTATTATCAAATTTAATTATATTTATGTATTAAGTGGTCCAAAATAAAACATTTTGGACTACTGTATGTAATAGTAAGCTGCAATTTGTTTTAATGCAGTAATTTTAAACATATCATTCTTGAGTTAAACGTGTGTACCATGGCCCAGTGCTGGAATATGTTGTATGAGACACTCTACTTATGGAGTGATTTTCTGATGACGCCCTGTGACCTATACCAAGCACAAAAACCAGAAAATTACAGCATTTAATACATTCATTAGGAATGGGTGACCAAGGTCAACAGAAAAAAAGTTTCCAAACCTGGTCCTTTTCATCAAAATATTACAAAAATTACGTAAATTAAACACATGCTTCGTTTTCTGGAACTATACATGTTGCTCATTTAAATGCATTATGAGTATTTATACAATAAGTAACTGAGTCTGATCAAGAAAAGATCTTCAAGTTTCACTGACCACCAGACAATTCATTCCCCTGATGAGACAGCGCCCTCGGGTGGACTGAATAACCATGGATCTTACTAATTATGATGGATAAGAAGCAAGAACCGGTAAACCTTAAAAAATATAATAATAATAATAATAATAATAATAATAATAATAATAATAATAATAAAAAACAAATAAATAAATTCCAAAATCGATTGATTTTACTGTTGAAATTGCTATTAATAACAAAGAATCGGCAAGTAGACTATACACTGGACTAAACGTAAAATTTTGACTGAAAAAGTATTTTCTTGTAAAACGTAATCTTTGCTTTATTTATCTGTATGTATTTAGCCTACACTCTAAAAAAAATGGTGCTAAATAGCACTAAAAGTGGTTCTTTGGCTCGTAATCATAGGGGAAACACTTTAAGTGCTACATAGCACCTATATCTTTAAAGATGGTGCTATATAGCACCTTAACCACACCAAAGAACCGCTGAAGAACCATTACAGGTTCTTTATAGGTGCTATAGCACTTAAATTGGTCGCCCTATGATTATGAGCCAAAGAACCACTTAGCGGTTCTATAGCACCTCAACTACCACAAAGAACCGCTGAAGAACCACTTGTGTGTGTGTGTGTGTGTGTGTGTATTTTTAATCTTTGATTTTTTTTTAAACAGTTAACGAATTCATAAAAGTTTTTTTTCATGTCTGATTAACTTTTTTAATATATGGGAATAATTTAAGGATTGAATGTATTTGTGTAACTGATTTGTCAGCCTGTATGTTCTTTCGAATTCTGAAATTATCTCATAATTTGGCTACAAACTACTGAGGGCTGCATATGCTTTAGGTACATTTCTATCTTTTTTCCACATATTTCCCCCTTAAAATTTTACGTGATTTCTAATGACATAAAATGTACCTATATTAAGCAGCCGTGCTCTACATAGTCTCTAATCCAAATGCTTCACAGTCAGCTGTTTATCATTCCTCGAGCGCTGTTTCAAGTGCTGAAATCCTGATTTACAGTCAGACCTCCATAAATTCACAAAGCATCAGTCTACCACCAGCTCTGGGTGTTGAAGCGTACCACTAACGAGCTCCATAAACGTCAGGCTAGTGACTCACGGAAGACAGGTAATCTGGTTTTATCCTGGTCTTGGATGATCTCGTCTCCTTCAGGGATTTGCTCTGGAATATCTAATCCTCTTTTTCCTTTTCCCATCAGAGAGCTGATATCACTTCTTCTGCTCTCACTGCGAAAAGCAGAGTCCAGGCTTTTCGTCCCTGGAGACTGAGGTCTGGTTCCTCTCTGAGGCATCCAGCATCTCTGGTCTCTGTCGCAGTCTGTGGAATAACCCCCGAGAGAGATGAGCTCTGGATCTCCAAGTCTTGATGAAGGGTGCTGAATGACCGGGAGCCGAGCAGAAGTCACAGTGGACATCCTGACTGAAGGGTTTTGAGTTTGAACAACTCCCCTGAGAAACCGTTTCCAAAGTGCGTTATGAGCTAAGAGATTCAGTTTGATCAGTTACGCATCGAGCTCAGGCGCTTTATAATGGCTTAAATGTCAAAAGTGTTGAAGAATTTTATAAGAGACACTGTCTGCTTACTGTTTTACAGAAGACTAGCCAAGTTGCCCTTAGCAACAGCAAGCGCTCGCGCGTAGTGTTGCAGGTTGCACGCGCAAATCAAAATGCGCGTGATGTTCGGACACGAGACCAAGAGTATAAAGAGTATGCGTTAGCTTTTTTTTTTTTTTTTTTTTGGTATAGGTTAGCACTTTTAATTAAAGAACGGATTTATTTGAATTATTATTATATTAATAAACAATTTTTTTTGGCATGCATAGCTATTAATTTCTCAGCGTAATATTCCATCTTCAAGGGAGAGAGAAAGAGAATTATATAATTTTGTTCTGATTGAGGAAATTTGAGCTGATGTGTTATTACAGCCTGGCACCCAATCAAACTTTCATTGTGTTGTAAAGAAGTGTCTCCTGCTTTGTTTTTAGTAACATTCAAAACACTTCAAGGAGAATACGGCTGTACTGCAGCCAGGCAACAGACCTAACTGAGACTGAGGGGGAGAAAAGATGGGGTAGTGGACTCAACTATCCAAAACTTCAATCAGAATACCCAGGAGTTTGTGCAGTGAACACACATTTAAACATTTCAATGCCCATGTTACACATCAATAAAAATTAATTAAATACCAATATTACTCACAAACTATATTTAAAGTTTCCACAAAATCAGTCTATATTACTCAGAACGAATATATAATTAAACTGTAAGTGTGACCACACATAGAATTACCATCCAGACACTGAGGTTATATATTTGGGTACAATGCAGGCAGTAATTTTAAAGCTTTAATAAACAAGCATCTATGCATTACGACTACATAATAACAATAAATAATCACTATGTAATAAATAAGTGTATCTTTAAAAATAGCTGCTAAAAAAGTTCCTTAGCTGGTCGCTTAACCTCAGACTGAAACTTATGGTATGAGTTCAGAATATAGTTCTCAAAGTAGTTTCTTGATCAGTTTTTCCTGTAAACATCAGGAAGCAATCAAATGCAGTTACTATTAATTGCCAGTAAGTTTGAATGAAATGTAATGTGTTCATTAGAATTAGCACATTTAAGTTATAATGTGTATTTGATAAATAACATTTGGAGGGTTTGTGGCACCATAAAAACAAAACAAAACAAAACAAATAAACTCCATTGAACTGTATTTACATTGGCCTATAATTAGACATGAGTGTTGGTCAGTTTTATCCTGGAATTATAAATCCAAAATACACGATTTAGTAAGCAAAATAATTATTACTTAATTTTTTTCATATGCAGTTATATTCCTGTAAACATCCAATGCAATGTTGGCAAGGTTCTGTGGCAAAATTACTCCTGCTTACAAATGTAGACTATTATAATTTTATTATATATGCTATATATATATATATATATATATATATATATATATATATATATATATATATAAGACATTTTCCCAGCGGTTACGAATCGAATAGTTTCATGGTAAAACATTTGTGGGCTATGTGAGAAATAAAATATGTCCTTTAAACGTCCCCGGTTCCATGACCCTGGACATTAATGAACTTACGTAAGACTTATAGCCTATGACCCGGGATATTTATTCTGCTTTGAGATTCTGTTCGGTCTCTCGTGGATCCATCATCTGCTCCTCTCGCGATAATGAGTCCGGATATATTAGGAGCAAACACGAGCACTCGTCCATTTGAAGGGGCGTCGCTGGGGTTCTTATAGGGTCCTTTGGTGGTGAGATTGTTATTCAGGAGATAGAACATCATGTCTGACGCGGTGACCAGCTTCTTGAAGGATTTCTTGGCCGGTGGTGTGGCCGCTGCCATTTCCAAGACAGCTGTGGCCCCCATTGAAAGAGTCAAACTGTTATTGCAGGTAGGCTACGTTTTAAATTAAATGAATAATTATTCACAATTGTATCAAATAACCTCGTAAACATCTCGAAAAAGTTGCATGTGAGTCACAGCTGCATAGATTAAAAAGAGAGTGCCATGAACTTGTATGACAAGTTTTTAGTAAATTTATCAATTAAACACAATAGACCAAAAGTAAGGGTTTTACTGATAATGCATATACAATTTATGGCGCTATCCATGGTGCTACTTTATAAAGCGTTTCTAAGAACTGTCAAAAAAAGTGTAATTTCAGCACAGAGTACGTTTAATTAATGTTAAATTAATGTTATTTTTCATTTAAGTAGTGCGTTTCCCAAAACAATTGTAAATACTACTACTACTAATAATAATACATTTAAATATTTGACCTTGACGACTTCCGTCACTCTTTCCATCAGTGCCAGAGTTCATAAAGGCCAATCATGTGTGTTAAGATCTTGACTGTGAAGAGCAGCGATATTTGGTGTAAGTTTAAAGTTAAAAATAGTCTGGAGGCAGCAACCCAATACTCAAACCCGCGCACAAGTGGGGTGTGACGCCAAGTGCAGCTCGCGCACGTGGTCAGGCTGATCTCTGAGTGTAAAGAATTAAACTCTGAACCATTTTTCAATTTCAAATCAGAGACAACTTTTGGGGTTTCCCATACTAGATGATCATTCAGCACTGACATATAACCATAAATGAAATCTGGATAATCCACGACATGTTCTAAAAATCACATCTGATGTGATCACTATGATATAAAGTATGCCATCTTCCACTTACCAACCCAAACTCTGCTGCTTCACAGGTCCAGCATGCCAGCAAACAGATCACAGTTGACAAACAGTACAAAGGCATCATCGACTGCGTAGTGAGAATTCCCAAAGAGCAGGGATTCGTGTCCTTCTGGAGAGGCAACCTCGCCAACGTCATCAGATACTTCCCCACACAAGCCCTCAACTTTGCCTTCAAGGACAAGTACAAGAAGATCTTCCTTGGAGGAGTGGACCAGAAGACCCAGTTCTGGCGTTACTTTGCTGGTAACCTGGCCTCTGGCGGTGCTGCCGGTGCCACCTCTCTGTGCTTCGTCTACCCTCTCGACTTCGCCAGAACAAGGCTTGCCGCTGATATCGGCAAAGGCACAGCGGAGAGAGAGTTCACTGGTCTTGGGAACTGCATTGCCAAGATCTTCAAGTCTGATGGTCTTAGGGGTCTCTACCTTGGCTTCAACGTGTCTGTCCAGGGCATTATTATCTACAGAGCTGCTTACTTTGGTGTCTATGATACAGCTAAAGGTAAGCAACTAATGGGAAACATCTGATGTGGATAAAATAAACTGCTTGACAAAAACACCTCAATGACATTGCCTAACTCTGTATAACTCAGGTATGCTCCCAGACCCCAAGAACACGCACATTGTCATCAGCTGGATGATTGCCCAGACTGTCACAGCTGCTGCCGGTATCATTTCATATCCCTTTGACACCGTCAGACGTCGTATGATGATGCAGTCTGGACGCAAAGGAGGTAGCCCAAAGGATCATGCAGTTTGGCACAAACTTATGTTATTGTATGATAATAAAAGCTGCTTGGTGATCAATCTAACACTTCTTTTTCTTTCCCAAAAGCTGACATTATGTACAAGGGCACAATCGACTGTTGGAAAAAGATCACCAAGGATGAGGGACCCAAAGCTTTCTTCAAGGGTGCCTGGTCCAACGTGCTCAGAGGCATGGGTGGCGCTTTTGTGCTGGTCCTGTATGACGAGATCAAGAAGTTCACATAAACATTCTCCATCCATCATGTCCATCTCACCAAAGGAAACCCTGAGCGCTGTGTATGTCTTAATTGTGTGGAGTGTTAACAACCAGTGAGAAGTAAGGGAAGTGTACTTAGCCAAGCTGGCCCAGGGGTGGACGGAGATCATGTGATCATAGGTGGCCACTGCAGCCTCCACCCCAACTCTTGTAAATATATTTAAGTCTATCTGCTGCCCCACAGTTTTAGATGACTTTCAGTCTGGTCAGAGTGAAAGTGATTTTTTTTCTCATTTATTTATTTGAATCAATCCATAATGTTGTACAGTGGCTCCTCACTTCTGTAGCTAGCTGAACACTGGACTGAAGCAAGTGGCTGTACACTGGAAAGCTGATTGTTCTTGTGGTGTATTCCACCTTATGTGTTCTTTTACAGTAATAAGAATAAAACTGAAAATACAACTTCTTCTTGGTGCTTGTGGTTTCTTTCTGTGACATTATAATACTTACTGTCAGATTTTACAAATTTAATATAACAAAGTCAAAAGTTTTGTGTCAGCTCTGTAATGGTAATGAACTCATATTAGTTCAAATTCATTCAAAAACATTTACATGAACAGTTTATGAATACCTGTTAATTTCATCAGTCTCATATTACACAAAATACAGTACATACACTACCATTCAGAGTTTGGGGTCAGTGTTTTCAAAGAAATCAATGCTTCTATTCACAAAGGATGCATTAAATTAGTCAAAAATTCAAATAAATGCTGTTCTTTTGAATTTTCTATTCATCAAAGCATCCTGTACCACGGTTTTCCCAAAAATATTAAGCAGAACAACTTTTTTTAACACTGACAATAATAAAAAATTGTTACTTGAGAAACAAATCAGCATTTAAGAAAGATTTCTGAAGAATCACATGGCACTGAAGACTGGAGTAATGGCTACTAAAAATCAGTTTTGCCATCATAAAAAAATATATGTTAAAATAATGTACTTTTAAAATATATTAAAAAAGAAAATATCTGTTTAAAATTGTAATAATATTATTGCTTTTACTGTATTTTTGATCAAATAAATGCAGCCTTGGTGAGCCTAAGAAACGTCTTTCAAAAACATTAAAATATCTTACCAACCTCAAACAGTAGTGTATAACTATCACATTATTATAACATTACATCGTAATACAACAGAGCATAAAATTATAACATTTTATATTATAACATTAATATAAGATTATAAATTCCTTAAAAAGTAAATAAAAGCACTACTTAATGTTGAATACGCATTAAACAATGATCTGCAAAGAAATATAGAATGTAATGTTTGTTAACTGCCATATTATGCCATTTAAGTGTCATAATACTGTTATCATAGTAATAGCCAAGTAAAAGCTGGTAACAGTAAGTAGTTACAGTAATGTGAGTTAAACAACATAACAGAGTCTTCCTCAAAAATGACTACTATGCCTGTTTGCACGCTTGCATAATTAGCTTGTTAGTCTGCCATGTGTCAGCAAGTGCCAGTCAGCCTTTTCAAAAGCACTTTAGGAGTGACAAGTGAATAACTAGCATTGTTACATTCATTGTAACAGATGGGACACTGTCTGAGCACGTGTGTCACTTCATATCAGCATGCCAAGTATTCAAGTGTCATACAGCTGGGTCAATAAACAAATCACTTTTGCTTTCCGAAAAATGTAACATCACTGAAAATTACCTTAATTAATAAAGCTTTATTTCACATGAGATTTACAGTTTCTAACACGTCACATAATTACTTATTTTGATAACTGCAGCAATGGCTTTACAATACACAGCTTAAACATTGATAAAGTCTTTTTGTTGTCTGTCACATATAGGCACCAGTTTATTTTTGAATGTCTCAGAAAATGGAATGTCACACTTTATGGTACCGAGCAATGTTGATTGAATTCATTTAGTCTCCTACCATATCTAAAAATGACATGTATAAAAAAAGCCGCAAATGGTCAAATAATTTAGCAAATGTTTAGCTGTGTAGATTTTCTGACAAATATTTTAATTCATATCACTCCACATCTGGACAAATTACCATGAGCTCAAGCCATTTTGCAACATTTATCTAGAATGCTTGGTGCTGTGACCTGCAGTCATATTTTCTATTTAGAGTCAGAGCAGAACATTTAAGTGAAAGTGTTGGGGGTAGAGAAAGAGAAGGAAACAATTTGAGGATCAGGACCATGCAGGCCGTGGTGTTGTTCTGCTGAGTTTAGCGGTTTCCGGTCTAGATTTGTGAGGACTACTGCCAGGTCTTGAAGTCCTTCCTGTTTTCATGGCAAGGCAAGAGTTGTGTTACTGGTACTGTTAATTTGATATGTAACAATATGAAATATGTTTAATAGAATTAAATAAATGGAATGCATTTGAAAAATATTAAAACATTTCGATAACTGACATTACAAAACTGGTGTGAGTTCAATACTTAAATTTCAGTAGCTGGACTCTTGTTTATCAGTAAATAAATGACAATGGCCTACCAAGGCTCGAAATTGCGACCATTTTGGTCGCATATGCTCCCATAATTTAATCTGTGCGACCTCAAAATATATTTGGGTGCATTTGTGCGAGTGCATATAATCGTTGTAGTGCGACCTGCTTTCATTTCTCTAAAAACGTTCACAGTTATGTGCCTTCTGTGTGCTCATACGGTGACCGGTCTGCCGTTCTATCAAACGTTACATAACTTCATCTCAACATTCTTAAATTGAATGCAGATTTTAGATTGGTTAATATTAGCTGTCAATCACTCAGTCACTGTTTTCCGCTGTCAGTTGACAGGGAGCTAACTAAATGAAAAGAACACTGACAGATTTCTTTTGTAAACCACATAAAGTTACAAATAATGGTGCTGGTGATAGCGATCATGTGGTGAATGTTGATCCACCAGCTGAAAAGGCGGCGTACAGTTTTCGGAGAGAATGGTTGAAAGACTTCGAGTGGCTCCGCTATGAAAATGCACAGTGCTCTATGCACTGCATTCACTTTAAAAGCCTGTGGGACGGAGTTTGCAGGTAACACTAACAGCATTTGCCACCGAATCTACACATTTTAAGCTCAAGAGCTTGGTTAAACACGGAGAGAGTGCCAAACACAAGAAATGCAGGGACAAGTGTGTGGCAAAATGTTCAGGATCATCAGGTTCAATCGTTAAGGCCTTTAATTGTCAGGATGCTCACGTAGGGGTCTGCAATAATATCTTAATTGTTGTTTTAAGGATGTGCGATTTGACATTATCGAGTATATTGCAAAAACCAAAAAAAAACACCTACAGAGAGTGCAGGCATACATGACGTGATGAAGTCTAGTAGGTTAGACTAGTGCGCGTGCGCATTTAGAGTGCGTTTTTTTTCACTGCATGATTCATTCTATTAAAATGCATCACAAAATTCAAGATATGGGGGCTTTATATCATTTCTAGTTAATATCACACGAAGAGTGCCTTTTTTTCCTCCAAAAATCAGCATTATTACAAATGTGATATTGATTTTATACAACAGTTCAATAAACAAGCAGTTAATATTAAGAGACTTACGTTTTAGACACCATATTGCCTGTTTTTGCTCTATTTCGCCAACAAAAATAACTCCAAACATATGGAGCGAATTTTGTGACAAAATTATACAAACAAATCCAGCGTTTTGCAAATAAACACAATCTGCTTTGCAAAGAAAAACTCAACTTTCATAACAAACACAAAGTGATTTGCAAATACAAAACACGTGTACAGGCAGATTTTCTCACAAATGCGTGCAGGCAGATTTTCTCACAAATGCGTGCGGGCAGATTTTCTCACAAATGCAATTGAGCAACTTTCTTTTCCAAAAACAGCAGATGGCGCTGTCGGTCAATTTACACTAGTCTCCCAAGACCCGAAACACCTCTATACCTTTTCAGACCAATATGAGTGGGGAACAGGTGAGTTTCTGTCTTACTATGTTTTTAAATAACCATTTTGATGTTTTCACAAAGCGACCCTACTACAGTGCTGTAAAGTTGTTAAAATGATTGATTAGTTCAAAAATCAGTAGTGACACGGCTAAACATTTTATAGGCAGTCTTTCCCTATAAAAACTCAGCCATTCTCCGTACCTCTTATCCTCTGTTGGATCACGGGATATAGAATATAAACATATGTTGATACAATTGTTCAACATTCAAAACAATGCAGGGGTATAACAATATATCGTGTCACAATATATTGTAACACTAAAATGCAAATGTATTACGGATAACGACAATATTGTGTATCAAAAATGAAAGCTTAGACAATTTAATTTCGTATCAGATATAGTAATATCACCGAAGAAGTCATTAATTATTAATGAAAAAAAAAATGAAAACAAATCACATCATTTAGTACAATATCTAAAACTTTTTAAATGTTCTAACACTGTGCAATCATTTGTGTCTAAAATAATTACGTATTTTTTAGCTAAGCAAAATTATGAATATTTCTCTTCTGGTGTCACTCTTGTCCTGTGAATTAGGGAGAAGGATCAAGTTCACGCTGATATAATACTAAATTCAGCATTTTAATAAACAGTGGTTTAATAAACAGCGTGCTACACGGGTGAAGACACACTCTGGACAGCGAATACTCTTCTCGAACGTTTGCATTTTAAAGAGCCACTAATATAATTCCTGACAGTAGCCTTTTATTTTTAACTTCATGAGTTAAAATTTTGCTCGGCCATATATAAAAAGCTACATAATTTTAGTTGGATTTTTCCAAACAGGCTATTGTCAGACTAAAATCCATATTGGTTGAAATATGAAATATCTCCTTACAGGCCACTTTTAGTTTTAAATGTTGTACAAGGCATGTATATTACTATGCTATATATAAACATAAATATGATAATAAACTATGATATCCCTTATGAAAATTAAAGTTGGTTTTACTATAGTAAAAGTATGGTAACCATGTTTTTTTGCAGGTTACCATTTCTATATCGGCAGTTTTACTACAAATACCATGGTATTTATTTAGTAAAACCATGGTTAATTTTCATAAGGGATATTAATGTTTAGATTATATTTTGGTACATTTATATAGCTAAATCACAATAAAGCTCAACTGAACTTAAACTAGTTTTATTATAGTAGCCTATTTGTATAATTAGTTTAGCCTACTCGTTTCAGTAGGTTGTCTATGTGTAGTTTTATACTTGTTTAAACTTTTACTAGAGAGGTAGCCTACCACATTTCTCTCCACTGTAGACTATGTCTCAACATATATAGCAGAATGACAATAAATCTTACTTGACCTAATGTAAAAAATAAAATTCAAAACGCTTTCATTTTTGGTACACAATATTGTTGCTATCCATGCATTTTAGTATTATAATATATTGTGACATGATATATTGTTATACCCCTGCATCGTTTTGAATGTTGAACAATTGTATCAACATATGTATATATTCTATATCCCGTGATCCAACAGAGGATAAAAGGTACGGAGAATGGATGAGTTTTTATAGGGAAAGACTGCCTATTAAATGTTTAGCCATGTCACTACTAATTTTTGAACTAATCAATCATATTAACAACTTTACAGCACTTGTTGTGAATTTCACTGACACTGTAGTAGGGTCGCTTTGTGAAAACATCTAAATGGTTAATTATAGACAGAAACTCACCTGTTCAACACTCATATTGGTCTGAAAAGGTAGAGAGGTGTTTCGGGTCTTGGGAGACTAACGTAAATTGACTGACAGTGCCATCTGCTGTTTTTGGAAAAGAAAGTTGCTCAATTGCATTTGTGAGAAAATCTGCCCGCACGCATCTGAGAAAATCTGCCTGCACGCATTTGTGAGAAAATCAAGCGAAGTTTCCTCATAAAAAGGCAAACGAGTCTCACAGTTGTAACACAATACATATATTTGTCTATACCTCTGCATTTTCTCTCAAATAGAGTTTTGTATTTGCAAATCACTTTGCGTTTGTTTGAAAGTCGAGTTTTTCTTTGCAAAGCAGATTGTGTTTATTTGCTGGATTTGTTTGTATAATTGGATTTTTTTTGTTTAATTTTGTCACAAAATTCGCTCCATACAAACACAGCCACAGCACTGTATATGCAAATACCTCATACACCATCCTAACCTTCGCCAAAGAGGAGCTCTCTCTCTGTGTTCAACCAAAGTCAGATTAACTTAGGTGGTTTACCAAAGAAATCTGTCAGTGTTCTTTTCATTTTCTCTCTTCTTCAGCCCTTTGCATTTCCCACGGTAGTTAGCTCCCTGTCACCTGACAGCGGAAAGCAGTGACTGGGTGATTGACAGCTAATATTAACCAATCTAAAACCTGCATTAAAGTTAAGAATGTAAAGATGAAATCTGTTAATATATAATTTGTAGTTGTGGTGCTTATTAATTTTTGGTGGGTGCTCCTAAATTTTTGCTGGTGCTCCTAACTTTTTAAAGTTGGGAGCACCAGTGCTAACAAGTACAAAAGTTAATTTCGAGCCCTGCCTACCTAGCAAATATATTATATAAGAGGATCTAGAAGTATAAAACATTACATACAGGCAAAGCACATCTCCAATGGAACTAAAATACATGACTCAAAATGTTATATTGGAATTGAAAAAAAAAAAAAGATTCTTCTTAGAGAAGGAGCTTAATATTTCTTCTGAGGTGAAAAATGAATGCAAACAAAATGCATTATTCTGCAGACAGAATGCAGAATGAATTATATATTTTATGCACTACAGAATGCATTATATTTATATGTTATATGAGATATATATTTTAATCGTTATTAGCCCAAGTAATTAGGTGAATTTGGAATAATGTAATAGGGATGATATGCGGGTAATTGAACATACTATCTTCATACAATCTTCAAGTGCTTCATACAAACTATGGGTTAAATTTGTATGTTGTGTTTAGGAAAGTACCAGATGTTTTGCTGGACTTGTGTTTGACTTGTGGAATAGCTGTATTATGTGTTCCCAGGTATCGGCACTGCCGCTGGTAATCAGCTAGCTGTTCATCTCGGGTCATGCCAGGAGTGGGCTTCACAGATTCTAGACGCTTCAGGAATGCCTGAAACCACACATATTTACACATACAATAAAATACATGTCGAAAAGAATGACCCCTCTGAATTAGTGAATATTTTGCTGGCAGCAAATCAATTGATTCATTAAAATTATTTGTGCTTGAATTGGTTGAGGATACTTTCTATTAAACCCTGTGTTACGCAGTAACCACAGCCAGGTCAAAAATTTAATTTACATTCTGAACTGAATTCACCATATGAGCATGCTGAACTACAACATAAATTATTAACATGTATTATTATTACTAACATGCTCGACAAGATTGCCTTTATTTAACTTGGCCAAACAATTGTTGTATAATTGCTGAAAAAATAACAAAAGACAGATGAAGAACATTATGTTAATGAGAATTTCTAAAACATTAAACAACAATAAGATTCATTTTATTTTAAATATATATATTTTAATAAATATTCTATAAAATATATGAAATATGACAATTGATTTTGTGATTTACCCTAAATACTAAAATCTTTTGGACATCTATGAACTCATTAACTAGCCTCAAACAAGATAACCAAGAGAGTAGTGTGACTACAACTATGCACTCTGAAAAGCCACAGTGAGCCATTGAGAATAAAAATAACTTGTGCACGAGGATCAGAATGTCACAGGCTGTCATGTCTCCGTATGCCAGTACAAACAGCCCTTTGGAAACCTCTCAGTAAGCAAAACCCATGAAAAGAGATGGGACTGGAAATAGAGTAAAGGTGAAGTTAGAGGACAGCTCGCTCAGTGCTCTTAAAGAAAGAGAGTGGCTGTCTTGTACTCTTACTCTTGTGTTCCAGCATTAGTTTCTAGGCAGTAAAACGCTAACAAGACCTAGTGGAACATGCAGTCTAATTCACAGCTCATAGTCTAACATTCTACTTATTAAGGGGTATTTTATTTCTGCTTTATTCAAAGAAAAATGACAGAGAGGAGGGTTTGACTCTCTAAGGATCTGTGAGGTCTGTAAGGATGAAGAAAGAGAGAGAGCGATAGAATATTCATGTGAAACAATGAGCAAGTGAGGTTCAGAGAGAACTACAGTATCCCTTTAAATGACATTTGATTGCAAGGGAAAAAAAGGAAAAGAGATGGCGTAATACGTTCTCTATCACTGAATCCAGTATAATGTCAAGTCCAGCATGTGCGCAAAACTGCTTCCACCTGTCTCTTCTCGTCTCAGTCAGGTGGTAACTGTCTCTCTGCTTTCACTGGCTGTGGTTGACAGCGCCCCTACCCCATGCACACACACTTTCACAGAATACTAAAATAAACACTCTCACAGAACACGATTACATCATTGAATAAGATCACAGAAGAACACGGAAAACATTCATATGATAAATACTGGGGCGTCTGAATAGAAGAATAGAATCCAAACATACACTACCATTCAAAAGTCTGGGGGTGGTAAGATTTTTAAAATGTTTTTTAAAGTCTCTTATGCACACCAAGGCTGCATTTATTTGATCAAAAATACAGTAAAACACAAATTTTCAGAAAATATTACATCTGAAATACCTGTTATGACTTTACTTTAAAATATTTTGAAAATATTTTTTAAATGAAATTTATTCCTGTGATGGCAAAGTTGAATTTGTTAGAAGTCTTCAGTGTCACATGATCCTTCAGAAATCATTTTAATATGCTGATTTTTTGGTCAAGAAACGTTTCTTATTATTAATGTTAAAAACAGTTGTGCTGCATAATATTTTTATGGCAATGTCGTACATTTTATCAGCATTACTTGATGAATGGAAAGCATTTTTCTGTAAAATCATGTTTTTGTAAAATGTTGTTTTGTAAAACAAATTTTACTGTCACTTTTGATCCACTGAATGCATCCTTGCTGAACAAAGTACACTACCAGTCAAAAGTTTTTGTACAGTAAGATTTTTAATGTTTTTTTAAAGAAGTCTCTTCTGCTCACCAAGCCTGCATTTATTTGATCCAAAGTACAGCAAAAACAGTAACATTTTGAAATAGTGTTACTATTTAAAGTAACTGTTTTCTATTTGAATATATTTTAAAATGTAATTTATTCCTGTGATTTCAAAGCTGAATATTTAGCATCATTACTCCAGTCACATGATCCTTCAGAAATCATTCTAATATTCTGATTTGCTGCTCAAAAAACATTTATTATTATTATTATTATTATTATTATGATGTTGAAAACAGCTGAGCAGAATTTTTTCAGGTTTCTTTGATGAATAGTAAGTTTAGAAGAACATCATTTATCTGAAATAGAAATCTTTTGTAACATTATGTCTTTATCATCACTTTTGATCAATTTAAAGCATCCTTGCTAAATAAAAGTATTCATTTCTATAATTTCTTTCCCAAAAAAATAAATAAATAAATAAATTATATATATATAATGACTCCATATACCATTGAATGGTATAGTGTATAATGTTACAAAAGCTTTTTATTTCAGATAAATGCTTATCTTTGGATCTTTCTATTCATCAAAGAATCCTGAAAAAAATGTACTAAACTGTTTTAAATATTGATAATAATTATAAAAAATGTTTCTTGAACATCAAATCAGCATATTAGAATTATTTCTGAAGGCTCAAGTGACACTGAAGACTGGAGTAATGATGCTGAAAATTCAGCTTTGATAACAGGAATAAATTACATTTTAAAATATATTTAAAATATATAGAAAATAGCTATATTAAATAGTAAAAATATTTCAAAATTTTACTGTTTTTGCTGTACTTTGGATCAAATACATGCAGGTATACTGCTAGTATATACTTTAAAACATTTTTTAAAAACCTTCAAACTTTTGAATGGTGGTGTACATGCATATGCTGAACAAGAGCAAACTCAAATACACAAAGTCTTGCTTGATTGAGGCCGACAAATAATTAAAGTTTCTCTCTTATAATAGGAGTTGCTGTCAGTGTGATTCAAATGTTATCTAACCTTATGCAGTGATGTCCTCTCTAACTAAATAGATAGGAAGTAGCTCCCTCAAGTGGAAAGAGAGAATATTTTCTTGTTACATTAAATAAAAGATTGACACTGACCAGGTTTTCCTTCTGAATTCGCTCTTGTTCTCGTTGTCTGTTGAGGGCGCTGTGGTAAAGGCATATGGGTGGGGCACTACTCCTGCGACTGCTGGTTTTGGAGCAAGCGGAGCTTCCGCTACGTGAACGTGCCGATGACCGGGAAAGTTCACGTAATAGCCGCTGGTTCTCCCGGTCGATCTTCCGTACCTCTTCATTTGTGAAAGAATAGTTCTTACAGCTGCGGCCAACACTGCCAGGGCTGGAGACCATAAGTACTCTGTTTAATTGTTTCTCTACTTTTAAAAACACTGCAAGGGAAAGAAAGAGACTTATAAGAAACAGCCACAACAACAACAAAAACATCTCAATTCATGGCACAAACCTGGTCCATCTTCTCCTTCAGAACTTATACTGTCCTGACCTTCTAAAACATCATTCGCAACCATCTCAGTAACACCAGGCTGTTGTTGCTGTTGAACATCTGCTGCCACAGGTTCAGAGGGCAGAACCACATCAATGGACTGAGAAGGACTAACATTTGGTGTCGAGAGAGGGGTAACATCAGTAACTGTGTCTTCAGATTCTGCCGTTTCTTTTGGTCGTTCTTTCTGGTAAGCTGAACCGACCCGCTGTTTTACAGGTGATTTCTGAGATTGAAAAGAGCTTCTCTCTTCACTACTGTGGGAGGACTCTGGGTCAGATGATGATGAACAGCTACGGCTAAGTTTGTGAAATTTTCCAGCAGATTTTTTAGGTGTTCCGTGGGACAATCCCTTATGTTTGGTTGATCGTGTGACTGGCGCTCTCACATCCTCCTCACTTTCATCGTCACTACGATGGTATCCATCATCATCATCATCATCGCTGTTATTATTAACATTGGTTTTCCTGACTTTAAAATCATCATCCAACTCTCTTTCCTCATCAGATGAGTATGAATGCACACTAGATCCTTCATCTGATTGGCTGTTGTTCACAGTCTCTGAGCTTTTGGCACTTGGGAGTGATGAAGCGCCTTTGAAAACTCCACTACTTTGTCGCTCTCTTTCATATTCTGTCTCTTCACTTTGCCCCCTGCTGCCCCGGTTTGAATCATCCTCCAATCTGGCTTTATCTTTACTATTCCTTACACTTTGAGCTTCATTTCCTATCTGATCCATGGAAACATGGGTCTCTTGTCCTGTTTTCTCATCTTGTCTTTCCGTGGCCTTCTGTTTATTGAGCCGCCCATCCTCAGAACCAAGTCCACTAGCTTCACAGTCACTGTCAAAGAATGAGTGGTCAACTTCTCCCTCTAGCTCTTTGGGGCTGTACATTTCTGAAGTGTGTCTTCCAAATATGCCCTCATTCAGTGGAACCTGAATGGAAAAAGAAAAAGAAACTGCGGTAAAAAAATAAAATAAAATAAAATAAAACAAATAACTACCAACAACTGTGATAATGCTTCATTCAAGTGGAGGAATTAATTATTTAAACAACTTCTATATTTTCTAGAGCAGTAGTTCTTAACCAGGGGGCCAACAATGGGCTCTCACCAAACTAACAAGGAGGCCTCAAGATAACATAAAATAATTTAAAATAGGAAAACAAGCAATACTGAATAAACAAATAAAAAGTCTATAAATCACAATATTTATTATTTTTAATTCATCTCCTCAACAACTGTTCCTACTGCCCAGAAAAACATTTATATATATTTAATATAATTATTTTATACTGTTTTCTGGTTTTGCTAAGTTGTATTTTTTTTGTTTGTTTGTTTGATTTATTATTATTATTATTATTATTAACACATTTATTATTTTATTTGTATTAGTTAACAACAATTAACATATTTATTATTATTATTATTATTATTGTGTCATTATTATTATGACAAATATTAACAATAATGACAAATGTGATTTTTCCAAAAAGAATTATGAATGATTTTAGTATTTATCAGTACACCCAATATTTTTACTTATTTATTTTTATTTAAGCACTTATTTATTTTTATTTTAACTGAACACAGAACATAGATTGCAGACCAAAAAAAAAAAAAAAAAAAGGTTCACACATTGCCAGACATAACGTAACACAATCCCATAAACAAACAAACAAACAAGTAAAAGTACACCCAATATTAAGGGACTGATAACCGATTGAGAATAAATATGACAAAATTAAAACCGATTATCAGTGCATCTCTATTGTTTTCTTGCATAAAAACATCAATACACTGGAGATCCTTGCAAAGCTGTTCAGCTAACGGGAAAAAGCTCAAGTAACACTTACAAAGCAGAGGTGTGAGCAGTGTACCTGAACATGCTCATAATACACACACAGGGGATACGCTTCTATGACAAACGCTTTAACAAACTCTTTAGCAATGCTGCCACAGAAATTCACGTTTAACAGACTGGCAAGCTCTGCTACGTTTAATGTGCATATTTTATTTAATTACAAATTAGACCGTAAACTTGTGTACATCTGCAAAACTCAAGCACGCCAACACAAAGTCATACAGCTAGTTAGCAAAGCCTACCTTTAGACATTCACATCAAAACACGCGGGACCGCGATACTGTCAGGCAAAAACTCCAAAACACAACCTGACGTACTTCATTTTATTTCGCTGTATATCTCCAAATGTTGTTCAGAAAGATAAAGGTTGAAGATAAGAGCTAAAACAGGCTCTTTCAGCTGTCCACCTCACTGCACACAAGAGTGTGTGGGCTCGTTAGCTACTGTAACTAGGTGACGTCATTTCCTCAAATAGTTTCGCGCCGCATCAGAACGGAAAAAAAGCAAGAACAGGGCAGTCTGCTGTGTGTCTTTTCACTTCAGTTCTTTTGGTACTTCTCTGCCTAATACTGCTCTGATATATTGCAATGCGAGCAATTTATTTATTATTTTATTGGACGTTTTCCCGTTTTTTGCACTGCTATTTTGTTACAACTAAGAAAATGTTGGAAAAAATCGAAGCTGTGATATTGTGTGTACACACACACACACACACACACACACACACACATATATATATGTAGGCTATTGGAAACAGTTGTGTTGCTTCATTTTTATTTTATTTTTTTATTTTTTTGGAAACTCGTGATGCTACTTTCAGGATTATTTGATGAATATGAAGTTCAAAGGAACAGAGCTTTTATTTTAATATTTTAAAAACACACCACCCTTCAAAATTTTGGGGTCAGTATTTATTTTATTTTCTTTTTTCTATTTTTCTTTCTTTCTTTAATACTTTAATTCAGCAAGGATGTGTTAAATTGACAAAAAAAATTATAAGACTTATATTGTTAGAAAATATTTTTACTTGGAAATTCTATTTTGAATAAATGTTGTTCTTTTTAACTTTCCATTCAAATAATCCTGAAAAAAGTATCATAGGTTCCAAAAAAATATTAAGAGGCACAACTGTTTCCAACACTGATGTGAAACTGAGGAGTGGAGTAATGGCTGATGACACCAGTTTGAAAAACCTTGCCATAAATGTCCCATGAATGAATGAATGAATGAATGAATAACAAATGCCTTAACATTATTACATTAATATCAATAGATTAAAAAAGAAGAGAACATTAAGAATGCTATTAAATGCAAGTTTCAATGTCTAATTTTTAGTGTCTAAATATTGTTTTGGACCAAATTGCATATGATGCATTCATTTATTTATGTCAGTGATAAATCAACCAACTCTAACCAGGTAATCAGCATTGTTGGAATCTATTTTGTGATATCACTCAAGCTGTTAAACAAGCATTACCTTTGTTATATTATAGCCTGTGCAGTGCGTGACCACTGTACATGTTTACTGATTCTGCTGCCAACTCATTCTTAAAGCTGTCATTCTGCGTGCAGCACATAACATTCCCTCAAAGCCTCTTTCATGTTTGCTTGGCACAAGTGGCAAAGCAGATCCATCATCCTCACACCATGCAAGGCCAGATTTGCAAATCCAACATCCCTATTCAGATGCCACCCTCTGCTACTAAAATAAATATATATGAATATATATATGCTACTAAAATAAATATATAATAGGCTATTGCAAAATATTTGCACTTGTACATGACCAAGTAAAGGACAATGCAGAGCTGTGCCACAGTCCAAGCGGTTTATATTTATTAACACAAATAAATTCACCATAAAAAGAGTTTCTTTATTAAATCTGCTTATTAAAGCAGAGTATCTCAGAGAGAGCGTGAACTGATGAAGGAAGTGCGTACGTGTGGAACTGCACAGCATGTTCTCAAGCTGTAGGAGGATTGACGCAGAGTCACGTGATAATGACTGCCCATTCTTGATCCTGATTGGTCGGTTTCATAGACCCACGTGGTCTAACCAGCATTTGCACTTCTGCTTTTTCATTGTACTACATGGGTCTGTGTGCTTGTTTGATTGCAGAACACTTCTGATCATCAGTGAAGTGACACAGTGTCACACCCGGTCAAACTTTTATACGGCATTATTCTGTGTGAAATTGTCCAGACATCAGCTATGTTTTTGCTTGAGACAGAGTCGGTGAGTCAATTTAATTCATTGATACTATTATGGGTATGAAAAGAAAGCATCATGTTTAACTAAGTAGCAAAAAAAATCTGTTTCAATTTTTTAAAAAGAAAGTCCTTCTATTTGTCAAAACGATTTTTAAAACTCAGTAAGTCTTAAGTCTTAAGTCTCAAATGTTGTTTCTGTTTCATTACATATCCATTCAGCTGGACTGCACGAGTAACCTTTTTGAAAGCGGGTTTGCGGTGAATGGAGGTTTGGATGATTCCGGACAGGCTCCTGCGCATCTCGCTGCATGCGGAGGGCAGGCTTTCTGCTTGCTTTGGCTGCTGCAAACCGGTGCTGATGCAAACCAGCAGGTACAAAGTCTTTAAAACCTTTTACCCTTTAAATCAGCAGGAGTTACTTAGGTTTGTGTTGTTGATCATGACATTCCTGTAAGTTATGTACAGGCTTTTCGCATTTTGTTTAAACTGTTTATGTGATTTTCTTAAGGATGCGAGTGGAGAGACACCCATGCATAAAGCAGCCAGAGCGGGCAGTTTGGAGTGCATCAGTGTGCTGATGGCAAGTGATGCACATTACGAGTAAGTGTATTGTTTAATAGTTCTTGTTTCAAGCATTTGTTTGACTGAGAGAAACTGCTACATATTCACAATATTTGCATATTTAAAAAATACAATTATAGTGGCATTCTTGTTATAATCATATTTGGTTGCAAATCATATTTATTTATTTTTCCATCACACTATCACAATTACGTGAACATAGGGGTTTACTTTAAGTAGTGTAACTCTTTGTCTTCACTTTTCTTGAGAATATTGCTTTCATTGGTTACCGTTTTATAGATTTTTCATATGTTCTCAATATCACTTTTTGGTATTATATCAGAATTATTATCATCATCATCATCGTTGGTGTCGCTTCAACAGAGAATTCAGTAATGTATGGTTGTAAAGTTGGTTTATCTTATTTTAAAAGATTTATACAATTTTATAAATTACAATAATAATATAATATTGATATTGAATAACTTTTTATATATAAAATGTTACAATTTTAAAAGCTATCAAAATGTGCCAAATCAAAAGACTTTAAATATGTTGCATATGTTCATACATAAAATATTATTTTTATATACACTACCATTCATAAGTTTGGGGTCATTAAGATTTTTTTAGAAAGTAGTCTTTTATACTCACCAGGGCTACATATATTTGACCAAAAATACAGTAAAACAGTAATATTGTGAAATATGATGACATTTATGATTACAATCAGTGTTGAAAAGAGTTTAACATTTTTGTGGAAACTGTGATACATTTTCAGATTCTCTGACTGCGTTTAATTACCTTTTTAAATTTATTTTGTAAGTGTAAACGTATTTACTGTCACTTTTGACCAATTTAATGTGTCCTTGCTGAATATAAGTATTAATTTCTATCAAAAGAAAAAAAATCGTACTTCAAACTTTTGATATCTAAATCAACTTTACACCATGTAAGCCAATTCTAATTTCTTTACTGAAAAATGCCTCTCTTTATCTTTAGCTGTTAATTTAATAACATTGTTTAAATAATCAATCCAAAGGCACAGTTAATAAAGTTCTTGAGATTAGAAAGACAAACACAGGCATATTAATTTTCAAAAGAGCTCAAACATAACAGGAATGCCTCGATGTTTTCCTGTTAAAGCAAACATCATCCTCAACAACTATAACCATCCTATGAATATAAACACTTCTCTAATTAACTATTTTATTTTCCATTCAGCATTTGCAACAACGGTGGACAGACAGCCGAGGATATTGCATGGTCTTGTGGGTTTGAGGAGTGTGGAAGGTTTTTGAACATGCATCGCAGAACACGAGACTTAAAGAACGCTTCATTATCATCCCTCTCTGAACGGCACATACTGAGCAGCACCCTCGCAGGACAGAAGAGAGGCCGCACAAGCTCTAGTGCTCAAGATGGAAAGAAAGCACGGGACTGGTGATGAATGTTCTCATAAAGAGAGAGAATTTGAAGTAACATATGGGCTGTTTAACCATTACTTGAGTGAATGGTAATCAGATGCATCAGTATGTCGTCAAGAGTCTGAATTACCGGTGGACATATATTGAGCCTATACTGTAGCCTGAGCAGTCAAGACAAATTGACACTGTTCTGGGGTCAGTGATTTGGAGTCTTAAGTACAAGAGGAATGAGTGACACTGGTACTGTAGAACTGTTCAGAGCGTGCTCCATACATATTATACCTGCCAACACAGAGCAGATAGGAATCAAGGAAAAAGCAGCCATTTTTCTTAAAAGGGGGAGACTTCTGGGTTTCTCACTGGAAAAGGTGCAACATTTAACTTGGATCACATGCGTGTTGGGAACCAATCATATAAAAACCCTGAAGGCACTGAAATGCTTACAAAGTTTTATGACAGTGTAGAAATATGTGGATGCGATGAGCAAAACAGAAGATAGATGACTTGCTGCTAAGCTTGGCTAATCAAGACATTCTTAATAAGGCAAGATTAGCTAAGCCAAGGTTTAAGTCTCCCCATGTGGAAAGATCTCTGAGAAAAGTCAAAGACCCCCACAAAGTCAGAGACTTTGCAATAATCAATGAATAAGGAAACATTTGCTGTTTTAGAAAGATATTTTAGCTGCTGTTTCTTTTTATTGAATTGCAGGAAGCCTTATCTTGTGTAGATGGTTGAAAGATATCTTGTGAATTTGATGTTTGATGAACTGGTAAAAGTCTCGAGATTACGACTGACTGAAAATCATGTGAGATGTTGCTGAAATGAATGTAACCTTTAGCGTGACTGAAAACGGATGTTAAAATAGGCATGGACATTTAAAACTTTGTAAGGACAATGAGTAATAAATCACTTTTCTGTGTCGGTTTGCACTCCTTGAAACAATGAGACTTCCTGTGTATCCATGAACTTAAAGGATTAATAAAACTGAATAAGTGTCATGCACGTGACTCAGATGGTCTTAGGTCTCTGGGGAAGGCAGAGGTTGTAATAAGCATTTTGATCCCAGAACTCTGGTCCCTTCCATCCACACCAGCCCTGAAGAAAATACAAACACATCATTAACATATGACCTACTTAAAATCACTGAGCTATTGATTCACAAATGATATTCCTCATAATACAGTAACATGGAGGGCGATATAAATACGATACTAGAGAAACTAAGTGTAGCAAAATATATCAGTTCAAACAAAAATTTACAGTTGCTAAATCTTAACAAGTGATTTTTTAAACCATGTGTTACACTTTTAATCCCATGTGTGTCTGGGTATAATTAAATAACTCATACAAGATGATGTTATTATTGAGATGATATAAGTACTGTAGCTTGTTATCATTAAGACAGAACAGAATTTATTTTTTATTTTTATTAAATGAAAATTTCTGACTAAAGTAGTGTTGTCTAATGTACTTTGTCAGTGATGGTCTGCAGGTCCTCTCCACCAGTATAGTGAGGGTCCAAGATAAGAAAGCATATTTGTCCAGTGTTCTCACTCCATGCTACGCCTAGAATAGTGTGCGCAAGTACTCCACCACCTGGTGAGAAAAATATTGGCTTTACTTTTCAATTCCTATTTACATCTAAAAATAGCAAAACAAAAAAATACAAGATATGTATACTACAAAATTATGAGGTTGTTTTTGAAAGAAGTCTTTCAAGCTCAACAAGGCTGCATTTTTACTTGCTTAAAAATACAGTAAAAGCAGAAATACTGTGAAATATTTTTATAATTTAAAAGAACTGTTTTCCATTTTAATATATTTTAAAATGTCATTTATTCCTGTGATGGCAAAGCTGAATTTTCAGCAGTCATTACTCCAATCTTTAGTGTCACATGATCATTCTAATATGCTGAATTTGGTGTTCAACCACCATTGCTTATTACCTTGCTTTTTTTTTTTTTTCAGTATTCTTTGAGAAAAGATTTTAAAAAATAACAAAAAAAGCAGCATGCCTCAAAGTTTTGAACGACAGCGTATAAGTGTGTTAGATCAGATGTTGATTATGATACAGATCTTTTTTTGGGAAAGGGTTTTGGGGGGGCTTGCTCATATTCAATCACAAATTTAAGGAAGGTGCTAAAGATAATGTTAACGCACCAATCATGACAGGAGTTCCTTCAGTCTGAAAGTGGTTGGCCAGCTCTCTGCCCTTGGTTGCCAGTTCAGATCCCTGACTTTAACAGAAAGACAATCAATTTTACAATGGAAACCGTTCAGAAACTTTTATTGTAAATCTATTTTTAGCATAATCTTGCATCAGCTTTAGTTAAACATAATACCCTACAGGACTTGCCTAGATTTTTGCCCTGATTTACAGTTTAGAGGAGCACAATCTGATTCGGACTAGATCTGTCGGAGTTGACAGATTTCACAGATTTTCAGCTGAGGCCTGTGGTTCCATCCAGTCAAGGATATCAAGGATATTTGAGCTGATTTTAGACCACATGTTGTGTGTGTAGGCAAGTGTATGATGTCTAGTGTTTTAAAATGGGTTTAAAACGTGTGTAGTGTATTCTGGCCTTTAACCAAAATTCATAGCCTCTTGTGTGCAGTGGTATACGGAAGAAAAAAAGGTGTCCAGTTTTTCTGAATCCAATATGGTCTGTTGTGGCCATTAAAGAGGAAAAACATATTACCACCATAAACAAACACAATAAACACTCTTTGTCTACCTGACAAACATGATCTTTGAGGTGACCCCCAGCAGCTGGTTAAGAACAGCCTGAACTTCGATGGAGCCAATCCACTGATGTGAACCCACAAAACGTGGCTCTTTATCCCCAACATCCACAAGAGCCTGATAAAGCAAAAATTGTTCCTTTTAAATACATATATCAAGTATAACTTTAACACAATGCCATGGAGTGCCAATTTTGCTTACCTGCTGAATCTGCGTGTGTGTGGGCACAGCCGTCTCCACATATCCTTGCTGCTGAAACCAGGAGCAGATAGTCTGAAGGGAACGATATGCACATCCCCAGCCATCATCATCCACACGATCCTGCATGTAATGATGATAACTGTACACACCTTGCACCAGATACAGCTACAGAGAGAAAAACAAGACAAAGACAAGAGTGTTAATGGTTAAACTTTACTTTTGGCATCAAGATATTTTGCACTTTAACCACCTTTAAAAGGGGTAGTTCACTCATAAACCCATCTCACCACCCATGCAATTTTCTATGGTATTTGTCATCAGTTGTCAATCTGGCATATGAAAGATCTGTTTCTCACTCAAAACTATCATATAACTTCAGAAGATAATTTTAAAAAGTTGTACGGAACATTTATTATGCTTACTAGCATTTTGTTTTTTGGCCTTTTTGTAGTTTGAACTGTCTCCGTATAGAAAAGAGCAGTGTGCAATTTTATAAATATTCACCTTTTGTGTTCCACAGATAAAAAAATAATATTAAAAAAAAAGATAACCGGTATGGAACAAATGAATTTAATTTGTGGGTTAACTATTCCATCAAAGCACAGTCTCACTTTAGCATCCTCAATGATGGGTGGGTTCAGGTGTATGTGGGGATTGCGGAGGTAACCATCTTTATAGGCTGCATCAGGGAAATGAAAGGCATTGGCACGTCTCAGGTATGGCCTGTCACTTGGCAACTTAAACCTCCTGTGCAGATCCTACACACAAAGAAAGTTGACTTAGTTTAGTCCGCACACATGTGGATCACTAATAAACAGCAATTGTTAGGATTGAGATATTATTCAAAAGTCTGAGGTCAGTAAGTTTATTTCATGTTCCATTTTTTGAATAGACAGGTCCATACCTCTTATGCTCACCAAGGCTGCATTTATTTGATCAAAATACAGTTAAAAACAGTAATAATGTGAAATATTATTACAATTTAAAGTAAATGTTTTCTATTTTAAGAAATTGTAGAATGTAATTTATTCCTGTGATAACACAGCTGAATTTTCAGCAGGCATAGTATTCAGTGTCACATGATCCTTTAGAAATCCTTCCAATATGCTGATTTGGTGCTCAAATATATTTATATTTTAATTCTTACTGACATTAAACCTATGAATGGTAGTACATCTGCTCATGTCTTGCCTCTCTGGTGGCCTGTAGCTGGCTGTCTGGCACTCCTGCAGGGTAAATTACAGTAGTGAATCCAGCTGGTTCAGGCAGTTGAAAGTGAAATGGCTGTGGCACCAGGAAAGAGGAGCCCTTCCTGTAACGTAGCACCACCTCTTCCATGTCTGCTAACTGCTTATTTAATGCCTCCACCAGCCCTGTACACACACTGAACAATCACACACATACAAACAATGAATCCGCTGAACTTCACAAACCTGATATTAGCATTAAAATCATAGCAGAATAAAAACACTTCCTTACAATCCGTATGATTTTAAGAGAACCTGAGTCAAAAAGCAAAAAATGCACTCACGTTGCCAGGCTCTCATCAGTGGTCACAGACAGAACACAGTCTAAAGGCAGTGGCATCTTCACACGATGCTGCTGTGTGCTCACTCGGATGAGACTAGGAGCTTCATTCCCAGTAGGCTCTGTGACTTCAAACAACAGCTTCATATTCACTACAGTCTATATAAAGATGGACAGCAGAGAGTTACTGTTAGAGTGACTGTTAACAGTTACCACCTTTCAAATAATCTAGTGAAAGACACTCACAGGTCCAGATTTTTTCTTATCTTTCTTTTTTGATGATTTCTTGCTTCCACTATCACCTGACCTGTGAACAGCAACAAAAATGTATCATCCTTGCTGCGCATACTACATAATACTCTACATTTACCATACACAAACATTAAAGATATGAGAGACCTCCCAGCAGGCACAAAACAGGCACACAACGTCATAAGACGTTGATATTTGGTTAAATTTTGGTTGCGACGTCGGGTGACCAAAATTCTACGTAAATTCAACGTCTAATGTCAATGTTAAATTGATGTCCAATACCGACGTCAGCTGACGTTGAGATTTTGTTGTTTTTAGGTTGTGCAACCAAAATCCAACGTTCAAAATTCAACCCGATTTTCATTTTCAACCAAAATGCAACGTCTGTCCGACGTCATGTCCAACGTCAACCTGACGTTACATAGATGTCTGGTGCCTGCTGGGAATGGGTAATGGCTCTTATTACCTTGGGTGAAGAATTTTTGTCCTTTATGATTAGGAATGGTGACAGAATAAGAATGCTTACTCTATATACTGCAGAATGTCTCCACATGTTGATGCTTCTGTCAAGCTTTCCACGTTTGATTGGAAACCAGTGTTAGGCCATATTAATATCAGACTGTTACAGACAGTGAAAATAATATTTTTTGATAATACTTTGGATCGGAGACCCTGGAAGCTTTTTGATATTGTGCTCTGACTTTGTGCACCTGCAAAAAAGGAACAGAGATTTTTTTTCCCCCTGCATTACCAGCATATGCTTTTCATAAAGGAATGTTAAAATTAAAATTTTACAAGTCAAGCTCATTCTTTTATAATTTAAGCTTTACCATTTGGATTGTCAAGCTGGCAAGCAAAATCCAAGATTCCCTTCAATCGAAATATAATGTTGCACGCTTCTGAATGAACCTGGGGAAATCAAAACACACATCACTAACCACATAAGATATTGAAATAATTGAGTTTACAGATCATGCTGTTCATCACAGTATCTGTACTTCTCTCTCAAGCATATGTTGACAAAAGGCTAGTTCATACTATATTAACAACGTATGCAGCTGTTTTCAAGAAAAAAGCGGTTTGTTTTCAACAACAGTTTGTTTTAAAATAGCGTATTACCATGTTCCCTCGATCAATGATCAAATTCAGCTGCTGTCATCAGGAGGCTGACATATTTGATGACGTATCATAACCATAGACTGATCATAACACGTCCGCATCTTCCTCGCGAAAGCTGATTTCGTGTCACAGGGAAAGTACAATCTCTTACTGCCCCCTGCTGACCTGAATGTAACTGCTCAATGTGTAAATGATCCAAATACAAGACGATGACAAATATATACTGGAGCCTACTGTACTACTTAATGAATTAAACTCTTTAAACCTCTTCAAAATCTCTGCAGCTCTGTTTTGCGGTCTCTTGAATACGTCTCCATCTTTTTAAACTTCTTCTTAACTTCTTGGTTTTCTTTCTCTAATCGTGTGCACTTTTCTAAATAAGCCTCAAATGGACACTTATGGGTGGGTTTAGCACAGCCTGCTTCTTGTTCTTTCTTATTGACGCTATCCTCCTTAAGACGCACAGTGTCTTTGAGTTTTGCAGTTGATTGAGACTTGCTGTCCATAACATGGTCTCCTCCTGCTCTTGTTTGCATGGCAGGGTTAGAATTTAACCCACATGGTGAACTACCGTCTGAAAATCTGGACTTCTCCATGATGTCCGTGGTTTTGAGAGTTCTGCTGTGTGTCCTTTATCAGGTCTATGTAGAGCTATTTGCTTCCTCCTTCACCCTGTTCAACACTGATACAAGAAACGTCTGATTCCTAAAAACGAGAACCTGATTTACCTCAATTTAGAGTAGAAATCATTTGAACTGATTTTAATTATTAAAAACAAGAAATATTATTCAATATCATTAACTGTGTCACCAACAAACAACTTGACTCAAATGAATAACATTTAAGGTCTCTTCACACCAACAATACAAATACTGTAGCCTAAATATAACTATGACCATAAAGTTATTAGTCTAAGATTTTAATAACTAGATATATAAAAGGAATAATATTAACAGAGCAGGAGTAAATTTATAACCTATTAACGTTACCTATTACTTAGGCTAATTATTATTTACGTAACATTGTGCAAGATGCTAGCTCACTTTATTAGGCTGTACCATTTATCACCCAATAATTTGTAATATTCGCCTCATTAGGTTATCCTGATACATCATGTAGCCTATTGTAAATATTTTTGTTGTATAATATCTCAATTTTTATTTATTTTATTTTTTTCAGTTTCAATAACTTCTATGTCCATGTAGCCTGTAAGAGACGACAGTGAAGAAGTGAACAGAAGTGAACAGTAAAGGGCAAGATTTAGGTAAAAAGAGTTGAAATGTGGTGTATGGAGAAAACAGAATAAATAAAAATAAGGTTTTTCACTTAGGATTTCACTTAGGATAATTTAGGTTTAAGCTTTAAAAATATATTAAATTAATAGTAAATCTTGATGGATTTTGAATCCTGTGACTCGCAGGCACATCAAACATGATGGCAATGATATAAAATCACTTGTTCTGAATCTTGTTCTGTTGGACATTATTTTCATGTGTCAGGAAAATGCTCCCCTGTTTCTGCTCAAAAACACCTGATAAGGGATATTATGATTCTCCTACAACAAAACTTTTATTTATACAAACATATTTCAGTCAACACACCCTACAAAGTAAGTGCAAAATACTGCTTCCCATCACACATGACACAACAATGCACTATCCCTAAATGTGTCTCACAGTATCTGGTTGAAATGATGTGCATTAATTGTGGTAAAACTTTATGCCTGTGGTTAAAACAAGATGTTCATGCACTGAGTAGCTGATTTGTAGTTGGTGCCCTCATGTAATCAAAAGAACAATGAGAAGATCAGAGGTCTGGACTCTCAGGAGCTTTTGCCCTGGCATGAGCGTGAGTTTCACAGTATAGCTCATCATCTATAAAGTAGTATCCTTTCTGCTTTAGGTTTTCTTCACATTCGGTGCAAACAAAACAGTCCGGATGACGAAACTTATCCTGTACCTTCACAACCGTCCCACTGAGAAAACAGACAGACAGAACCAATCAGAGAGTCACATAGATACATTTACTGTTCTTAATTCCTGAATAAAAATATGAACTTCCAGTGGCCTGACTTACATTATGCCATTACCACACTTATCACACATTGGTAGCTTATGCAAGTTCCCTGCAGGAGCAGATGGCTTGGTCGTAGGGGCACGGACTTTCCTTGTCACTAATGGACGTGTACCTGCCAATCAAAAAGATCTGAATCCCAGTATCAGTCATGTTTACATTTTGTAAACGTGAATGAATCCAACCCAGCTGCAGATTTCAGAAGTACTGTTAAATGTAGGTACCCTAGACGTTGCAGTTCTAATATTTGTTTACATGTGCATATCTATTCAAAACAACATATCACCGGATCTGATATGAGCACAATTGGCATTTTTCTCTTAATGACAACTAAAATAGGTCAGAAAATTGGTTTTAGCAAATATTCCAATGTTCATTTAACGTATTATTTAACAATGTTGAACAATGCTGTAGCATTATCTTGAGGGTTAAGTGTGTATATGCATGTGAGCATTATGTTCTCTCTCGTATTGTGTATAGTATCTTGTTTACTGTAAAAAATGTTCACAGTAGTAAATAAAACAAATATTACTGCAGTATGTTTTACAAGAAATACTATTTCAGGTTTTCTACTTAAAAATGACACATTTAATTCAAATTAATGTGTTGAACTTGATATTTCTTGTAATTATTTTTTGCATTTACTAGCAATTTATGAGTGAAAATTGTTTCAAGGTAAATCCTACCCCATTTATTCAGTGTGTAGTGCACATCCAAGAGTGCATGTTGCATAATGTGTATTAAATATGCAGTCTGTATTTGTGTATAGGCTAACTGTTATTATGTGTGTTTGTCATACCCTCACTGTCGATAAAGCTCTGTAAGGCTTTAAAGGATCCAGACTGTCGTGGTTCATGGGGTTCATCCTCCTCTTGATTTCTCTGCAGCATCTGATATACTTCGGATTCCTCTATATTGTTAAGCTTCCTGGGACTACACACACATACATTCAATGTAGTCCCCTCTATAGAATCAAACTAGATGTTATTTTTCAATAAACAATGATTACAGAGCAATTATTCCTGATCAGCTCAGCGCTACTGACAATACAAAAATACCCATGTTCTGATCCTTAACTAGAAGGATTTGCTAGATTGAGTAGTTCCGGTTCAGGTATGAAGTGTTGAACATTCACCTATCTGGTTTGTTATGGATGAGGCCCTTGAGTTGCCCTTGTAAGGCGTCCTGGATATTGCCTGAAGAATAAAGGCCAATAGGGGAGTTGTAGGTTGGGCTCACCACCTGACGTGTTTCATCGATGTTGGCTGCGGCCACAAAAGGTGAAGCCTTTCGATTATGGCCTGTTCCTATTGGTCTGTACTCCTGTCAGGCAAAATTATAAGCATTATAGATTGTATCAAACCACATGATATAGATAGACATCATACATAAAATATGAAGACACATACTTGTCTCTCTGCCTCTAGGTTCATTTTAAATGGATGGCTTTTGTTTTGTTCAGTGACATTTGGTGACCACAGCTTAGTCTCTGGTCTGCAAAACAATATGATCATATTTTTAATTATTTGTTGCTTTTTCTATATGGTCTGAATACATTCAAACTCCTCAAACTCCTTTTAAAAAGCTAATGCACATCAACTACCCCTTTATGTGGTGCAGTGTGCAAAATCATGTGCTGCTGTCCAGCAAGTTCTTCCCAAGCACATTTATATGCGCCTAAAGGTGACCTCTGACCTCTCTACAGTAAGTGTGAGCTTATAGGTGGCATCCTTGATTAGAGTCTGAGCCTCAGAGTGCATCATGTTTTCCGCAGAAACTCCATCTATCTCTAAGATGATGTCTCCAGGAGAGAGGTTGACTTTGGAAGCTTTACTTCCTGGTGATATCTGAAAACACAAAATGGTAGACAACATAAGTAGGAGCCAACTGATAGTTCTTACTTTTTTAGCAAGTAAAAGGCTTTTAGAATCATTCTAAAAATGTTCACTTTTGAGTCATAGTACACATATCTTTTTGCTTTGAAATCTTTACTGATTTGTATAATGTAGGAATAACTTTTACATTGTTAGTAATATTTCTAGATGAACACTTAGGTTCAGCTTAGGTTTACTTGATTTTTATCCATTTAGAAAAAAAAACTGTAAAAATGTGAATTTCAAATATGATTCACAAGACTTTTAAGGAATGTTTATTTGCACTCTTGTTTATTTGAGGAATGTTTATTTATCTCTCAGTCGTCATTGTATTGCATTGCTTTGTAAGTTTTGCTCCTCACAATAAAAACTACAGAGCTTTGATAATTAAAGGGATAGTTCACCCAAAAATGAAAATTCTGTCATTAATTACTCACCCTCATGTCGTTCCAAAACCGCAAGGCCTTCGTTCATCTTCAGAACACAAATTAAGATAACTTTAATGAAATCCGAGAGCTTTCTGACCCTGCATAGACAGCAATGTAACTGAAATGTTCCCAGTCTCAGAAATGTAGTAAGTACATCGGAAAGAAAACAAAAAATAACGACTTTATTCAACAATTTCTTCTCTTATGGGACAGTCTGCCACCATTTTCGAGAGTACTACGCATGCATGTAAACAAGGCGCAGCACATGCATCGTGGTGCTCTCGAAAATGATGGCAGACTGTCCCATAAGAGAAATCGTTGAATAAAGTTATTTTTGTTTTCTTTGTGCACAAAAAGTATTCTTGTAGCTTCATAAAATTGCAGTTGAACCGCTGATATCACATGGACTATTTTATAGATGTCCTTACTACGTTTCTGGGCCTGGGAACATTTCAGTTACATTGCTGTCTATGGAGGGTCAGAAAGCTCTCAGATTTCATCAAAAATATCTTTAATTTGTGTTCCGGAGATGAACGAAGGTCTTATGGGTTTGGAACAATATGAGGGTGAGTAATTAATGCCAGAATTTTAATTTTTGGGTGAAGTATCCCTTTAAACTAAGTATTTAAATGTAATTTTACTAAGATATATTATTGGAAGATGTAGAGTGACAACTGATATTTAAATGCATTTATGTTCTAAAGATCTGATTGATTTACATTACAAGCTATCAGAATTTCATTTTATTTTTGGCCATATAAATGTCAGCAGCTTCACTAAATTATATGTTTTTGCTCAGTTTAAGTCTTTTAAACTAGATTTTTCCTTTTCCTCTTTTCATTGACCCACATGCATGGCTGGAACAACATGTATGCTAACAAAATGTTTGTGTGTGTGTGTGTATCTGGAATTCCCTATGTTATGGGGACCAAATGTCCCCAAAAGGATAGAAATACCAGTAAATTTTGACCTTGTGGGGACATTTTTGGCCGTCACGATGAAAACCACTTATAAATAATACAGAATGAAGTTTTTTGAAAATCTAAAAGTTTAGTGTAAGGGGTAGGTTTAGTGTAAGGGTATAGAAAATACAGTTTTTACAAAACCATTACGTTCATAGAATGTCCCCATAAAACATGCAACCAGTATGTGTGTGTGTGTCTGTTTGTGTGTGCGTAAGCGTGTCTGAATGTGTATGTGTAAGTCCTTGTCATCATTGGTATGTGCACCCATGTAAACTACTCTCCACAGTAAACATGCAGGGGAAAATAACAATCTCCAGAGAAGCTCTGCAGTCCTGCTGTTATCAGCTCTCAGAACAAAGCGCTAGAGATGAATTATATGAAACTGCACATGCACTGCATTATGTGACTTGCATTACATGAGCAGAATGGCATGTATAATGCTATAAGAACCAAATGTAAAGGTGCATCCATCAAATCAGTCATATATCATAAGGCATTCTGCATGCAGTGG
Source organism: Spinibarbus caldwelli (assembly GCA_039654775.1). Lineage (NCBI taxonomy): Eukaryota > Metazoa > Chordata > Actinopteri > Cypriniformes > Cyprinidae > Spinibarbus > Spinibarbus caldwelli. The sequence goes on from CM077225.1 coordinate 13,019,242, forward strand.
GGTTGTCTGTGAAACTGCGCTGGTTTGGAATTGGATCAGATCCTGACTCCTAAATAAACTCTTTATCAGCAAGCAGAAAGAAGGATCAAGAACCTAAATATGTTTCTTATAGCCTCTTATCCATTCATCCCAGATGTACTTTTAGTACTGCAGAGCAGCTTTCTTTTTAATTTGATTTATAAATTCATGAGTACTTTTATACTTTATATGCTCAGAACTCAAATATAGCCCACCAGAAGGCATTTGCTCTACAGAGCAGAACAGACTAAATCAAGATGATTTTCACATTGCAAAACAAAGATTTTTATTCAGTATTTTGTTTTCTAGTAAAATATCTCAACATCCTTAAAACAAGATCAATCTAGTACAACTGCATAATATATCAAGACTGATAAAGAAACTGATAAAGAAAATAATTGGAGCACATCTCTGAGAAAATAAATGAAGCAAATATAGAGTAAATCTGTTTTAAGCTTGATAAGTCAACGCTCAGTTTCTAGAATCCACTTGAACTAAACAGATATATAAAAAATTACCTCAAGTTTTATTAAAAACAATTTTCCATCTCCTGAAGCAGTTCCACATTGTTTATTGTCATTTCTGAGGCCTACAAATCCCATTCTTAAATTCTGAGTACAGTCCAACAACCTGCTGTTGGTAATACAGGACTGTTTTCCAAACATACTTTGATTAATAAAGTCCAGTTTACAGTCCTAAGTAAAAACAACTCCCAAGGACCAGAGACAGAGGACAGAAGGGTGTTTGACCAAAAATGGCTGCGCGATGTTGAGATTAAGTAACAGTGTCATGCTGAACCGCAGAGTGAGCAGAGAATGTTCCAAGTGTGAAATCTCATTAAAGCAAAGTAGAAATCCAAAACTAGAGCTGCACAAAGAACAGAGGCATAAAACCTCTGTGCAAACAGATCAGCACAATAACTTCATTGTGTATTTCAATACTGGACTTTTGATCATGTAATAGGTTGTAACCCTTTTAACGCAGTAAAAGTTATTTAAACAATCCTTTATTTTTATAAAAAAATTTTTTTAGAAGGTATCTTTAGATCACATTACATCATGTGAATTTTAAGAATCTTATTTGAAATTTATTCTATGACTGTTTGGCTTTCTTTCTTCCATGGAACACAAAAGCCTCACCCTCAGTTTGGATAAGAACAGCCAGGATATTCCTTCTTTTATATATAAAAAAAAAGAAGAAAAAAAAAACTGTTTGAATCAGTCTGTACTCCTATCTCTCTTTCTCTCTCTTTTGGACTCTCTCTGACATTTGTTTAGTCGTAGAATACACAAATCCACTGCCACAACAGGTGTGAGGATCCAAATGTTAGTTCCAGTGTCAATGATTCATCAACAATTTTAGCTACACACATAAATAGAGCATGAGGATAGCCATTGTTCTCCACCATAAAAAATTCTCTTTATATGGGATGATATACTGCAAACCTCAATTCATGCCAGATTTAGTTGTATACAGTTTTGCTACCAAATTGTCTTCTTTCTTTTCTTTTACGCACCGTTTGTGTATTATGGATTCTGTTCATCCTTTATCAGTATTATTTATTGCGAGGCCCTATGAAGTGTCCTTTTCTAGTTGAGCTACATAAATATAAATATATATATATATATATATATATATATATATATATATATATGTCCATATAATAATAAAATCAGAATAAATAATAACACATTGATAATAATAATAATAATTATTATTATTATGATTATTATTGTTAAATTATTATATTGATTTTCTTTGTAATGGAAATACTTTTTTACATTTATTTACATTTTTATATTTGTATAACTTTTCTATACAAATAATAATAATTATTATTATTATATTGTTAAATTATTGTGTTGTTTTTCTTTTCTAATGGAAATACATTTTTACATTTATTTACATTTTTTATATTTGTATAACTTATCTATCTAAATACATAACAACAACAACAACAACAACAACAATAATAATAATAATAATAATAATGTAATTATAAAGGTATATTATTTGTCTCTCTATATACAATAAAAATACAAAATAAATAGAAGATAAATATAAAACATTATTGCTATTATTATTATTATTATAGAAGAGATGAGCATTCAGAATCAATGAGAAAAAGAATTCATATAGGCCATATGAACACACTTCCTAAAACAGATCAGTGATTCAACGGTCATGTCTGCTGTCTGATTAAGTGTATTTTTTACATCTATACTGGTGATGTAATATGCTATTTCTATAAATGAGTCAGATGCCCTTGTGGACATTTACAACACACATTGCACTTTTGTTTTTCACTGAATTACAACTGAATTAAGTCCTAAAGTGGTAAATCTACACACACACTCACTTTGGCGACGGTGAGGGGTTGGCTGAAGTCCCGTCCTCCAATAAGTCGAAAGCCCCACGGTGCGGGTCCATCCAGCACAACAGTGAACGGCATATCCACAGCAGGTGGGTGTGCATGTGTGTGTGTCTCGAGTGTGATGGTGAATTCAGCTCTAAATCCTTTAGAGGAGAGAGAAGACCACTCCTCCAGAGTGAAGGCTATCTCTCTCTCTTTATATCTTTCACTCTCACTCTTTTTTCTTTTTCAAAATGCTCTCCCCTCTACTCTTAGTCTATTCATCTCATCTCCATGAAGTTCTCATTTTACTCACTACATTTCTGTGCCACTTTCTCTCCATTTACATCATAATCTGTTTTATCACATCACTAATCTTAACCACCTCAATTTGATATCAGAATAATACATTAATGTTAGCATGCCCAGCCTTGTTTATGCTTTTTTTTCAGTTTAAAAGAAGAGATTGCACAAACAAAGAAAATGTCCAGAATGTCCAAAGCTGCTCTTTTCCACCCAACAAAAAATTGTCAAGGTTTTTATTGACTAAAATAATAATTATTTTTTCATTTAAATCTTTTTTATAAGGAATATGCATAAACCAGTGCAAAATTAAAGATATAAATTTTATAAATATTTAATAAATAAATAAATAGACAGACAAAAAATGAAGACTATATTAAGTAAATAATAATAACAACAACAACAACAACAACAATAATAATATATTTATTTTTATGAGGAAATAGAGAAATGAAATCATTCATTCATTCATTCCATAGTAACTTGCATACTTGTTATTTAAATGGTTTAGAATATGAGAAAATTACACATATTTTGGACAACACAAGGGTGTTCTGTCATTTTGGACCAATTTCACTTTTCTTGGTTTACAGCTTCCTCAATCTAAGTTGTTTACTTGGTCATTTTTAGATATGCAGTTTGAACAACAACACAAAAAATTGGACTTTATCTAAAAGAGTCTAAAAAAGTGGCCACAAAAAGTCCCATACTGGCTGTTTAAGACTAAAAAATGACCATGAACAGACAATGTGTGGCCATTTTTTTGTCTAGCTTAGGAAGGTTAAGCATTAGTTCAAGATTCCCTTTTCTGCTAATATAAGAATGACTGATCTTCGATCAGAGTTACAAAGAAACATACGGTTGCCAGAGACGGAGGCAGGACTCTGCTGCCTGCTCTGGTCCTCATGGCTGCTTGTCTGAGCCTGGAGAGAGGACTCACTGCTTCTGCCCTTATTTGGTGAGTGAACAAAGTGGAGGCTTGTAAAGTCTCACAGGCACATTCTTCTGTTACCAATCTGGATCTCACTGTATTACACATTTAGTTTTTACATTTTCTCCTCTCATGTGGCCTAATTTTACTCCAATTTTTTTTTTCCAATCTGTTTAGTAATTACAAACTCAAGGCAGCAGACATGGATCCTAATGTAAACTCTTCTCTGATTTCTTCTATTCCTTTTCACTAACACAAACAGTTGGGCCTCCTTCCCCTCTCATCTTATCTGGTCCATTCCTACATCTTTTGTTTCAGTCCACTTTAAATATACACAAACAAATAACTGAACTCTATTATAATACATGTATATTCAGCTTTAACAAACAGTGTAACAATGTAACCCCAAAGACATTGCCAGAAATCAGATTTCAACAGACCTGATTGATTTATTCCATAAAAGGTTTTCGGGGATATGGCCAAACAGAATAAAAGTCGATGACAGTAAATCAGATCCTTTTCTTTTTTTCTTTTTTTTTCTTTTTGGCTGCAGTTACTAAACAAAACGCTTGACCTGTGTGATAACAGTTTACAGAAATTAATGATCATATTCAGCATTAAATCGACCAAAAGTGACAGTAAAGACTTTTCTATTTCAAATAAATGCTGTTCTTTTTGTTCTTTTTTTTTTGTTCTTTCTGTTCATATAGTCCTGAAAAAATATATCAGTCTTTCTACAAAAATATTAAGCAGAACAATAATTATAATAATAAGATATTGATAATCATTTCTTAAACATCAAATCATCATAATAGGTGATTTCTTCAGGATCATGTAATACTGAAAGCTTTGCATCATAGGAAAAAATTACATTTTAAAATATATGTGACCATGTGTCACAGTCATGTCTGTCGTGTGTGTCATGTGTTTCCCTCCTTGCCCTTATTTGGTCCTTCCTGTTCCTGTCCTCGTCTAGTTTGATTGTATTTGATTTCTTTCAGGTGTGTTAGTTAATTATGATGTGTATTTAGTTCTTGCCTGTTATGTTCATTTTCGTCTGGTCTACTTGTTACTCCCCGGTGTTCCTGTGTGTCCCTGCCCTGTCTTGTTTGGATTTATTAAAGACTGTATTTTGAGTTTCCCTTCGTCTCTTCGTTCATCCTTCGTGAAACACTGTAACAGTCGAAGCAAATGTGTCGAGGCTTCGAAACAATTCTCTACGGTGACACCTGGTGGTCATTCTCAAGTATTGCTCTGAAACAGCTTCGACAGAGAAGCAGTTTTAGGCGAATTGACGAATTATAACGTATGTTATGTTAGTCGATTCTCCATTTGGGGGAGTGGTTAGTGTTCTCGGCTGGAATGCTGTCACCTAGGTTTCGAATCTCGAGCGAAGCTCTAGTTCTTGTAATTATAATAAGCATTTAAAATTGGTGTTTTTATTGTTCTGTTATTGTAATGTGTTGAAACATCGGTCTGACATTTGAATGAACTCATTGTGAATAAATGTTATTTTGGTCATGAAAAATTAACATTAATAAAAGACATCAAGCCACAATGCCTGACTTTTTTTTTTATATACATATAAAGATTTTTATTTAAAAATATGGATTTTCTAAACAGTGTCTCAACACTTTGTGATCTGAATTAGATTTCATACAATGCATACCTTGCTTAGATGGCCCAGCAGTGTTACAGGGACAATGTTACCATCCTCTGCACCCCCCAAAAGGGCAGTATGAGTGCTCCTCAAATGGCGCATCATGGATGATGAATTATTAAAGTAGGCTAGCTGCATATCACAACACATACATCTCACTTTATTTTGTGTTTCCAGATGGAAATGCTCCCACACCACAGATGGACGGCATCTCTTCATTATTATGTAATCTATCAATATGAAATAATCTATGTATCAACTAGCCTGATACCTATGATATCCTATCTCTAACTTGCTGTGCTTGTCACTATCTAACTTATATGAATGTATATGTACGCCTATATGAACGTATCAGTATATTTATCCTAATTATCTGTCAATGTCTATAGCCTATCTATCAATATCTTAATAATAACTTTTAATATAGCCTAAATATAATTAACCAAATTACACTATAAATATTCCTATATCGCAAAATCTTTCTCCTCTCACAAAAACCCACGAAGTGAAGATGCGTTAACTCCAGTTTTATACTTTGTGGGCGTTAGGATGAGACAGATGTGCGATTGTGTGATTTGTTCCCGACTCTGTCAATCAAACGCAGATTCGGCAGGTAAGCCACGCCCCGATGCTTCGAATCACCTTAGTCACGTGACATGAGTGTTTCGAATCACGCTTCGGAGCAGTGTTTCGAAACATCTGGGCTTCGGGATCTCGACACCGTGTCGAAACGTCAGCTTCGCGTCAGCCATCCCTAGTTCATCCCTCGTGTGTGCACCATGACAGAAGACCAGACCTAACCAAACAGTAAGCGGCGTCCCTTCACCTCGTTTTGTTTTTCGTTTTTGAAAGTTTTTTGTTTTAGTTCCTGTCTGTCTGTCCCGCGACATGGAAGTCGCCATTCGTCCTTCCCGCTATAGCCCACGGATGAGTGTGGGAGTTCGGCGGGATGGTCGCGAGTGCCGCGAGTCCGCTGGCCGCGAGCCCCTCAAGTACGCCGCCGTCTGCGGCTCCCTCAAGAACCAGCTCGCCGCTCACCCAAGCACGACGCAGGCCGCCGCTGACTCCAGTTCCCAAGTCACGGCCAGGAGTGCCGTTCCCTGCCTGACCAAGTGCCCAGTGATGGCTCCAGCCCCTGACCGGAGTCTAGACTGTTTTAAATCATGTCCACAGGAACATTTTAACCTTGTCATGTCATGTCTGTGGAGACTTGTCGGGGGCAGGCGGCTCACCTAGTTATGGCTGTGGAGGCCATTTCCTAGCTGCCTGCCTCTCCTGTTGTTGAGACAGAAGCGGTTCCTGAGAAACCCTGTGAGGTTCTCTGACTCCACGTACAGCCCAGGGAGGGCTGTGGATCTCCCGTCATTCCCTGTTATGAGGCCTCAGATTCTGAGCCTGGCCCAAGGAGGGCTCCTGTTCCTGTGGATTGTCTTGTCTCTGTTTGTTTCGCCCACGGAGGGGGAGGGTACAAAGGGGTTCCGGCTGTATTGGCACAGCTACTAAGACCACCCGCCATGGCCTCCAGAGCTCCCTGCTCCGTCATGGCCTCCAGAGCTCCCAGCTCCGCCATGGCCTCCTGAGATCCCTGATCCGCCATGGCGCCCCGTCCTGTATTACTGTCTGTGTCTGTCTTGATGGGCCTCCAGAGCGCACACCCCCCCCTCCCCGGTGGTACTTTTACAGCACGTGTCACACCTTCCGGGAGGCGGGAGTAATGTCACAGTCATGTCTGTCGTGTGTGTCATGTGTTTCCCTCCTTGCCCTTATTTGGTCCTTCCTATTCCTGTCCTCGTCTAATTTGATTGTATTTGATTTCTTTTCAGGTGTGTTAGTTAATTATGATGTGTATTTAGTTCTTGCCTGTTCTGTTCATTTTCGTCTGGTCTACTCGTTACTCCCCGGTGTTCCTGTGTGTCCCAGCCTTGCCTTGTCTTGCCCTGTCTTGTTTGGATTTATCAAAGACTGTATTTTGAGTTTACCTTCGTCTCCTCGTTCATCCCTCGTGTGTGCACCATGACACCATGGACCACAAAACCAGTCATAATGGTCAATTTTTTGAAATTGAGATTTATACATCATCTGAAAGCTGAATAAATAAGCTTTCCATTGATGTATAGTTTGATAGGATAGGACTATTTGAGATCTGGAATCTGAGGGTGCAAAAAAATCAAAATACTGAGAAAATTGCCTTTAAAGTTGTCCAAATGAAGTCCTTAGCAATGCATATAACTAATCAAAAATGAAGTTTTGATATATTTACAGTAGGAAATTTGCAAAATATCTTCATGGAACATGATCTTTGCTTAATATCCTAATGATTTTTGGCACTGAAGAAAAATCGATCATTTTGACCCATACAATGTATTGTTGGCTATTGCTACAAATATACCTGTGCGACTTATGACGGGTTTTGTGGTCCAGGGTCACATATATTAAAATACGAAACAGTTGCGTAATAGTGTTTCACAATAATACTGTATGTGCTGCATTTTTGATCAAATAAATGCAGCCTAGGTGGGCATAAGTAACTACAAAAACAAACCAAAATAATAATGCACAAAAATTACTGACCGCAAACTACAAACAAAAACATAAATAATATTAATACCAATACAATACTAATAAATGTTGTAGTTTTATCATTTAATGCCATGTAAAAACTACTAAACTTCCATTAGTGAAATAATTTTCTTAAGTTTGCCTGTTGTTTTTACAATAAAAAACAATTGCTTAGTTGTTTCATTTTTTTTTTTTTTTTTTTTTTTTTTACGATAAACAGAGGCGCTCAAATAACTGAGCAGAAATTTATTGGATATAGAACAAAACAAAAGACCAGAGACGAGACAGAGAGAGAGATAGAAAGAAAGAGAGAGAGAGAGAGAGAGAGAGAGAGAGAGAAAGATTTATTTGAAAGTGAGCAGGTTAAACTAGATTCTCTCAAGCTCACCAGCTCATCAAGCACACACATCAAATAACACTATATGTTGTTCAGTCAAAAGGCTATTAGGGAAAAGGCAAAAATCCACTGTCTTTAGTAGTTTGCAAACAGTGACAAAAAATCTCCTAACTCCAGTTTGACAATAGTGTGCACCAGTATCCATCCTGTGCTGAAGAAAGTCCTTTATTAGTCCTTTATTAGTCCTCAAAAATGCTCTTTGCCGATTTTTTGCATACATTTTCTTTCTTTTTTGCACCAAAGAAGTTGAAGAATAAATTTGGCACATGGGATGAAATATAAAGGACTAAAACAGATGAAAGAAACCAAAAGTGAGAAAGGAAGGGCTTTATAATGTAAGTGAAACTCATGTACAGTACAATACAAAAGGACATATAAAGTATCAGCAAACACAGCCGTGAAGCTGGAAAATGCAAACAGTGTGATTAAAACATTTAAAGCTAAAGTGTGTCATTTCTGTGTCATCAAACATAATTGCAATTGCTTTCAAACAGGTTTCCAAAACAAACCACTCGTTGTAACAAAATTATTCAACCTATGAATGGTTTACTTGTAGTTGTCCCTGCATATTAAGCTATATGTTGAAAGAAGACAACATTTTATTACTAGCACACTTACACACTTCAACTTTAAAGAAAACAAAAATAGAAGTAATAAATGTTTAAGGTGCTTTAAGATTGCTCTGCTGTTCTGTGAAATTCATAGACACACTTTTTCCATATACTGAATATACATACTTGTAAAAGCCGATGCAACAATCTATATGCTTTCAGATGAGAACACAACAAGTGATACACTTAGTGCAGAAAATACTGATATACAAATCCTTCGAAAAACTAAAGATAACATCAGACAAGCATACAAACATTCATCAAAGACCAATAACTCTCTCTATTGCATTATATGATGCAATTTTAAAAGAGTGAATCTCATGAGAAACGTGGCAGATAAATTACATCATTTAAGTTTTATACCGGAGATCAAACTTTCAAAAAAAAAAAAAGAAAAAAAAAAAAAGAAAAAAGTGAAGATTTCAAAATTACAACGTTATAGACAAATTAGTTAATTTAGGTTAACAAATAAAAAATTTAAACATCATAGCAGGCTCACCTTGTTATTGTAACATTGTTGCCATTCGTTACTAAAACAAGCAATGATTTAATCTTGATTTGGGTTTTTTTTCTTTACTGTATTAAAGTCAGGTGGTTCACTGACAGCTGGTTTACAATTCTAAAACTCAGTCCGTCCATAAAATTCTCAAGTAAACATTAGAAAAAAGTTCATTAATCAAATATTTGTTACCAAATTCCATAAAAGCATCTTTACGTTCCAGAATGTCAATGCACTTTCTTTCAAAGACAACTTATACAAATACCCACAATGAACTGATTATTATACGAACATTATCCTATATGAATGATTGCCACTTCAACAATAGGAAAATTGCTCCATGACAGTTGTTTTGTAATTCTGTATGGCAATAAAAGTATTGTTACCTATACAATTATTGTTTAAAACATATCTGTTCCTATCTTTTATTTTGGCCACATACAAGGGGAATGAGCAATTTCATAATTGTCCATGATATCACCTGTAGCTCATTTTAATGAAACTATCCATCCTCATCTATAACCAGTGGTCTCTATTGCTATTAACCTTGTACTGTTTATTACACAACACACACACATACATACACACTCAGTTCAACACTGGTGCCAGAGGTTTTTTCTCAGATACATTTTTCCATGTGTCTACCATTTATACTGATATACTGACCTCACTCAATACTGTGGCTGCCTGAATCCTCACAATACTATCTCTGAGCTACCGCATCCTGGAAAATAACAAAATGTCAAAATAACAGGAAAAACATTAATGAATGTGCTGTTGTCAGAATAGCAGATGAAGGAACAGCAAGGAGACTGTGATGGCACAAAAACAAAGTGCTCAAAGTGAAATAAACTTCAGTGGTTTGTCTGAGTGGACATGGCAGAGCTAAAACTGTTGTGTTTGTGAACACACTCACACATATGGACACACACACACACTTTCTCATAGGTGAGGTGCCTTGTTGGCCCTACACAGTAGGCACTGGAGTGGCCGTATTTGTGCCATTCATTAAAGCGGTTTAACATAGTTTCCTGGGAACGTTCCAAATAACTTGGTTCTCCGAGAGGTACCTGAAAAAAAGACAATTACACGCAATGTAATACAATCACTTTCCAGAAGTTTAAACAAACATGATTACATTAAATAATGCATAAAAGATGATAATGTACATTACTATAATTACATGGCACTTTGGGATACTTGATTCTGATTGGTCAATCACATTATTTGGTCAAACATTTTTGACCAAATAGTTGATTTCAAAATATTACTGACCCCCAAAATTTTAATGGTAGTGTACATATATTTCATTTATTAAGTCATATTGATTAGTCTCATTAATAAAAAAGTAGTACCATTTGCAGAGGTGCTGTAATATCTTTATAAAAAAAACTTACCCACAAACCAGCCATCATCACATTTCTCGATGACATCAATAACATCCCCCTCCTTCAGCTCCAGCTCATCCTCATTACGAGGCACATAGTTGTACACAGCTTGGAAGCTTAAGCAAAATTAAAATTATATATATATATATATATATATATATATATATATGTGTGTGTGTGTGTGTGTGTGTGTATTTTTTAAAATGTGCTGTTAATGGTCAGACAGTGAATAAACAAAATAACAGTGTAAAAGTATATGAAAAATTGTACTTACGGGTCACCACCTGAATGCTGAGAATCCTGCATAATTTTCTGAGAGAAAGAGATAGGAAAGTGTCAGTATGGTGTATAACACTTTAAGGTGTCAGAATATCATGCCAAATCCAGGCACAGGATGTCATTCTGTGAGTCTTCATCATCATCACAGCGTTTAGAGGAGACCTGTTGTGTTACAATACACACAAAGAGGAAATTCACCCATGATGCGACCAGAGAACTATAAAAGGGATTAGAAAGGACTTCATTTCCCAGTCTGCACTGCTGCTAGTGTCTAGTGATGGGTCGTTCTTGAACGATTCGTTCATTTTGAACAAATCTTTAATGTGACTCGGGAAGAACGAGTCGTCTCGGGGAGTGATTCGTTCAGTCGCGCATGCGCAACATCCTACAGGTTCTGCACAGAATTAGTTCACCTGTTTCGAGTCTTCGGGTTTTTCAAGTCATTCGTTCATCACGTGACAGCCCCATACGCATAAACTATGCAGTCTGAACCAGAAAGAGAATTGATTAGTTCACCTCTCGAGTCTTCGGGTTTGAGTCGTTCGTTCATCACGTGACATCCCCATAAACTAAACCTATGCAGTCAGAGCCGGAGAGAGAATTGATTATTTTCTGAGGGAAAAAGACTTAATAATAGTAATAATAATAACCAACTCTTTAGTTTATTACCTTTGTTACCACATTCAGTGTTATGGAAAAGAACCATCATGACAGAAATTCACACATTTATAAACTGTAAGAAATAAAAAGCTACAATTTGAGACCAGAAACGCAACATGTAACTGTAAGAGTATCTAATATCTATCTATCTAATAACTAGATAGTAAAGTTCGTAGACAAACTTTAAGTTGGCTTGAAAAAGCCTAGCCAGAAAGTTTTAAAAGCTTAAAGTTTGAAGTTTAAATTAGTTTTAAAGTTTGAAGTTTTAAATTTTTGAAAACCATACAATTTACCAGAAAAACAGATAGTCACAGACAGACAGACAGATAAACAGATTTATGCAGTTGCAAGCAAGTGACTAGCATGTTGCTAGCATGACTAGCAAGTGACTAGCATGTTAGCATGATTAGCAAGTTGCTAGCATGTTGTCAGCATGATTAACAAGTTGCTAGCATGTTGTTAGCATGTTTCTAGCTTTTTGTTAGCATGACTAGCAAGTGACTAGCATGTTGATAGTATGACTAGCAAGTGACTAGCATGTTGTTAGCATGATTAGCAAGTGACTAACATGTTGCATGTCATTAGCATGATTAGCAAGTTGCTAGCATGTCGTTAGCAAGTTACTAGCATTTTACTAGCATGATTAGCAAGTGACTAGAGTGTTTGCTAGCATGACTAGCAAGTGACTAACATGTTGTTAGCATTATTAACAAGTGACTAGCATGTTGCTAGCATGTCGTTAGCATGATTAGCAAGTTGCAAGCATGTCTTTAGCAAGATACTAGCACGTAACAAGCACGATTAGCAAATGACTAGCATGTTGTTAGCATGATTAGCATGTTACTAGCATGTTGTTAGCATGTTTCTAGCATGATTAGCAAGTTACTAGCATGATGTTAGCATGATTAGCAAGTTACTAGCATGTTGCTAACATAATTCTAGCATGATTAGCAAGATGCTAGCATGTCGTTTGCAAGTTACTAGCATGTTACTAGCATGATTAGCAAGTGACTAGCATGTCATTAGCATGATTAACATGTTTCTAGCATGATTAGCAAGTTACTAGCATGTTGTTAGCATGATTAGCAAGTTACTAGCATGTTGCTAGCATGATTAGCAAGTTACTAGCATGCTTTTAGCATGATTAGCAAGTGACTAGCATGTTGCTAGCATGATTCTAGCATGATTAGCAAGTTACTAGCATGTCACTAGCATGTTTCCAGCATGATTAGCATGTCGTTAGCATGATTAGCATGTCGCTAGCATGTTTCCAGCATGATTAGCATGTCGCTAGCATGATTCTAGCATGATTAGCAAAGTTACTAGCATGTCGCTACCATGTTTCCAGCGTGATTAGCATGTCGCTAGCATGTTTTTAGCATTATTAGCATGTTATTAACATGTTTCTAGCATGATTAGCATGTTTCTAGCATGATTAGCATGTTACTAGCATGTTGCTAGCATGATTTAGATTAGAAATATTAGATAGAGTGGAAGCTTAAATGAGTTTAAATGGATTAGAAATAGTACATAGAAGTGAAGCTTAATTGAGTCCAATAGGCTTCAGTGTGTTTACATGATTTTGAAAGTTTGTCAGTTGGTGTTTGATGAGTCTTGGCTCATCTGAACATTCCGTCAATGTAAGTCTATGGGATTTTTCCCAGTTTTAATCGTTAGTTTGGTGGTTATAGCTTTAAAGGTCTAGGAGGAGATACATTTTAAAATTTGGTCTCAGAAGAAGAAGAAGAAGAAGAAGAAGAAGAAGAAGAAGAAGAAGAAGAAGAAGAAGAAGAAGAAGAAGTTTATATAGGATTTCAGTAAGTTGGCTTTTTCAAGCCAACTTAATAATAATAATAATAATAATAATAACAACAACAACTATGCACCCGTTTGTAAGGAAGGTTGTAAATGAACTAATTTCTCTATCCAATGCTGTCACGTCACGTGACAAAAGAACGAATGACTCGAAAGTCTCAAGAGATGAACTAATCAATTCTCTTTCCGGCTCTGACTGCCAGAAGTGTAAAGTACTTGAGTAAATGTAACTAATTACTGTACTTAAGTATCTTTTCGGGTACTTTGTAGTTGTACTGAGTATCAAAGATATTAGCAACTTTTACTCTTCACTACATTTTTGAATGAGTATTTGTACTCTTTACTCCACTACATTTGAAATGAGTGTTGCAGTTACACATTACATTTTGCATGGCACCTAGCTTTTCTGCAGCAGTTTATTTATGCTACAAAAGATGTGATATTGCCAACTACAGGGCACTGAAAGTACTATATCTTGTGCATTTTGCCCTTACTCACCCAAACTTGTCAACAAGGCTACTTTACGTGAATGTGAGTTTCTTAGCCAGTAGTTGTGAATAACAGGTGTTTCATAAATGAGATGAGGACATGACTGCAGCTGCCAATGAGGCCGAAACCAGCACATACAGTGCAAGAAGACTTTGACTTTTTAATTTTACTTAACATTATTTAATTTATCCGTTACACTGAAGAGACCTTTTTGAGGGATATTGTTTTTTTTTTTTGTTTTTGCAATTTTGAGGTGTTCAGTTTTATTTTGGTTTCAGAAAATAAGCGTGATTGCTCTCCTCACAAATCAGCTCTTTCTTGTTTTTGTTGCGTTTTCTGTGCCTTGTCTTGGACTTTTATGCCACTTCCTGTCTCCCGTGGTGCTTGTAGTCAGATTGTATCTTATCTTGTTCAGCTTGTTAGCCTCCTGTATACTGTATATACAGCCCTAGTGTTTCTTTAGTTCTTTGTGAGTTGTTGAATGTATTGGTTGTTTGTTTGCCCGTTATTCTGTTCTTTGTTCCCTTTGGTTTTTGGCTTATTATTTGTTCTAGCTTTTCCATGAAATATCTGCACACAGATCCTTGCCTCTGCCTGTTTCTTCAGCTTCTCCACAACATTACAGTTTTTGACTGGCATGTCTCTTTGACTTGTGCATCTTTGAGCCTATATTTAGTATAAGTAAAATACTTAAGTACTGTTAAAAACAGATACTCTAATACTTTTACTCAAGTTGTTTTGGAATTGGTGACTTGTAACTTGTAGTGGAGTAATTTTCACTGTAAGGTATCTGTACTTTTACTCAAGTATGGTTTTCAGGTACTCTTTACACCTCTGCTGACTGCATAGGTTTAGCTTATGGGGCTGTCACATGATGAACGAACGACTCAAACCTGAAGACTCGAGAGATGAACTAATCAATTCACTTTCCGGCTCAGACTGCATTGGTTAAGTTTATGGGGTTGTAACGTGATGAACGAACGACTCAAACCTGAAGACTTGTCAGATAAGAGGTGAGGTGAGCTAATCATAGACTGAAGACCCAGGTAAACAATGAATTAATCTTTTCTGTTTCTTATACCATTATAGTTTTGTATAAGACTATAATGGTATAAGAAAGTTTATGTAGTGTGATCAACGTTTGCAGCGGTGTTTGCAACGTTTGATCAAGTAGTAGATATGTTAGGGAAGTAAGTAGGGAAGCACGTAAAATGAATGAAATGAACGAAATTACTCGAAAAAAAGATTCGTTCATTTTGCTGAACGAGACTCAAAGGTCCGATTCAGTAAAATGATCTGAACTTCCCATCACTACTAGTGTCACAGCACACTCCATCCTACCCTTCGTGCTCTACTGGGTGATAAACAGGGAGATAAACAGCGCCTCCTGGTTGAAATGGGGCTACGTGGTGGCTTACCCTCAACCACCACTTCCTGCCTATAAACTGTCTGCAAGAATCAAATTCAAGGCAGCCAATCAGAGATCAGTACGCTCATACAAAATCCATCTCAGTGTTATTCAAAACCTCATTCTCAATCTTAAACTCAGTACCAGTGTTAATTCTATTTCAGTTTAGTCATTCCAGAGTCTTGAATTATTAGGGATATGATAACTACAGTCCAACTTTGGGAAAGTAAGAGACAAAATTATACATTGTTTACACTATTGATACATGCCATATTTAAAATAATGAAATGAGAAATATAAAAATTGTCATATTTCTTGCAATAAAAAAGTCAGTAACCAGTAGCTGTTAAGATCTAATAAGGACAGAAATGCAAGGATGCACAGATATTAAAATCCTGTCTGATACCAAAAATCAGTAATTATTTTATGCCACTCATTAAAAAAAATCAGTAATTATGTCACTGTATGTTATGACTGATTACCAATAAATAGTTGAAATTAAAATTATATACTGTTTTGTCTCAATGAATCAAAAATAAACTCTAATAACTAAAACAATCATTTTAAATGCTGCAAGTGAATTTAGTCATAAAAACGTCTCGGTTACATATGTAACCCTTGTTCCCTGAAGAAGGGAACAGAGACATCATGTCGGTGACCGACAATGGGATCTCGCTTCAAGAGACCAATCTACTTTGAGTGTAAACTAAACGAGCCAAGGCACATTGGCATGCAATAATTGCATCCAGCTGCTGCTCATCACAGCATGAGCATAAGTAGGCAGCAGGTGCAATGTATACTCAGGTTTTCACTGAGGAGCCGAGCCAGGGACCCGGCCGCTCAGTGGTGGTACAGCAGCCGTGGTGACGGGACGTGACATCTCCATTCCCTTCTTCAGGGAACGAGGGTTACATATGTAACCGAGTCGTTCCCCTTCAGTCGGTCACTCTGAGTCATGTCGGTGACTGACGAATGGGATCCCTACCAAAGCGCCATGGCTGCTGCCCCTTCCAGCGCCCCTCGTAAGCCACCTGGTCCCCCCGCAGCAACTGGGGCGGAAGATAGGACAGGGCTTACGTGGAGAGAGTCTATTAATGTTGTTCCACTAGACCCATACAGTCAGACTTATTGGATAACACTGGGAAAGCGTACCCTTTCCAGGGACGCTGCGGAATCCACATCCTGCCCGCAGGGAGGTATCATGTGGAGATTACACATATGAACTGGGCATTAAGGGCAGTACAACATATGGAACATCTCTGAGGTGGCTCCGGCCCAGTTAGGAGGGAGTCAACACCGGCAGGGACGGCAAAGCAGAATCTGCCAAGAGAAAGACACGGGCTCACCGAAAGGGGAACCGTACCGTGGAAGAATCACAATGTGGAAGGGATCACAACATATGGCACCTAGCCTAGCACAGGGGTTAACCAACAGGCCACTTTACGAGTGTTAGGCCTGGCGCCGGATGCTCCGCCACGTCCGGCTGCCGAGGGTGATGGAGGAACTCCACAGGGTTCGCCATATGGGGAACTGAACTGAAGAGCAGAATAGGCACACATATCTGGTCCGTAGAGGGGAATGGCGCAGCAAGTGAGACACTGAGCCGTACCTCTGGCTTTACTGGCTACTCGAGGCGAGCACACGAGAGGACACTGGCTCTACCCGAAGGCTATAAAACGTAGCAAACGTGTTGGGTGTCGCCAGCGCCCAGGAGGAAGCAACACTCCTTGTCGAGTGTGCTCTCAACCCAAGGGGGCAGGGCACGCCTTGGGTTTGATACGTCAAGACGATGGCATCCACTATCCAGTGGGCCAACCTCTGCTTGGAGACAGTCTTTCCCTTCTGCTGGCCTCCTTAACAGACAAAGAGCTGCTCTGAGGTCCTAAAGCTCTGCGTACGGTCCACATATATGCGCAAAGCACGAACGGGAAAGAGCAAAGCTAGGGCTGGGTCTGCCTCCTCCGAGGGCAGCGCTTGCAGGTTCACCACCTGATCCCTGAAAGGCGTGGTGGGAACCTTGGGCACATATCCGGGCCGGGGCCTCAGGATAACGTGAGAGTCGGCCGGCCCGAATTCCAGGTACAATTCGTTGACCGAAAATGTATGCAGGTCCCCTACCCTCTTGATGGAAGCCAGCGCAGTTAAGAGCACTGTCTTTATAGACAGAGTCCTCAGCTCTGCAGACTGCAATGGCTCAAAGGGGGCCCTCTGCAATGCCGTAAGCACCAGAGGGAGATCCCAAGAGGGTACGGGGTTTGGGCGAGGAGGATTTAGTCTCCTCACGCCCCTCAGGAACCTGATGATCAGGTCGTGCTTCCCCAAAGACTCACCGTCTACAGGATCGTGATGTGCGGCAATTGCTGCAACATACACTTTTAGGGTGGAGGGAGACAGCTTTCGCTCCAACCCCTCCTGGAGGAAGGAAAGCACCACTCTGATCGGGCATCTCCGGGGGTCTTCTCGGTGAGAAGAGCACCATTCAACGAACAGGTTCCACTTCAAGGTATAGGCACGTCTCGTAGAGGGTGCTCTTGCCGAAGTGATGGTGTCCGCCACTGCCTGGTGTAGATCAGCTAGGACCTCCGCGTCCCGTCTAGGGACCACACGTGGAGGTTCCACAGATCTGGACGCGGGTGCCAGAGGGTGCCCCGTCTCTGAGAAAGTAGATCCTTCCTCAGAGGAATGCGCCAGGGAGGGGCTGTCGCGAGGAGCATCAGTTCCGGGAACCAGGTCCAGTTGGGCCAGTAAGGTGCAACTAGCAGGACCTGCTCCTTGTCCTCCCTGACTTTGCACAGTGTCTGGGCAAGAAGGCTCACTGGGGGAAACGCATACTTGCGTAGGCCCTGGGGCCAGCTGTGCGCCAGTGCATCTGTGCCGAGGGTTCCCCCGCTCTGGGAATAGAACAGCTGGCAATGGTACGTGTCTGGAGAGGCAAACAGGTCTACCTGTTAAGCTCCGAAGTGTCTCCATATCAGCTGGATCGCCTGGGGATGGAGTCTCCATTCTCCCGGAAGCACATGCTGCCGTGAAAGCTCTTCGGCTGCACGACTGAGCAGGCCCG
The DNA here is from genome assembly GCA_039654775.1 of Spinibarbus caldwelli. Lineage (NCBI taxonomy): Eukaryota > Metazoa > Chordata > Actinopteri > Cypriniformes > Cyprinidae > Spinibarbus > Spinibarbus caldwelli. The sequence continues at coordinate 13,037,673 of CM077225.1, forward strand.
GAATGTAAATGGCACAAAGCAACCTCAGATGCTTCTGACTCCATAGGTGGAGATGGCGGGCGAGTTGCGACATACGACGGGAGCGAAGACCACCCTGATGGTTGATGTACACAACGGTCGCAGTGTTGTCCAGTACGTGCTTGCCTCGTAGCAGCGTTTTGTAGCGGGCCAGCGCAAGACGTACTGTAAGCAACTCGAGGCAATTGATGTGCCAATGCAGATGGGGGCCCATCCACAACCCCGAAGCTGCATGCCCGTTGTACGTGGCACCCCAGCCTATGGTGGAGGCATCCTTGAACACAACAGCTGCCTGGACACCTGTACTAGGGGAACTCCTGCCCGTAGAAATACAGGGTCTGACCACGGGCTGAAAGCTTGGCGACAGGCCGGAGTGATCGTCACTCTGTGCGTGCCGCATTGCCACGCCCATCTCGGGACTCGGCCGTCAAGCCAGTGCTGAAGCGGCCTCATATGAAGCAGTCCAAGCAGTGTTACTGCGGCTGCGGATGCCATATGCCCCAGGAGCCTCTGAAATTGTTTCAGTGGGGCCGCTGTCCTGCGCTTGAAAAAATTCAAGCAGTTCAGCATTGACCGAACACGTTCCTCTGTGAGGCGTGCTGTCAGGTTGACCGAGTCCAACTCATACCAAGAAAAGAGATCCTCTGCACTGGAGAGTCTGCTCTTTTCCCAGTTGACCCGAAGTCCCAACCGGCTGAGGTGACTGAGCACCATGTCCCTGTGCACGCACAACTGATCCCGCGACTGAGCCAGAATGAGCCAGTCGTCGAGATAGTTGAGAATGCGAACACCGTGTTCTCTCATGGGAACAAGGGCTGTCTCCGCAACCTTCGCAAAGACGCGGGGTGACAGGGACAGCCCGAAGGGAAGGACTTTGTACTGAAATGCCCAGCCCTTGAATGCGAAGCAGAGAAACGGCCTGTGCCGAGGGAGAACCGAGACATGAAAGTACGCGTCCTTCAGGTCGATTGCTGCAAACCAATCTTGGGGACAGATGCATTCGAAAATGTGTTTCTGCGTCAACATCTTGAATGGCAACTTGTGATGGGCCCAATTCAAAACTCGCAGGTCCAAGATTGGTTGTAACCCAACACCTTTCTTGGGTACAATGAAGTATGAGCTGTAAAACCCTGACCTCATATCGGCTGGAGGGACCAGATCTATCGCGTCCTTCGCCAGCAGGACTGCGATTTCTGCCCGTAAGACAGGAGCATCGCTGGTCAGCACGGAGGTGAACTGGATGCCCCTGAACTTGGGGGGATGCCGGGCAAACTGAATCGCATAGTCGAGTCTGATGGTCCGAATGAGCCAGCGAGATGGACTGGGGAGCGCTAGCCAGGCTCCCAGAAACCATACAAGTGGGAACTACAGACGTACCCACGGTGGAGCAGCGTGGTGGAGGACAGGGACCTGGCTCGGAAGACATCGCGTCACAAAGCGTGGCCTGTGTGTGCGGTGCAACACCTACCTGGCTCCACGGTTGGACAGGGGACGCCAAAGAAGGCATAGCCTCCTTTGACCGGGCCCTGCTGCCCATCGGTGACAGAAGAGGGGGATGAGACTGGCCAGGCGTGACGCAATGTCATCTGTGCCCTCTTGGGACCCAGAGATGGTGGAAACTGCTCTTTCTTTGACGGTTTGGCGGAACAAAAAGAAAAGGAAACAGAAGATTCTCCACCCGGCCCTCCTCCGGGGGAGGGAGTGATGCGGTCACCATCTCCCAAAGAGCTATCCCTTCCACCTCTGGGTTGCCCATCTCAGGGCTGCTTGCACTTCCGTTTATCGCCTGGTTTGGCGGGGGCCTGGACGGGCGGCGCCCTCCCCGCTTTGGCCTCAATGGACGCTGCTGCTGAGGCTGAGCAGGGGTGGAGGAAGCCGCGGGAGGACACCCTCAGCAACGAGCAGGCGGAACAGCTGCAGCCAGCGGAAAGGCGAAGGCAGCAGCAGGCTGCCGGGGCAAGATATGTTTAATTGCCTCCGTCTGCTTCTGGGCAGCCGAGAACTGTTGGGCAAAGCTCTCGACTGCATCGCCGAAAAGGCCGGCCTGGGAGATAGGGGAGTCGAGAAAACGATATTTGTCGCATATCTGACAGGTTCTGCCAGAGATTGCGTTCCTGGACCACCAACATGGCCATCGTCTGACCGAGGAAGCGTGCAGTGACTTTCATCGCTCTCAGGGCGAGGTCCGTCGCTGTGCGCAGCTCCTGCATCAGCCCTGGGTCAGAAATACACTCGTGCAACTCCTTTAATGCCTTGGCCTGATATACCTGCAGGAGTGCCATGGTGTGCAGGGCGGAGGCAGCCTGTCCAGCGGCACCATAAGCCTTGGCCGTAAGCACGGACGAGAACTTACAGGCCCTGGATGGGAGACGAGGGATACCCCTCCAGGTGGAAGCGCTCCTCAGACACAACTGCATCGCAACCACGCGCTCCACCGGAGGAATTGCCTCATAACCCCTGCCTGCCCCACCATCGAGGGTAGTGAGGGAGGAGGAGGCACCAGTCCGGTTTCGGGCAGAAAAAGGTGCCTCTTCGAACACTACCGGGAAGAAAGGCACTGGGGCGGGGGGCTGAGAACCAGCCCAGGCTATCCTGAGATACCAATCATCTAACCTCGATGGCTCGGGACATGGTGGCTCTCTCCACACGAGCTGCCTCGGGAAAGCATAACCATTAATTCTGGGTCAGGCTCGGACAATGTTACTCTCCCTGAAGGGGGCAATGCAGCTGAGTCCTCATCCCCAGACTCCATCTCACCCTCCGATGCTGCGATAGACATCTGGTCATCCGGAGGCGCCCCGAATAAAACGGCCGGACCCTCATACGAGGAACCGGCGCGCTTACCCGGAAGCTCCACAGCTTGCAGCGTGCTAGAGGAGTGGGGGCCCACGGAGATTCACTCGGCGGGTTTGCCCCTCACTGTAACCCTCAGGCTACCCTGTCTATTCACCTAAGTAGCCCTCTTCTGCTGGACAGAAGAGTGACTAGATCGGGGCATAGGTAAGGGCATTCCACCTTTTTTGATGTAGTCTCAGCCGCAACGCCACGATGGCCATGGCGCTACAGTGACGGCATGACTCATCCATGAATGCTGCCTCAGCGTGCTCAACGCCCAAACACGTGATGCAGCGATCGTGACTGTCATCCGGCACCAGGTAATGACCGCATCCAGAAACACATGGGTGGAATGACATCATTAAAAAGTCGCACCGTCATCTTTACAAAGACGCACCCTTGTCTTGCTCTTTTAGGGAAATTAGCTCTTTCAGAAGTGCTGAAGCACACAGGGGAACCACCGCTGCAGCGCGAAAAGCTGAGCATGTGTTGCACCTGCTGCCTACTTATGCTTGTGCTGTGATGAGCAGCAGCTGGATGCAATTATTGCATGCCAATGTGCATTGGCTCGTTTAGTTTACACTCAAAGTAGATTGGTCTCTCGAAGCAAGATCCCATTCGTCAGTCACCGACGTGACTCGGAGTGACCGACTGAAGGGAAACTGTTTATTTAATTAGTAATTCAGTATGCACAATTAAATATCCAATTTCAGTCAATACAGATAAATAAATAAATTAATTAAAAAATCTAAAATAAATTGATAATCGATATTGTAGTCATAGCGACAGAAAACACCATAAAGGCACCACAAAAGTTGTTCATATGTTCCAGCTTGGCTCTGCTCATCAGAAACAGTGTGGCAGCTCAATATTTCTATAGTTGGTTTGGAACAATATGAGGATGCATAAATAATAACAAACTTTTCACTTTGGGGTGAACTAGCCCTTTAAGGGCTTACTTAAAACCGTAGTAATGTGTGTCAAATTAATGCTTCTACTGCAACACAAGCCTTTTTTTTTTGTTTTGTTTTGTTTTGTTTTTTCCCCTCAGGCTTCAAGGTTCATATCCACAAATGATCTGGCATTTAATATTTGTTTAATGTCAAGAACATTACAGGTTGTACATCAGTACATGCACCACACAGCAGCCCTGAAACCATTGTTTTGTTCATTTTATTTACCTTAATCTTAGGAGACCGAGGCTGTGAACGTGGGGAGAGAGGAGGAATAGAGGGAGAGGATGGAGGGATGGATGGAGAGACTACAGGCACAGAGGAGGGAGGAGGAGGGGTGAGGAGTGGGGGAGACCTGGGAGGAGATGGGATGTGGTCTGAAGAAGATGGAGGAGGAGAGGGAGAGGAGGGTGGAGAGGCTGGAATAGTTGGTAGAAGAGGCTGGCAGGAGAAATAAAGAGGAGGATGCAAAGAAGGAATAGGGGATGAAGGAGGAGATGGAGGGACTGGCGAGATATGAGGAGAGGAGGGAGGAGAAGGAGAGTTGGAGGAAGGCATATTTGAGAAAATGGGAGCAGACGTAGGAGAGGAAAGCTGAGGGAGGAGAGAAGGTGGAAGGGGTTGCTGAAATGAGGGAGGAGGAGAAGGAGATGATTCATAATTGGAAGGCAAAAAAGGCAGCAAAGGAATAGGAGTACTGAGATTCAATGAAGGAGGAGGAGGAAGAGGGATTGGGGAGTTTGGAGGAGACAGAGGAGGTGAAGGAGGAGGAGTGGAGAGAGATAATGGAGGGAAAGAAGAGTCTGAAGGAGAAAAAACACCTGAGGTTTGGAGGACAGAGGAGGAATAGTGCACCAAAGGAAGAGGAATAGAAGGAGGAGGAGCACATGGAGAAGCTTTGGAAGTAGACGGTAGAGAATAGTGAACAGCAGAGGCAGATGATTCAATGTGTGGAGGAGAAAAACTAGTGGAAGAGAGAGTAAGGGAGGAATTAGTGATGGGAGTGGTGGAGAATGGAAGAGATGGAGTGATGGAGGAGGAGTCAGCCTGGCAAAGAGAAAGATAGAGCTGAAACTGTGCTCAACAACAACTTTCAGAAATTTAAGCCAGACTGTCAAAGTTACACACACAACTAGTGTGACAAAGACTATTAAAGGGGCCATATCATGGTAAACAGGATTTTCCTTGATCTTCTGAAATAGGATTGAGGTAGACTATATATATATACTTCTGTTAAGAAATCTTTACCATATAACCATCAGTTTACATGGTTTATCAACACCTGTTTTTTTACAATAAAGACAATGAGACTCTTTTAAACACTGTAGTAAAGAGAAATTGAGGGGTAAAATAAAACCAGATCTCATGGCGAAAACGTACCTGTGGGAACTTTTTCGCAAGACTCGAAATACGTACCGCCATGTACGTTTCATGACATATTCGATGTGAAATGTCCACTGAGTGGCGCTAAAAGAGTGTTTGTTTTCTTCCCCCGGAACAGATGAACGTACATATGGCACATTTTATGTGATGCTGGTTTTGTAGGTGTCACCACAATTCTGAAGTACCATCTGTGCTACACCTAAACCTACCCATTAGTATGAACAAAAGCGAATGTGATGTAAAAACAAAATCACAAGTATGCCGTTTTACCTTGTTTTTGATCTGTCATCTTTCAGCTCTTTCATTGCGAGTCATGTTTTTGACAGGATCCGTACCCAAGGATTCCACATCCTAAGTCCAATTCCGTGTGGCTGAGCTACTAAACAAGCTTGTTACGTCTGGAAAGACGAAACATATGGAGCTGTAATCATAACTGTGTACGAAAACGATTACAAGTGCTTGATGTTTTACCACCTCTATTGTTCATTTCTGTTGGAAACTGCAGTTATATGTACTTATTGGTATGTATTCACGTCTTGTGAAAAAGTTCCCACAGCTACGTTTTCATCATGAGACCAGGTAGGTAAAATATGATTTACTGCCCTGAAAATAAATGTAAAATCTGTGAATTTTGTGTTTTCTAATATTAGACCTTTTCCCTCTATTCTTCGTAAACCTTTCCAAGCCATACTGGACTCTGCAGAAAACCTGCAACCCACAAGTAACCATTGTTTCTTATGTCATTTACATGTGCAAGTTTTAAGGCCTGTTCACACCAAAGACAATAACTGTAACAATAACTATAAGGTTTTAACAGTCATTCTAATTTTGGTAGAACAATATAGTTGAAATCATTTTCAGAATGATTTTTTGTTTAAGTCATTAATGATAAAAACATTGACAGCCAATAGGAATCCACCATTAAAGTGCTTGAGCATTCAAAGCAGCAGACAACAATAACTGCAGCGTGTGCTTATAATATAACAGAACGATATAATCGCGAAGTGGGCATACATATGTGGACTTCAAAAAAAAAAAAAATAAACATGTTTCATATGGCCCCTTTAATTTAGTCAATGAACATGCAAATAATGTTTTGTATTAAAAAAAACTCAAAGTTTTCAGAATTGAAAAATGGGTTACACTTTATTTTAAGGTGTCCTTGTTACTCATGTTACTTGTACTTACTATTATAATAACAATAAATTATGCATAATTAAATGCACATAACCCTAAACCAAACCCTAATCCTAACCCTAACCATGTAGATAGTATATATAGTTAATTAATATTACTCAGTACTTAAATGTATAATTACACTGTAACAAGGACACCTTAAAATGAAGTGTAACCAAAAAAATGTATTATTAAACTTAAGGTTTTAAGAGTTTTTACTCACTGCACAAAACCAGACTATCATGCTTTTGTCACACTGCATGTTCTACCTCTTTTTTTGAAACTGTCTCCAAGCCTGATCTGTTGTTTGTTTCATCATCCTCTTCCTTTATGTACAACTCAGGAAGTTCCTCCCATTTTATAGCTGCTACTGGACTGTAAAACTCTGTTTTCTCATTCAAAATGACTGACAGCAGCTGCTCAGCCTTTTTCTCGTAGATATCATGATGTTTATCCAGTCTATTTTCTGATTTGTGGCTTGCACTGATGGACAGTGGCTTATCAGGTAACACTTCCCGATTAGCTATGTTTTTTGATCGACTGGCCAATCGGAGTTCAAGTTCATTATAGAGTTGATTTTTCAGAAACATTGACATAAGTTCGCCATATGGATCAGGTTCGTTTATGAGCCTGGATGGGTCATAGTTTTGTTTCAAGCTTTGCTCCTTTAAATACATATCGTCTAAGAACTTTTTACCATCATGCCCCTTTGGTTCCATTCTTAACGAATCTTGATTATGGTCTGTCATCCGTTTCACTGGTAAACCGAATGTTTCTGGTACATCTATTGCTGTTAGTTCATCTCTGTAGAGACGTTTATGGGAATAAAGTGAAATATTTGAGGACTCTGAAGTGATTGGTCCTTGGCTAGGAAAAGTGGAGCATTTTGAGGAAAGGTTTTGTGGTGGGGTGAACTTTCGCACAAGTGGAGCAGGGGACTGGGGGCCTGTGTAGTGTAGATTACTGGGTAATGGAGGAGGGGTGGGTGGGACTGGACTGCCACAGGAAGATGGGTAAGTGCTGGAGACACCCAATGTGAGGGACAGCCATTCGCTAGTGACTGTTTGAAGGTGTGTCTTAGTGGCAGAATCAAGACACTGCAAATGGGAGAACTCTGTATAGTGCTTGAGCAAAGGAAAAAGAAAGCAGGGAGACTGGTTTATGAACTTATTGGAGTTATAGGACAGACTTTGTGGATGTGACGGTCCAAAACCAGTGCTAAAGACTTACCTTATGTGCCCTGTATGTATGCGTGTCTCCTTGGTGACTGGGGCTCTTGGAAGGAGAGCCCTTGATCACATCGACATAGGACACTGGGAAAATGCCCTGCTTGTTTGAACCAGGAATCTTTCCTTCATACCAATTCTGATCCACCTTCCTTAGAAGGATCACTCGCTCCCCCTACAACAGCAAAATCATGCATGCATGATTTAAATATGCAATTCATGGTGGGGTGAGTTAGAAAGTTGATAATCGAAAGATGGTAGGGTGTGATATGGGCTTTACACTTGCCTTTCTAAGAGAAAGCTCCATGTTAGTGTCAGCGTTGAAGTTGTATCGTGCTATGGCCTCTCCCATCTCTCGAACCTGAGCTGGAGGAGGAGGCCTGACAGGCTGCCTTCGCTCTGGAGATGCCACCTTCTGAAGCAGAAAATGAAAGATTGTAAGAAAACATGAGGGAATGTGATTTAAGTGTGTTTTGGCATTTAGTTTAATAGGTTATTTAAAAACTTACCTCGACATAAGAGATGGGAAAAATCCCAATTCGTCCTCTGTGTTCCCCCTCATACCAGTTACTGTCAATCTGTCTGATGATGTTGACAGCATCACCTTTCTTAAAGGAAAGTTCCCTGCAATGTGCAATAAACATGCATATTTGACCATAAACATGCATTACATACACAGTAAAGAGAACATTGATACCATTGATGCACCTGAATCTACCTTTTGTATCAGTCACATTTCTATTTTTTCTATGGATGCAATCAATCTGAGTTGAAAATATTTACCAAATACTAATATAATATAATATAATATAATATAATATAATATAATATAATATAATATAATATAATATAATATAATATAATTGTCCTGTAAAATTTAGCTTTTAAATCTTTATTTAATTAGCATTTCTTCTTCAGGCATTGTTGTTTATTAAATATTTGCAAGTTACAACAATGTGTGGGACCTTCTCTTTTTTTTCTGATGTATTACCCAATGAATTTGGTGATATGCAAATTTCAAGCATTTGCATATCACCAAATATGCAAATGCTTGAATTTCATGAGCCTTGAAATTCTGTAATGATTTTATTAGCATGGACTTTCATGCAAGCTGACAATTTCATGCAATGACACAAAGCTGAACTGCTGATGCAGACCAATTTGACTTAAAGCAAGTTAGTATGCAAGAAGCACAAGAGCAAAAACTGCACATAGGAAAATGCAAAACAAAATGAAAGAAAAAGCTTTGAATGGATGGATAAGAGTAAAGTTAAACACACTTTCACAAACAAAAAGCTGACACAGCCCTTTGCAAATCAAGTTCAGTGAGATGCTGTGATGTTCTTTGCATGCGGCAGACAGAGTCTCTCAGATTTTTTTTTATATATACTCACTTGGCAGACTGAGCTTTAAAATCATAAATAGCCCTGGCAGACTGTTTCTGATGAAGGAGAGAAGACAATATAAGATAGGTCATCTGCTTAGATGATACCTGCGAGGCAAGCAAAAAGACCATTAGCTATCCAACAAATGCACAGCTAAGCCATATATTCTGAGACCTTAACCAAAATGAAGGTTACAGGGATTTATGGCATAGCACAATAAGGATTAAGGATTTAAGATTGCCTTATACTTATTCACTAATCAATGATGTTTTCCCCGCAAGTTTCAAAACATTGTTCTAATTAAATGAAAACTAGTTCATGTAAAAAATAAAAATGAGTAAAGCAGCATTTCTACCTCTCTTTCTGGCGTGGGTCTTCTGCTCTGTGGTGTGAGACGTCCTGTATCAGAGCCCTGATCTGTGGAAACAGAGAAAACATCAACAGAAAGAAAACGATTGAGTTCATAGTGGTACCACATGCATTCCACTGGTGTCAAAAGGAAAATGAGACTATTTAAACATATACAAATATTTATTTCAAATTTGGGGGTCAAACAAAAAAATAAGGGATGACCTGGATATACACAATATGACAATAAAAATGGCATGCACTTCAAATAAAATTGGCCAAAATATTAGTCATCATAGAACCATGTATTTAAAACTAAAAAATACATACAAAATACAGTACATAAAAAGAAAGCAAATAAGTGTCTTTACAACAGTATTTCATACATCAGCAAATGAAAAAAAAAAAAAAACAATAGCAAGGTCACAAAATCAAAAGGGAAAATTAAACTCAGTAAAACACATCATGCATATACCAGACAGACATTTATTGCACCATGAACTGCTAATACTTCTTTTCCAATTGTATCATTGCACATACAGGTGCATCTCAATAAATTAGAATGTCATGGAAAAGTTCATTTCAGTAATTCAACTCAAATTGTGAAACTAGTGTATTAAATAAATTCAATGCACACAGACTGAAGTAGTTTAAGTCTTTGGTTCTTTTAATTGTGATGATTTTGGCTCACATTTAACAAGAACCCACCAATTCAATCTCAACAAATTAGAATATGGTGACATGCCAATCAGCTAATCAACTCAAACACTTGCAAAGGTTTCCTGAGCCTTCACAATGGTCTCTCAGTTTGGTTCACTAGGCTACACAATCATGGGGAAGACTGCTGATCTGACAGTTGTCCAGAAGACAATCATTGACACCCTTCACAAGGAGGGTAAGCCACAAACATTCATTGCCAAAGAAGCTGGCTGTTCACAGAATGCTGTATCCAGCCATGTTAACAGAAAGTTGAGTGGACTGTTGCCCAGTGGTCCAAAGTCCTCTTTTCAGATGAGAGCAAGTTTTGTATTTCATTTGGAAACCAAGGTCCTAGAGTCTGGAGGAAGGGTGGAGAAGCTCATAGATCAAGTTGCTTGAAGTCCAGTGTTAAGTTTCCACAGTCTGTGATGATTTGGGGTGCAATGTCATCTGCTGGTGTTGGTCCATTGTGTTTTTTGAAAACCAAAGTCACTGCACCCGTTTACCAAGAAATTTTGGAGCACTTCATGCTTCCTTCTGCTGACCAGCTTTTTAAAGATGCTGATTTCATTTTCCAGCAGGATTTGGCACCTGCCCACACTGCCAAAAGCACCAAAAGTTGGTTAAATGACCATGGTGTTGGTGTGCTTGACTGGCCAGCAAACTCACCAGACCTGAACCCCAAAGAGAATCTATGGGGTATTGTCAAGAGGAAAATGAGAAACAAGAGACCAAAAAATGCAGATGAGCTGAAGGCCACTCTCAAAGAAACCTGGGCTTCCATACCACCTCAGCAGTGCCACAAACTGATCACCTCCATGCCACGCCGAATTGAGGCAGTAATTAAAGCAAAAGGAGCCCCTACCAAGTATTGAGTACATATACAGTAAATGAACATACTTTCCAGAAGGCCAACAATTCACTAAATATGGTTTTTTTTTTTATTATTGGTCTTATGAAGTATTCTAATTTGTTGAGATAGTGAATTGGTGGGTTTTTGTTAAATGTGAGCCAAAATCATCACAATTAAAAGAACCAAAGACTTAAACTACTTCAGTCTGTGTGTATTGAATTTATTTAATGCACGAGTTTCACAATTTGAGTTGAATTACTGAAATAAATGAACTTTTCCACGAATTCTAATTTATTGAGATGCACCTGTATACAGAATAAAATGAAATGTCCCATGTATTCATAACTGGAGTTTTTGTGTTAGCATTAAAGCTAACTATAAGCTAATGTACTCTAAAAAGTACAAAAATATTGAAAACTGATTGTTGTCCAATCAAATACTTTCCAGAATGAGAAAGTATTTGATAAAAAAACTGAGTTGATTCCTTCATGTAGGGTTGAAACGTTTTGTTTCAATATATGAACACAGGAAGTCAAAGGACTCTGCTTCAGTCAGTCTAAATATGCTATATTGTATAATTACATAAATAGTAAGATATTCCAAATATCTAATGGGACACTTGTGTCCTGATAATAAAGCATGCTGATTAGGTGGAAAAGGAGTGAAAGCACTTGCATGTTTTTGGTAGGGAACGTTCGAGGTAATGATGTGAGGATTTTGCAATAATGATACGAAACAAAAGGCAAACTCTTGAGAACTAGCTGCACCTGAATAGCAGTGCACATTAGCATTAGCATTATGCTGGTTGCTGTTGGAGGCGTCTGTATGGTGGTGTTGCTGCTGGTAGGAGGCACATTGGTTGGCTCCATGGTAAGGCTGGTGGACATGGGGCGAGGAGGGGGAGCCGGACCCTCGCTGAGCCCGTAAGGAGGAGCTACGCTTGGGCACATCTGGTAGCAACTCCTCCAATAACCGCCGCAATATGCTATCATCTGGCATCCTTGCTGGTCCCTGCCCCCTTTCCGCCCTTATGTGGTCATAAATGTCCTGCAAAGCGGCATCTAAAGCCTCATAAATTGCGGTTTTGGATTTCAGCCGACCGCTTCTGCAATGTCGCCGTTGGGCCGGCGGGGAGCCTCGTTTCCGGCGGAAAGGCACAGGGCTGACCAGGAAGGCTAGTTTGGAAAGGCCTGACTCACTGGGTGACTGTTGGGCTAATGGAGATGTAGCGGCAGGGTGGAACTCCTCACGAGCCCTTTCCTGTTGTCGCTCATGTTTTAGCATGGTGGTGAATCGCGTATAGGATGCCGGACAGCGACCCTTACAGGAGCTGATGAGGTGGCGGTGTTGGTAACCTTGACTCTGACCCACACTCTGGTGTAGGTGATGGTGGCGGTGGTAACGATGTCCATGGTGATGGTGTCCATGATGGTGATGTTGCCCAGAACCAAAGAAGCTCTCTGATGAGGTAAGTGAGCAATGATCCAGGTCGCTCTCGCTGCACAGTGAAGACCCTTCTATGTGGATGTCACTCATTTCGGAGGCACATGCATCCTGCTCACTATCTGAGTAGTCTTGATGCTGCTTCTTCCCACGTATTGGCACCAGGCTACTGCTGTCTGGTCCCGGTCTTGGCTGTCCCTCAGGAGGACTTCGAGCCCTTTCTGGAGGATCCTCCTCCTCCAAAAGTGATTCCACAGAAAAGCGCCGTTTGGGACAGCTGCTGGCCCTTGAGGACCCTGGTGTGGTGGTGCCTGACGGGGCATTTTCGTCACCAAGGTCTGGCATGGATTTGGATTTCTGGATGAGCTGTTCATATTCTGATATACGGTTTGGGACCATGTGTTGTGGTACCTCATTACCAAAAGGTGCCCAACCGTGGAGGTTGTGCCTCTGTTGTTGCTGTAACCTCTCCAGCTCAAGGATTCGTGCACGTACAGAACGAATCACCTCTGAGGGCAACAACTGCTCTCGATCTATGTGGTGCATTTTCTTGTAGAGCTGAAGGAAACCCGGAGCATCATGTGGCATCTTACGCCGGTGATGTCGGCGCCCCCTGGGAGATGAGGTAAGACTTTTTACTTGAGGCTTCTGTGGAGCGTCTTCATCAAGCAATGAACCTGCACTTTCAGAGCGAGTGGTTGTCACAGAAGTGGATGCTCTCCCGTCATTACTAGCACCATGTCCATCAGATAACAAATCATCACAGCTGCGTGATTTGAGCCGTGGTGATGAAGGAGTTACAACAGATTCATCATCAACGCTACTCCAAGTCTCTGCAGCTTCATGTCGGCCTGTCTGCCAACCGTTCTTGAAGCAGATGGAACGCTTGGAGCCACGCCAGGTTGGTGTGGAGATAGTGAGGGAGTCTGAGGAGAGACGAGAGGAAGGGCGCTCCATACCTGGAGAGCTCACACAGGAGGAGAGTGACTCACTAGCGTCTCCAGCTGGGAATTAAAATAACATCCAACGCAGCATGACAAAGAGGAGACAGGAAAGCTGGTTAGTGAGCTCAACTGGCAGAAAATGACAAAGCGAGAGAAAACAGGTATGAGTAAAAGTGACAGTTAGTGAGAACGTGTCAGTATGTTTAAGACAGAAAGAGGAGAACATGCAGTCTCAGGTAATTATGATCTTCTACAAAAACTTTACATAGGTCTAACTACAAACGTGACGATCTAATGATAGAACAAGAGAAGTGAGTCTTTTCGGTTTCTGGCACAAATCAAATAAAACATACAGATAGAATGGTAACAGAACAAATATATCAACCACAAAATAATGAAGTGCTAATTTAATATGTAATTAGACATTAATGCATAATCTAAATGTCTTCAAAAAGATTTGATCAGTCTAGCATCTTCTGTTCGCAAATGTAGCTGTTTGAGTGTGTCTGAAATTACCTTTGGGTCTGGATGGTGAGGAGGGGGAGGAACGTATGGTGGGCTTCTTCAGTGTCTGTGCTTTATTGGAGTCCACTGGGCGGGAAAATACTTGACTGGCATTCTGCTCACTTCCTGTGTTGGCTTGAGTGACAGATGGTTCCGACTTTCGCCTTTTCCTGTAGTCACTTGCAGAACTAAGAATCCCCAAAAATCCCAGATCAAGAATGAAATAAAAAGACAAAAGGAAAGCATTATTACTGACTTTAAAGTTCTACAGAATTACTGAATACTTTGACAGAACATTTATTAAATATATAAGGCATAAAATACATAATTAACGGGACTAGCTGTGTAATTCCAATGCTTCTGTGAAAAACGGAGTATAATACAGCATAAAATGACTAAGCTATTTATGCCATTTTGTACAATGGAAACAGCACCCAGAATGACTCTTTTACTTATATTGACAATGACACTCTGAATACAGGGTCTTCTACACATTAAACAGTCCTAAAGATGGGTTCCCATATCCTGTACTCTACTGATCCCATATGAACATCAAGTGTTTTTGAACTAGAGATGATATAGGGGGTACAAACCATTAATACTCAAATACACGCAACAGTATGGGATGTCAAATTCATATATACACACAGCGAAAAAATAAACAGTGGCAGAAACCTGAGTAAATTAAATTAGACTGAGGACGCTCAGCTTCTGTCCTCCAATAGATATCCAATAGGCATCTCTCTGGGAAATTAAACAGCCTGAGTGAGAAAAGCTGGTATACGAATGAAAGGGGAGCTTACCTTGAAGTCCCGTCAGGTTGTTCAGAGGGCGATAGATAGAGGGATGACTGAAAGAGAGCAGACAACAAAAGAGAAGAGTGAGATCCATGGGAACAAAGAAGTGTAACACTCCCGTGCTGCACCACAATCAAAACCTTCCCCCCCGCATGCGCAAAGACAGCCGTGACCGACGAGGGTTCCACATCTCTCAATCCCACCTTGAAGGACTATGAAAATTAACTTTGACCTCCTGCGAGAATAAAAAAAGGGCCAGGGCCCCACAGCAAGCGGAGAACAACAAAAGCCAGTGAACAAAACAGTACAGATCCGGAAAGGCTGCACGTGGCACCAGGTCACGAGATGCCCTGTCTATTATGTTGTCCAAGATCGCCATGCCTCCTTTCCTTTGACACAGCCTGGGGTGAATTTGAACAAATCTGAGCACAATACAGCAGTTTCTGGTGTTCATTCTGGCTTATCCGTGCGACTTGGATCAGAGGAAAAAAAGCAAAGCAATTACTGACAACACAGCATTTTTAACACACGGATGCTGATCCTAGGTCAGATAGGAAGATCAATAAAAAAGCCAATCCACCAGCACAGGAGAGAATGTATTTCAGTAGTACTTGTGAGCATGTGACTCTTCTAAAACAACATATTTTAAAATAACAAACCTAGGAAAAAAAAAAAAAAACACAACATAAACAAGCACATGAACACATTAATTCATCAGAGGAAAATTATCTCATCATTTACTTCATGCCATTCCAAACCTGTATGATTTTCTTTTCTTCTGGAACATAAATTAGTATATTCTGAGAAATGTCTCAATGTCCATACAATGGTTACAAACAATATAGGTTTAAAATGACATGAGACTGAGCAAATGACAGAATTTTGAATTTTTGAAGGCCAAAAACATAAATAGCAGAGGAAGTAAATCTGACAGAAAAATAAAATATACAAAAGAACAATCTGATTTTAAAAAGCAGTTATGAAAAAGCATTAGTGGGTGTTCATTATTTTGTTATATTTTTTAGGAGTGTTTTCATCCGACACTCTAGGAAAGTGACTTTTATTAACTGAACTAATTTTTTCACATATAGTTTTGAATTTGTCTTATTGAAAGGTAAGTTTCTATAGTTTGCATACAATTTTACATATGCTCTATAGATTTATTTTGAACATTTTCACTCATAAATTTCAACAATGGCAAGTTACACACTGAATTAAAGATCCAATTTTTAATTAGAAAGACAAAAGTATTTTCTTGTTAAA